>QLOD02000017.1:16791180-16802243 GCA_003260245.2 Sideroxylon spinosum | reverse complement strand
AAGACTTAGTGAAACTGAACACCAAACCTCTTTTACATTCAACCTCAAAGTCCATTCGTAACCTAAAAATTAAATAATATAGGCTCCCTATGAATTAGACCTCGGACTCACCGAGTTTAAAACTACGACTACCCTCTTGTACTTGAGAGGTAAAACCCGAACACATTTTAGGGTCAGTCAATTATGATTACTTATGCTCTTAATCCGAATTCTATTCTTAGACACGTTTATGCGGTAATTGTTGCTTTGATTACATAAAGAGTGAGATTCTACATAAGCCAATTAACTCAGTGGGTTGGGCAATAGCATTATATATACAGTGAACATTACTAGTTGAAGGAATCCATATCTTGATAATTTGGACTGATGATATCCCCTTGAGGAAACTTATAAGTTTTGACTGTATCAAATCTTGCAAGTGAATTTTGAATCCGATACATCAAATAAGTTAAGTGAAAAGGTCTCAAGGATTATAAAAAGTTAATTAAATTAGATTGTCAATAATTAAATTTTATTGGTAGATATCTGTAATCTTAACGTGGGAAGATAATAAATATTTAATATTAAAGGCTTGAAAATATAATTTTGAATATGATTAGGAGTACAATTATAATTCTTTAGTTGAATGAATTATAATTTATACAATTAAATCCTAACCCGGGTAGGATTAAGAGATTTAATTACATAGGAAGTCATTTTCTTATTTTCCTAGTAGTCTTTATTAAGCCTTATAAATATCCTCTCGGGTGGCAGCTAGGGTTAACGTTTTCTAAGAAAAAAATAAGAAACCCTAGAGACTTCCGAGAGATCCCACCATCTTGTGAGAGAGAAAGAAAGTATTTTCGGGAATACGGCCGAAGGCTGAAGGTTGAGATCGAGCAGTCGAATCGAAGTCATCGAAAGTTTTATCTATTGGATCTGTTGAGATCAAACCAAAGAGATCTCGAAGGTATGATCTTGTTCTCATATAATAGATCAGTAAAATTGTTTTGTATTAATTATATACAGTATAGCCGTTATCTTGGGGTTTTCCGCTTTCCCCAACAAACCCAACATCGCAAGCTGCATGATATAGATATTCAGCAAACCATGGGAATGGGACTACTTGAATCGTTAGAATGGTTTTAGGCAGAACAAAACCTGTGCTCACAGTTAAGTCGAATCTATCCTAACGGTTTCCATTGGTTGGTGCCTTATATTTTTATGGTTCATTATTAGTTGCTTACAATAATGTTACTTACACCATTGTCTTTACTATTAAATTGTCATTGCGATTATATGAATGCTAGTAACTAGAGTTACACTTTCCAAAATTAGGCGATTAACAAGCTGAATATTGCATGCTACACACTCATCATTTAACGTTTGTTGGTATATGGTTCATTAGTTTCGTTATGGACTCCACGGGCTCCTCATTCTCACACTCAAATGAATTCTACAATGTAGAGGGTAACATTGCCATCGGTTCTCAAACGCAAAGGGAAAGGGACAAAAATAAAGCAAGCTGGGATTTTCATGAAACAGAAGTCCAACTGACACTTATGGCGTCTCTTATAGATGATGGGCATAGGAGGGGTAACTGTCTATCCGTAAGCGATTATAACCAGCTTTTAGAGAAATTCAATAGGATAACATCCCAAAACCTCACGGTAACCTAAATAAAAAGTAAGATAGGAAAATTGGGTAAAGATTGGCGTGCATGAATGGATTTTAGAGGCCCGTATTCATGAGAAACTAGAATGGGCTGGAATTCTAAGAAAAATACATGGGATGCACTTGATTGGTGGTGGGCCGCACAGCAACAGGTGTGTTATGACAACATATTGGCTACGATTAATTCATTTTTGTGTTACTCCACTGTCCTAATTTATAAATACTTGTTGATACTATAAATTGTTTGTCACTCTATCTTTTATCTAGAATAACCTCACATCATAAAATTCAAAGCAAAGGAATTAGAGCATGAAATTTTGATAGAGAGGGTTTTTGGCAGAACTACCACGATTGGGGAATATCATTGGACTCCATCTGCCAGATCCCTGCCACCCAAGGTTAGCCAAGTGTCAGGAATGCTAGAGCAGCTAGAATTTATTACCTCGAGGGGCCCCACCCCAGTAGCAGAACTATACAGTTAGCCAGACTAGGGTTAGGGGTTAGGCTTGAGAGGAGTACGGACTACGATGATACAGACGACGGTTATAGTAGTTCTAGATGCTACCAGAGCCACACCGCCCAAATGAGTCAATCCATAGCTGATATGGCCGAGGTTGTGCAGGGGAGAAGCAACGAGGTTAAGCTTGTCTAGGCTACACGTCCAAATTCAATCCAAGATTGTGTTGCGTCACTATTCTCCATAGAATCAATCGACAACACCTCTAACCTTTACCAATTTTCCATTGCTTATTCATGACCGAAGTCAATAGGGACGCTTTTATGGTGTAGCCAGATAATACTCACAAGATGAGGTGGTTGTTGTACCAAACACTGCAAATAGGCACAAATGGACAGCCTACCTCTAGTGTTCCTCCACCCATTAATTATCCTCCACCAGGTTCAGATAATGCATCCCAAGGCTAATTCTGCCCCCCACTAGCAGAATGATAACTATGTTCATTAATTTTTCTTTGTTACCATTAATTTCCCTTAGACGTTGATTATGTAACATTTCCATTATGATTCCTTGTACAGATATTATGAAACCAAGACCGTTTGGTTTGCTTTTAGCTATTGAGTATTTATTTTTGATTAATTTGTCACCCGTCTCTGCATGTCTTTTTTTTTTTTTCTTTTCCATGTCATAAAAACATACAAAACGTAGAAAACTTTGCCATATCTCCATTTCCTTAGTTTCATGCAATGTAGAGCATGTTATACACTGAATCTATTTGTTCCTTCTATAACATATCCTCGGTCTATTTGGAATCCAGATTATAAACAATGGCCAATGACGGCAACGACAACTCGTCTATAATAAAGGGCATAGTTTAAGGGTTCGTGTAGGATGGGATACTCACCGATGCAAGTGTTATAGTCATGACTGTGCTAGCCTATTAGTACTATTCCTCTTGTTTGCTGAAGCAACCCTGCCACATGTTTACCTTCTCTGGCTGAGTTTGGGTTAATGAACTCCTAACAGGCCATCCATGGTGGTTGTATAACGTGCGCCGTGTAAACAAATATGTTTTCACAACGTTGTGTAAAGAACTAACCACGCAGTATGGTTTTAGTCAATAGTATAATGCTCCTTTAATCGTGGAGGAGAGCATTGCTTTTTTTTTTTACAAACATTGGCAAATAATATGTCAAGTAAGCAACTCCAAGAATGATACCAACACTCTAGTGAAACAATATCCCGTGACTTTTGCATGGTGTTATTGGTTGTGGAGCGTCTTAGCTGTGCCTACATTAAGCCACAAACTGAACAAACGATGACGCACTCTTACATCCTCAGCAACTCTCGATACTTGCTATTCATGGTACGTCCTTCTTTCGTATATTACTTACCTTGTTGACTACACTTACAGTTCAAATGTTGTATGACTTCCGTCGGATATTACCCTCATAAGACTGTATTAGTGCTTTCGATAGCACATATATAACTTGCATCCCTTCTTTTGACAAACAACTTGCCTTTTACTGTAGGAAGGATGGTTTCAGTCAAAATATCATGGAGGTTTGTGATTTTGACCACCGTTTTATATTTATCTCGTGCGGCTGGGAAGGAAGTATGCACAACAGCCGTATCTTCAAAAAAGTGGTGTCTAACCCAAACGAGGAGTTCCCGTACCCTATTGGAGGTGGATTTCCTTACAGAACGTTAAATTTTCGTCTTCAAAGTTGTTTCCCAGTTACAGTTTCAATTATTATACACATATATCTTCTCACATATAGTTTTATCTGTTGCAAGAAACACTATCTTGTCGACACTGGCTACCCTAATAAAAAAGGATTCCTCGTTACTACGGGATATGCCAGCTTACTACTTCCCAACGTTGGTTGACATCATTGGGTACTCAATGAGACGTCACAATTTCATACTCAAGCACATAATGAGGGACAATATGGTTCTTAACACAGTTCCTGGTCCCCTAGATGAGCCGTCATTGTCAGAATAAACATCCACTCTTGATGATACGTCCTAACTATATGCTGACACGAACGAGGTTAACATCGAGGACCTCCAAAGTGATCGCAAGATGGATGCAAGATGCGATAGGATTTGTAGAATGGTCACGTGGAACAGGGGAACTAGTTGCTGAAGACATCGAAGCTAATCACCAGCATGACTTGATTATTTTTTGTCTTGCTGAAATTTAACTGTTTGAGTTTTAATTAGTCATCTATTTTTTTCTTAAAATTTAGCATTTTTGTACAAGTGGCCATGCAGGTCTAACTAATCCATGTGCCCCTAACACAACAGTCTGCATAGTTCATCGTGTTTACTCCGAATGTGCCCCTAACACAACAGTCTGCATAGTTCATCGTGTTTATTCCGTTTTTGCATAGTAAAATCTCTCTTTCCCTCTCTAGATGGAAGCTGTAAACTTGATGCAAAGATAAAAAATGATAGGTTGATGATGGTGTACTCCGGGATTCTTTTCCCTGGCCCACTGCAAACACAAAGTTTGTACATAAAATCATTAAGGAAAATAAAAAAGCATCCTTAAAGCCTTGGTTTAAATTTCTTGTTTAGCCGGGTGTTGTCATGTTGCTTCCTGTTGGTACCTCACAATTGTAGTATGAGAATAATGGTAGGCCATGTATGTAGACTGATTCCTTTTACGTTGAGAATGCTTTTCAGGATTGTGCAGATTTGAAGTTTTCATGTTTATTGAATGACATCTGGTAATAAGAATATTTATTTCCATCTTTACGTAGGTAAATGCTTTCATGATGGTATTTTGTTTAATGTTGTTTTGTAGTATCTTTCTCCGACAGCCAACGGCTAAAAGGTGGTGCTACTCGTACTCCCAGAGGTATCGATTTGAGTTTTTTACGTAGCAAACCAATAATTTTACATATCGACAGTAGGAATCAACAGGTTTCTAAAACTGAGGCCTATTGCCAACTTTTTTAATTAATTTGTTCAAATCAGCAACGCAATTTGGTATATGTTTGTGTGTGTAGTATATTTTTGAAACATGCATGCATGTGTAGATAAATTAGTTATATGGTTTGATGACTCTAGATTGCCCTTGCCTTCTTTTTTATATTTAACATAGCTGCGCTTCGACATCCTTTACAGGATAGACTAGGCAAAAGTTCTGTGGTTGACTTTGGGTTTGGAATTTATAATGATCATCATTGCTAGTTGGGTTACTTTCTTTATGCAATTGCTATGCTTGCAAAGATTGATCCAGCTTGGGGGAGAAAATATAGGCCTCAAGCGTATTCGCTTATGGCTAATTTTAGGAACTTGGGTAGGCGAGCGAATTCAAATTATCCTCGTTTCAGGTGTTTTGATTTGTGGAAATTGCATTCGTGGGCTGGAAGGCTGACTGAATTTGTAGATGGACGAAATCAAGAGAGCACGAGCGAGGCTGTCAATGCGTATTATTCTGCCGCGTTGATGGGGTTCGCTCATAGGGATGCACATCTTGTTTCTATTGGTTCCACGCTGGCGGCAATGGAGGTTCATTCAGCTCAAACATGGTGACATGTGAGAGAAAGAGATACTTTGTATGCAGAAGATTTTACAAGGGAGAACAGAGTGGGGGGAGTTTTGGAAGCTAATAAGAGGTACAGTGGTCTTTGGTTTGCTCCACCTGAATGGAGGAAATGCAGGCTGGGAATTCAGCTGTTACCACTATCGTCGATATCTGAGGTTTTAGTCTCTGGAACTGGTTTTGTGAGAGAGCTTGTAACATGGACATTGCCGGCCTTGGCAAGGAAAGGAGTTGCAGATGGATGGAAGGGAATTGTATATGCTTTAGAGGGGATTTATGACAAAGAGGGTGCTTTGAGTAAGATTAGAAAGTTGAATGGTTTTGATGATGGTAACTCGGTTACAAATCTTTTGTGGTGGATCCACAGCAGAGATGATGATGAAGAGGAGGGACATGAGGGGGGAGGGAAGCATTGCTGGTTTGGTCACTACTGTCAGGTTGTTTATGTTTCTGCTTACTGAGGATGGACTTCAATAGGGGATTAACTTGTATTTAAGACTCAAATTGATTCTATTTAAGGACCAATCTAGTATCTTTGATTGGTTGCTTTGTGTATAATTATGGCTACTTTTTCGGTTATACTTTTTATTTAAATTTGTGCATGTCATCTCTTCCAGCCATGTTATCGTTTTTCTCTTATTCCAAAACAGATGATTAATAGAATTTAGATATTAATATAAATACTAGGTTAAAAAAAATGATCTTTCACCATTTGAAATTCCATATCAATGTTTATTAAGGAAATAATATTAATACAGACAAATTGCAGGCCTCTGAAGTGAATGGAGTTAGAACAAAATGCCAAAAACCATTCTAACACATCCCGACAGAAGCAAAAGCATTAGAACAGAGCACCACAAACCATTCTAATGGATCCTGGCAGAAAGAAAAGCGTGAGAACCAATCAATCCAACTATTTCCGAGGGTTTCATTCACAAATGTAGCATGAGAGAAAAAAGAAAATCATGTACTGCGAGGTTTTGTGACATTAACCGCAAAATCTTTGAAATAGAGAGCGCCCAATAGGTCGGCATAGCAACCTAGTAGCAAATCAATAATGAAACAGTACATGTATAGTCTAGATTCATGCAACTTTGAAGTGAAATAAAAAACAACAGAAGGCCAAAAAACAGCAATCATCGAACGCACTTTCGTCAGCAACTATTTTGTTCCTTTAAGTAGGAACGAGAAAAGAGAGAGCCCCGCACGATCAGCAACCCAAAGTCCAGCCTCGTCACCACTAGTACTAGCCATCACTACAAAATAGAACAGGAAAAAAGCCTATAATAATTAGTAGGTCTACAATTATGAATTAGACAAAAGAAGACTGATTTCTTATAGGAAACGAAACCTCACCCCTTCCTTTCCATTCATCTTGTACTTTTTTTTTAAATGTAAATAATGTCTAAAAAATATTGAAAAATGAACGGTGAAAATTCAGAAGAAAACTAATAAGAAAGTAACAAAGTACTTTCTAATAGTCTTAACCATTTTGGTACTAATCTTGCAAGTAACGCAAAAACTTCTTAGGATAATTCCCTACCTTTGCTACTACTCTGACCAAAAACCTATTTAAATTTGAAGTTATGACAAATTTCGGTATCTACAAGACTAGGCAACTCCTTGAGGTATGGATATGTTGAATAGAATTCTAAATCTATCTTTCACTGAAACCTTATTTCTGTGTAGATAATGTGGGACATGAGCGTTTCACTGTGTCTTAGTGGTACCTTGCCTAATATTGTTCTAGACCTGCTCACATCACCGTTGATATGTCACAATGAAGGTAAATTTAGAAGTGCATTACAAGAGGAAAACCTAACTCTAAAGTATACATAAGCAAAATGTATCAACCATTGATAAAACCTTATCAATTGAATGCTCGATTGATGCCAAATGTTGTTGTGTCAAGTTGTTGTAAATAGCTTTCCACTTACCTTAATTAGTTTGATGGTTTCTTCAATGGACTTTATAAACGATTTTACTTTCCCCACTTACCTTAATTAGTTTGATGGTTTGCTCAATGGACTTTATAAATGATTTTACTTTCCCCTAGACAGATCTAAATAGCACACAAGTTACGATGTTGGAAACTAGATTCATTATCCTTTTCAACAATACCATCCAACACAAATATAGAACTCTATACAAAAAATTGTAACATATCAAAGCTACCCAAAAAATTGAATTGGTACAAGGAATGCTATTCATAAACTTCAGCTATCCAGTGTTCCATTATTTAGTAAATGAAAACATGCGTCTCCACCATAATCTATTTAGTCAAATGAATGCTTTAAAGCACCTTATGCAAAGTTCGAATAATTCAAATGGATCAATATTAAACGCAATCCACCATTTTTCAGTGCAATCAATGATTTAAAAACAAATGATAAAGAATGCCAACAAATTCATCATTGTATGGTTTTAACATGATTTACTACTAGTGAGACATCATCACAACTAGTAAATAGCATGTTTAAAAAATGTCATCTATTTTTTACAATCATGTCATTGTCACATTAAACTAGTCTAAGTTTTTGATATATTTGTTTGAACCAAATAGAATTTTACAACGAGAAAACTGAAACCAATCCAAACAAGGCAATAGAAAGAACTGAAGATATGGATATAATACCAACTAAAACTCGATCATATAACAATGATAAGGTTGGGGGGAGCCAATGTGTACTTAATTGCGTTGACAACATATTTCTTCCTAAAACTCTTCAAACTAAGAATATTGTACCCAAAGAAGGCCACCCTCTTCGGGTCTCCCCCATTTTGTCTCACGCAATTACCAGAACTCAACAAGTTTCATCTTCTCAAACATCTCCACCTCGTCCTCCCACTACCACCTGCTCGGGCTCCCGACAAACAACTGATAGGTATAACCTATGCACAGCCACCATCTCCGGTCTCAGTAAGAGTACAACAACAAGAATCCTCCAAGCCTCCCACCTCAAAGGTAAAATTAACGGATTGGATAGCTTCCAACTTAACCAATAGGTTTAGGCTGGCAGCTAGCCTTGTGTGGGCCCCTTCATAGGCATTGGTATACTCTCTCAACAAATCAAGACTTGCCTTAAAGTCTCGCAGCAAGAAGCCAGTAAGAGGTATACAAGTCTAACCAACTGAAGTCAACAAAGTTTTAATCTAACATGAGTTGGGATTGACCACATGAATCTTCCTCTTTCATTGATTGTTGTCGTAGGTTACCTTTTAACGCGAGTTTACATAAAAATTAAATATTTTTAACATGTTCATTATCATCTATATTAAGTTTACTTTGTTCTCTCCATGTCCTCTTTGTCGCTTTTATATAAACCCACTTCTGTATTTCCAGGTCTAAGTTAGATGTCACCAAATACTAATAAACATATTTCTCACAACTTTTCTTTTATCAGTACACCTCTATTTTCTCTTATCTTCTATTGGCAACTTCCCCTTACAAGACCCAGCCCTTCTCAAAATATCTTCTGAAAATCTATCAAATACAAGAGCTACTATTATGAAAAATAGAGGCAAACACATCCATGGCGGCATGGTGTTGTCCACAGCAACTCGATTATATACCTGAAAAAGTATGATGGCAAATAGTTATATATAAAACAGTTGAACATAAAATCGTAACAATAAACAAACAACTCTGGAATAGTACAATTGATTAAATGGTTAGCTTCACGCGAGATGGTGGAGAGTCTATTGGGGTGGAGGGGTGTTGCCTCACTAGCCTGAGGGGAAGCTCGGCCATTAGGAACCTATTCAGGCAACCCATTGCTATTGGTTTTCATACATCTGATGCACCTCCGATTGCATGATGTCAATGGAGTGACGTTGGTAGTCTCTCTAACTTATATCGACAACTTGCTCTTATTCCATAGATCGACATTGAAATTCCCTCCAATTAGCATTTGCCTGTTGCTCTTGCTCGAAAGTTAGTGTCAGTGCATCAAGTCGATCTGATATGTCTAAGAGGAGCTCCTGCTGGCCGTGTCATAAGTGGCCGCCGCTTGTGCCACCGTCTTCTTATGCATTCTTTTTGCAGTCGAGCGATGGAGGGTAATTTCATTGATTGGCTTTTCTTGTGATGGTTTTTCTTGTTGTCGGCAATGCGAATTTGATCTTGTATAACATATTTTGTTATGAAGAGCCCAAATGGGAAGGCGGCTGGGTAATGAGGAATTTTAAGTGGGAGTTCATAACCTCCCCCAATCAGGTGCCTTGCACATATTGTCCTACTCGTCATGATGGCAACCAACAGCGTCTCACATTCCACTATAAGGTTGGACGTTTGTTTCTATGGAATTAATGACAATGCAGAGAAAATATTGAGAATGTAATACTCATCTTTCAAGTCTTGTTGAGGGTAGGTTGCTTTAGTCCATGGGTTGTTGTTCTTGCAGGGTAAGTTCCGAAGTCTCATACTCATCTTCGTAGTGAAAGTCAGGATCAGAAACATTAGGAAAGCTTAGGATGCTGGTGAAATAAACTGGCCCGATTATGGGGCCCCTCAAGATAGAATTGGATATCCTTCAAATTGGAGTAGAACTCACGTACGAGTTCTTCACAGACTTCGCCCTCCTGGCTTACAAATGGGAGCCATCCCCGTCTCTCTATCTCTTGCACGATACTAAGATTGTGCATTGCGTAGTCTTCAAAGTCAAGCACGCACTCAACGACGTTAGCCTTCTTACAGTACTAGTCAGTATACTTTTCTGTGCCGTATCCCTAGTAAATTTGTAGCAATCATATGCGGATTTTTTCCCAGTTGCCTTGTGGGCGAGATGTTTAATATGCTTGCCAATGGAAGACACCATCTCTACAGCTATACCTAAAAAAAAGGGCAGAAAGCATATTAGCAGTTCACATTAAACCTACTCTATAGACTAAGTTGACAATATAATGACGCTTACATATTTCATCTCTTACATCAAATGGTCTATGACAGTAGCTTTAGACAGCAAATTACTCTAGGAAATAAAAAAAGATACATTAAAAATATGATACTGTCGTATCACAAAATCCTTGTGAAGAAAATTATATGAATCTACATTCAGAGAAGAAAATGTATCCAACAAATATACCAACAGTATGCGAAGTCCATCTAATATATCCTATCAGTCAGTGGATATTTGTGCTTACGGATTCACCAAATAACTAGTAGCTCTCAATTTGACAAGAAGATTAGTTACTTCACACACAGATTTAACACATTTCACTTAGATTTCTTATGTGAAAAATTCATAACCTTGGAAACAAGTAATTATATTAATTATTCATTCTTGGCATATAGTATGATATTTCTGGCAAAAATTTTGTTCCTAAGGTTTAGTTTAAACCGACAAAGCCAGACAAGGCAAAACAATAATCCTGAAACAAGTCTACAGAACTGAAATT
>QLOD02000017.1:16780680-16791080 GCA_003260245.2 Sideroxylon spinosum | reverse complement strand
CCTAAGGTTTAGTTTAAACCGACAAAGCCAGACAAGGCAAAACAATAATCCTGAAACAAGTCTACAGAACTGAAATTAGACAACTTGTAAAACCCTCTGAAATGCATAGCAAAAGCCAAAAAAACTTTAGCCAATAAAATGGAGAAGAAAACAAATATTGACAACAAACATATAAAGAATCAAGCTCATCAAGTAAAGCTATCCAGAAAAGAATAACTCAGAACCGTCAATCATTTTTCGATCTGAACATAACAAAAGGAGACTAGCATAGATGCAAGACTATATAGTAAGTGGAATTGATCAATCAAATGACCCACTTACTCATTTTGCTATGTTTGCAGACTGCGATCCCATTGTATTTCAAGATGCTATCAAAGACCCAAAATGATAGAAAGCTACGGATGCAGAAATTGCAGGTATTGAGAAAAACAATACTTCGGAATTAACAAATCTTCCCAATGGACAAAATTGGATTGGTGTCAAGTGGGTATACAAGACAAAACTAAATGCAGAAGGAAAAGTCGAAAAGTACAAAGCCCTCCTAGTTGTAAAAGTTAGAAGCAAGAATATGGCATCGAATACAAAGTGGTTTTTGCTCTAGTTACGAGGCACGATACCATTCGGTTAGTGCTTGCACTGGCGGCACAAAACTCTTAGCCCATTTTCCAATTGGACGTGAAATCTACATTCTTACAGGGTGAGTTGCAAAAATCAATGTATGTTGATCAACCTCAAGGACATGTGCAACAATGGAAGGAAAACAAGATGTACAAGCTAAGGAAGGCTCTTTACGGGCTAAAACAAGCTCCCCAAGCTTGGTATAACTGCGTAGCAACATGTTTTTCAAGGTCAAGTTTTCAACAATGTCCATATGAGCATATTTTATTTGCTAAAACTGGATCTGTTGGTGAGTTGTTAATCGTATACTTATATGTCGATGATTTAATTTTTATTGGAAACAATAGTGTTATGTTTGGTGATTTCAAGCAATCAATGATGATTGAATTTGATATGATTGATCTTGGATTAATGCATTACTTCCTTGGCTATAAAGTAGTACAAAATTCTACTGGGATCTTTATCTCATAGAAGAAATATGCTCGATAGATCTTAGAAAGATTTCAAATGATGAAGTGTAATTCGGTTAATACTTCAATTAAGCTTGGACTGAAGCTTACTAAAGACTATGGAGGAAAGAAGGTTGACTCAACTCTCTACAAGCAAATTGTATGGAGCCTTATGTATTTGACTGGGATGAGACCGGATATAATGCACGCAGTCAGCCTCATCAGTAGATACATGGAAACACCTACAGAGTTGCATCTCCTTGCTACTAAAAGAATTTTCTGAAACTTGCAAGGGACGATTGGATTTAGCATACTTTACAAAATGGGTGAAAGTTTTTGTTTACATGACTTCACTGATAGTGATTATGCAATCGATCAAGATGATAGAAGAAGCACCTCTGGCTATGCATTTGTAATGGGATTTGCAGCTGTATCTTGTTCATCAAAGAAGTAACAAATTGTTACTTTGTCAACCACTGAAGTTGAATTCGTCGCTACTGCGGCATGTGCATCTCAAGCAATTTGGTTAAGAAGACTTCTTGACGAGTTAGGCTTTTATCAAAACAGCCCCATGTCGATTTATTGTGATAGCACTTCAGCAATAAAGCTTTCAAAAAATCCAGTTTTGTTTGGGAGAAGTAAACATACTGATGTGCGATTTCATTTTTTGCATGATCTTGCAAATGACGACACTATTGATCTGATTTACTGCAAAAGTGAGGATCAAATTACAGATATTTTCACAAAGCTCTCAAATTGGATGTGTTCGTTAAGCTGCGAAAGCTACTTGGTATTTGTTCCATGGAAGATCCAGTTTGAGGGAGGGAGCTACAAGGTTACTCGACAACAAGAAAGCTGAGAGGGACATGATTGTTGGAGGGGTTGGGCCGGTGAATTACCCTTTTCTAAACTGAATGTTAGTAGAGCACTTAGTTTAAGGGAGGGTGTTAAGACTTTAGTTTGTTTATTTATTTTTGAATAAGTCTTTGTTTGTCCTAGTCTTTACGAATTTGTTTCATTACCAGATTTTTGGAAGAGTCAGTAGTGGTATTAGTAGTGGAAGTAATGTTCTTTATTTTCGGGTACTGTTGCGAGTTAGTTCCCAAATTAGCGGTTTGTTAGTTCATGTAACCTCTTATTTAAGTAGTGGATTCTAATGAATAAAGTACTTCATTTTCAGAATATTGTTCTTTCTCTTAGAAATTGTAACAATGGGAACGTTTTCACGTAAACTGTTCCCACGAATTAGCTTTTAGTAGATAGGTGCAAGTGCCGGTGACTTGACTGACAGCGTTGTCCTTCATGAGGCCCTTTTTTTTTTTTGAACCCATTCAATCTATTAGAACGGATTGTCAACAATTCATTTGCATGAGTTTGGGGTCGTCCAAGTTTCATACATCTTGAAATGTTGGTTTTTTTGAAAAGTAAGAGTAAAAGTATAATGGAGAATTTTTGAGATTTTTAGAGATTGTTAGAGTTTTATTTTATTATTTAGCAAATCAAACGTTCTAATAATTTATTTTCCTATTAATTTAAAAAATATTATTTATCAAAAGAAAAAAGAATTACCACTTAAACACATTTATTTTTTAAAAAATATTTTAAACCATATTTTTAGATGAAAAATTATAATATATATTTTAGAATATAAATATTCTTTTATAAAAATTGATATAAAAATCAAATTTCTAGAGGAAAATACAAATACAATAATGGAAAAATACATATGATATTAGAAATTATTTTTAATTTTCTCAATTCTAAGCTTGACCTATTTAACTAATTAGGCTAAAAAAATTTCCAAACTTGAAAAAAAGTAGGGCCAGCCAAAAATGTTCACCCTTAGTTATGACACTAAACTATTAATTCCGGGTGCCGTACAAAATAAACATTAAGCAATTAGGATGAAATGTGACTTAATATTGACAAAGGTTGGTAATATTTGTTATATTCATTTAAAAAATTTGCAATATGAGCACACAAGTTAAATCTTATATTTACAAATAAATGTCATTAGATTCACTAGTAAACGTGACTAGGTTTACTGGTCAATGTAATTAATTTTATCAATTGGTTTAACCATCTGATTTATCATTCAATTTAACATATTTTTTACCATCAAATATAACGTAATTTACATATTTTTTCATCAAAAATTACTTTTCGCTATAATTTCAAAAACTAAAAATTTAATTGGGTATGTTAAAACTTCCTTTGGGTCGGTACATGATGCTCTAAGATATTTTTTGTAAAAGATTTTTTAAGAGAGCCTTTTTTTTTTTTTATAACTATTAGTGGATAAAATATTAAGGTGAATATTGAAACCGTTTAAGTGTTTGTTAAACTACTATTACTTAAAAATGCCATTTGAAAGATCATTTTTATTAATAGAAACAACTAATTAAAACATCTACTTACGCAACAAGAAGGGGAAAAAAAAAAAAGAACGTTATTTAGAAGTGTTTTTAAAAGTCCTTATTTCAAATAGTATTTTTTTTTTCTCATCGTTCTTCATTCATTAAGATAAATAAGTCTCACAATACATATGTCTGTCTATAAGCAAAATGTTCAGTTCTCACTTTACAACACAAAGTCAATGATAATGTTATAGCAAGCAACAATTTTGCCTCCACTAAAATGTGTAGTGGTTTTCAATTATTTATCGATTGTGATTGTTATTGTACTTATCCATCTACTTGTAATTGATGAATACTATGATTTATAAATCATTCCGAAAAAGTCACACATAATAATTAAATTAAAAAAAGGATTCAAAAGTTTAAATAAGTACCTTTTTCAATCAAAAAAGATACTATTCCATGTTTTCTTTTTAGTTGTTCTTTCAAAAAGAGAGACGGGGAGGGGTGAGTTTTTATAATGAATTATGAGAAAGATTTATGAATTCATTCATGGAGGCTTCATATATACACAAATATAGTGAGTTTTACTTATCTTGATGGCTAGGGGAAGATATCATAAAAAAACGTTATTGGAATAGTGAATCTTGAAAACGTATTTGAAATGGTATTTTCAAAGGTTGTTATTTCAAAAATAATTCATCAAGTTAGTAAATGTTATTTCAAACAGCATTTTCTTTAAATAAAAAATTATTTTAAAAAGCCTTTTCAACTAATACTGTTTTGACGAATACTTAAAAAAAAAAAATCTATTTATCTTAATATTTTAGCTATAACGGTTGGAAAAAAAAATTAAAAGGAGTAGACTAACAAAATCTAATTGGTTATAAAAGTACACCCATTACCAATTTACCAGTATAGTTTTTGCTTTTGTTACGACAAAAAATTGCTATCAATTGGATGAAGCAGTTGTACATTTCTACAGAACAACTCAAAACTACTATTGGCAATCGAAAATGTCAAAAATGAATAATATAGAAAAAATGAAAATAATATTGTTTAAAAAAGAAGGCGGTGGATTTTCTGCAAATTCGTTCCCGCCACAGTTTCTCTTTCTAAATCTCCATCAGTCTATTAGCCCCCCGAAAGCAAATTCGCTATCGTCTCGACAAATCTAGTCTCGCTTCACTGATTTTGGTTTCGATATGGTACGTAAAGAATTAATCCGATCCGTATACACGTATAAATGTCTCTTCGTGTTCATATCCTATGTGGATCGATTTGTTTTTTCGATTTTAGTTGAATAAGATAATTTTCCACTGGAATCCGCTGATGTTTATTTTGTTTGTTTCTTTGTTTTCGATGAATTCAAGTCGGTGTCAAAGCTAATTAGTTTTGCTTTTTATGTTAGAAATTAGTCTTGCTTTTTATGTTAGAAATTAGTCTTGGTTAAATATTTAATGTAATTTGATTTTCATTCCAAAGTCTAGGGTTTGGATCCAAATTCAAGAAAATTAGTTAGAAATTACGTATACTATGACGTTTACAAGGCGCTGTTTTGGTGATGATGATGCAAAAGGCCAGGGTTTTGTTGGAAAATCTACTTGCGTCATTGTATGCAAGCCAATCTGACGAGAATTTTGGCTTTTGGTTTGAATTCTAGACCAGATCTAGTTATAGAATCTACTTGTATTGTAGGATTGTATCCCCAATCACAACTCGTCTAAGATTCTAAGTTTTCATCTGTTTTCCTATTTTCCGGTGGCAGGCAAAAGATAGTAGGAACAACTCAGATTCTAGATTTTCCCCTAGTGCTCGTGATATTTCTTTCAAAGAATCATTTTCGTTCTGGTTTAGAACTGAGAAGTTATAGCATGTCTAATGATTTTCTTTTTTGTTGTTTTTGTCTTTATTTTTGTACCTGTCCGAAAAGGAAAATATAAGTCGTTTGGAAGTTTCTTGAAGATCTAAACATTATGATGAACCTGTAATAGTTGATATTATTATATTGTTAGCCGTCATCTTACTTAAAAACTTAAATTATTAGAGAGAAGGGCAATTTTATAACTTTATTAGTTATGTTGACTATTTTCTCATAATGTGCTCACATGTGACTGAAATGAATTTGAATGGGCCAAAAACCTGGGAGTATTAATTTATTTAGGTGGCAGTGAGGTTTGAACTAAGGATATCTGCCTGCTCTCATATCATATTTGAGTGTTAGTCATTATCTCATTTAAAAGTTTAAGCTATTAGGTATGTAGATAACTTTATATTTTATTATTTGTATTGACTATTAACTTTATTGTATTGATAAGCAAGCATGAGTTTGAGCTGTCGGTGAGATAAAATAAGATGGTTGGTTTATCTAAAATTTTGATATGAATCTCCCAAAGGCAATTTTGTGGAGTGTCCTTATCTTGGAATGCATAAAGGTAAAATATGAAATGATGGTTTGCCTTCCTTTGTATATTCCACAGCACTACACATTCAGACATGTTAATGCCCATCTGGTTTGCTGCCATGCCCATGCACTGTTTACCAAATAGTGCATTTTATTTATAATATTCTTTAACTGTGCTTCCTTATTTTATGTGACTTTCATTTTCTTTTTTTATTCTTGAAGCCCTATCTATAGCATATTATTGTGCCTCACTTGAGATTTGAGACTTACATAAGAAACCATTACATTGAGCTAATTCCTATAGAGGACTCTGGAACTGGAGCTGAGCAAGCAAATAATTTCTTATGTTCATTGTGTTTTATTTTCGTTTTGTTTTCTTCTTCTTCTTCTTTTTCTTCTCCTTCTCCTCGTCGTTGTCATGTAGTCAAGGTATTTCTTTTTTTTTGATGAGTTTGTATTCACAGATATATTGAACCCAAATCATGTTTCCTTATGAAAAACAAGAGTTGAACAATATTATTTAATGCAGTAATTTACATGATCTCGATCCACAAGAGCTTGGGTGAGTCGCTGGTTTCTTTGGTGTAAAGGAATAACAATAACAGAAAAACCTGTTTGATTGCAGCAAAAGCTGAGCTGCTATGAAGACTACCAAACAGCGAAAGGGGAAGACAGTTGAGGTTCCAAAAACACACGGTGCAATTGTTGGTTGCTCTGGGGTCAAGAAGTGTACAAACAGAACTGGTGGATCACATAAGGGTACGGCAGGTTTAGTTTCTCAATATTTCTACATATGTCTCAGTTTCAGCTTAAAGGTCATCTTCATCTCCTTCTTCTTTTTCTTTTTTTAATGTGTATTATTTCAACCTTGATTGTTTTGTATTTCATGCTTTTTAGTTTTGATTCCTATTGATTAATGTGGGTATTGGTTTAATTTTGCGTGCTTGTTTATTTAGTTCAAGAGGATAAAAAAGGAAAAGAATGTGCGGAAACAAAGAAACAAGAACTTCTATCCGTTCTTAACCCGCGCACTGCTTACATCTGTGAACCTTCTCTTTCCAGGGGGATATAAAGATATTTTTACTGAAGATGATCCAAGTGTTCTGCCTTCTAGTAGTGCTCCTCAAGTGGTGGAGCAGCAGCTTTCAAGGAGAGAAGCATTGTCCCGAGAAACAACAGAAGTACCTAAACTGGGGCCTAAAACTGGACTTCAACCTTCTGAGAAGATTAATTTGCAGCTTTTCCCAATAGATGAACACACTCAAGTAGGATTGGAGAAAGTAAGCTTATGTAGCTAGAAATATTAAATGCAATAGGATTCCACATGGGGGTGGAATCAAGCCAAGCTATTCACGAGCTATTCGAGCTCGGCTCAACAATGGCTCGGCTTGAGTTCAATTCGAATTCCATTCAAACCAAACACAAGCTTTTATTTTGGCTTGATTAAATTTTAATCCAAGCTCGAGACTTAAGTTGCTCGGTTCGAAACATGTGAGTTGGCTAAAAAATATTTTAACACTTTCCATCTTATTTTGCATTTGTCCCACATCGCCCAATTACATATAAAACCTCAAGTTGCCTCATATAAAAAAGGGGTTTACCAACTAATGGAATTTAAATTGTGGGTCATGCAAATTCCTATTGTGTGACTTATACAATAAATAAATTTTATTGATTATGAAGAAATCATGCCAAAATGGCTTGTCTCTTAATTTTATAAATTAAAAGGTGATTATTAGGCTTTTATAATTTTGGAAGTTCTCTTGGCTCAAGCTATTTGCAAGCTAAACTCGAGCTTATTTTATATATTTGCCTGCAGAGCTCGATCTCTTATAAAAGCTCGAACACGAGCTCAGTTCAAGCTCGAGCCGCTTTATTTTTATTCAAGTCGAGCTCCAACGAGCTTAAGTTTGGCTCGTTTAGGTTCAGTTCAGTTCCACCCCTAATCCTACATAAGGTAGATCTTTCAGTTGTATATTTACTGAAATAATGTCTCCCTTTCTTATAGGATGGCCATAATCCATTTTTGGAACTCACTTTAAGAGCACGGAAGAAGATATCCTCTGTGGTTAAGCACCTGGATAGAAAATGGGGCAGTTCAACCGTTGCCTTAGGGGAACCCATGCTTTTTCCATACAATATACAGCTGGAAAAACTAATGACATACAAGAGATGGACTTTGAATGACTGTGGCATTAGTGCAGGTGATGTATATGCAGCTATAGAAAGTCCAGCTGTTTTTCGCTTGAGGTCTGCAGCTTGATCTCTTGTGTTATTTTGGATAATTAATAGTTTGGTTTAGCTTCTAATTTCATCTGTCTTCCAAGGTATGGCTGGTTCTCCAATCTTGAGCCCAAAACTATTTCAGTACCCTCTAGATCTGCTCTGTTGGGGGCTTGTTTTGAATCTGATGGCCTTCAGAAAGGTTGCAATATGATGTCAGAGCTTATGGATGGGAGAAAAGAAAGACTTGAAGTTACGAGTCAAGATTTCAAGGCAACAAATACAAGAAAAGCAGCAGATGAACTTCTTGCTAAGAACATGTCTGTGGGTGTAGCAGTTGACTGTGTGGTAACAAGTCACTTCCTCTGTCCACCTGTTATTTGTTATTGAGGATGTTTTCTTAGTTTGATCACTGTGCAAAAGCACATTTCCAATTCAGCATTTTAAAGCCTCTCTAAAGCTACTGCATAAAAAACAAAATAGCTTGGGCTTGTCAAATTATAGGAAAATCTTAAAAAACTTGTTATGTTAATTCGTAGTCCAAATCATCAAGTCATGGTCAATTTTGCAATTACAAGACTTTTGAGCTGGCCTATGTTCAGTCATGGTTGATGCTTCTTTTGAAAAGCTCCAATGCAGTTATACATACTAAACTTATATATTTTACTGCTTGAAGAACTATTTTTTCAGTTACCACCTTGGTGGCCTATGTAACTTAACATTGATGCTTCTATCAAAGGCTTGGATGCATTAGATTCCTGTTACAGATTATACTCTCTGAAAATATGCTCATTTTCTTCTTTCAAGGATGATGAAGTGAAGAGTGGTAATGGCGTTGCACAATCTGCTGTGCAATGGGATGATGGCCTGACTAACTTAAGCATTGGAGGTCTGCTGTCTGAGGCTTCCTTGCAGGGAAAGATCAGTATTCTTAATCCAAAATCAAGTGAGAGCAAATTAAACTTGCAGCCAGTTCAATTGTTCTCTTCTGATGTAAGCATTGGTGGTCTACTGTCTGAAGCATCTTTGCAAGGGAAAATTAATAATCATGAACCAAAGTCAAATGGGAGCAAGTTAAGCTTGCTGGATAATGGCTTTAGTCAATCATTTGTGCCATGGGATCACGGTCTGACTACATTAAGCATTGGAGGCCTGCTGTCTGAAGCATCCTTGCAGGGCAAGATTAATAATTCTGACCTAAAATCAAATGAAAGCAAATTGGGATTACAGCCAACCCCACTGGTCACTGATTCCTTGGATGCTTTTATTGCTAGCCAACTAAGATCGCACCCTCAAGAATCAAGGCCATCATCAAGTGTCTCACACTCATCTATCTTTGACGCTGAAGAGACCTGCCATGGCTTTCCTTTTCGAAAATTCTCTCGTTTGGCCAACAATGCTTTACCTTTGAGTGGAAGTGCCACTCCTATGGAACACAACAACCCTAACGGTGGTTTGATGTCATTCAAATTTTCTGACTTTGGCAAGGTTGGTAAAATATTTCCTTTTGCTTCTAATTTTATTGTTGCTATCGGGAATATTTTTGGCTCTCAAATTCTGGTTTGGCTCTCCGCTCTCACAGCTTCAACTAAAAATAGCTTCTGATACCATCCAATCCATCAATTATGGTGTTTGAATGAAACATAGCTTGAACAAATCAATTTGAAATTTTACAAAAATTTTGGACACATTGATGGTGGCATAAAATTTTGTAAATTATCATATCTGTTGGAAATTGAACATTCTATTTGGATTGAAGTTAGATACCTTAAATTGTTGGTAGTTGTCATGAATTTTGTTAGAAGTTTTTAGAGTTGGTTTTGGGTACATATCCAAGTCCTGTATTCATCAAATTCTCGTCCAAGACATTGGGCCACAATAGAACATTCATGCATCTTAATTTTCTTTTATTTTTTTCTAGGGTAAAATGGTATAACAAATTGACACATAGCATCTCAATATCGTATGAGAGTTCCGTGTAGCATCTCAATATCGTATGAGAGTTCCGTGTATAAGCATATCCATGTTTGGTAAATGTTTATAAAGGTAGTATCTTTATATTGGTATTTAGAGATTTTATTCATTTTATATTTTGCATAGGACCGTGTTGGATTCCTTTCCCTAGTTTTTATAGAACATTTCCTATTTGTACAGCTTTTTACTAGTATAAAAAAAGCATAGTTATCAAATTGAGATTCGTATAGTGAATTGAGATCCTAGAGTTGAGAATTGTAAATTGTATTAAATTATGAATCGTAAGTTTTAGTATAAAATCATAAAATGATTTGAAAATAATGTTTATATATTAACGATATACAAAATATTGAATAACGAACATTAAGTGCTTAT
>QLOD02000017.1:16738919-16764608 GCA_003260245.2 Sideroxylon spinosum | reverse complement strand
AAGTTATTTCATAACTGTAATTTAATTATTGGTTTTAATTTTACTTGTTTTTATTTGTTTTATTTCTGTTAAATTCCGAAACTTAGTTCGATTGAACACCAAACCTCTTTTACATTTAAACCCTAAAATCCCTTCACAACCTAAAAACTAAAAAACATAGACTCCCTGAAAATTCGGCCTCAGACTCACCGAGTTTAAAAGTACGACTATCCTCTTGCACTTGAAAGGAAGAACCCAAGCACATTTTAGGGTCGGTCACCCACAGGCTGACCCATTTTGAAAAATGATATTTTTAAAATCATCATTTCATAAGATTAAAAAATATTTCATTCAAAATATATTATATGCGCAAATATAGAGAGAAGTATACATATAGATTTCAATCATGAACTACAAAGATAGTATGTGTTTAGGCCTTTCACCTTCTTCAACTAAAAGAGAGGCAACGGTTCTGTTTTTAGCATTAGAGCATCAAATAAATATTATATATATATTTATTTTTAATAAAAAATAAAATAAAATTATATTTTTTAATTGAATTAAACTATTTTTACTAAATAATATTATTAAGATAATTTATAAATTAGGATTTCATAAAAATAAAAAAATATATTTTTTATTTAATATTTATAAAATAAAAATATGATAATAACAATTACAAAACTATAAAATTTATTAATAAATTAATATTTCAAAACATTTCCAAATGGTCCAAATGACTAGCGAATGGATTAGTCTTTTCAGCACTACCCATAGCTATTGCATAACATGAATTTTGCACTTCCTCTTAATCAATCCACTCATTATTCTCTCTCCCCCTTTCAAAACCCTAAACCCACCCAAACCCAATGATTGTACCATGAAAATTACAATTATAATCTTGAATTGTGGATTGATTAGGTGGATTTATAGTTTAAAAAGGTGCATGAATGTCTAAAAATGCACTTATGAGAAATTCTTCTGAATTGTAGGTGTCTGGGACTAAAATGACAGAATTGGATCAAAATGAAAGATATCAGGAAAGTGGTTCGAACTCATGTTTGAACCATGGCTGTTCGAACTAATGTTCTAACCACAGTGGCACATGGAGGAAGCAACAGAGAATTTGGCTAAGTATGAAGAAAGTGGTTCGAACACTTGTTCGAACCACTACTTGTTTGAACCATGGTTAGAACAATTGAAGCCAGTACAGACAACCAAGTGAGGAAATCAACTAAGGTAAAGATGTTCGAACCTTTGATCAAACCGCATGTGGTTCATGTGGTTCGAACCATGGTTCGATCAACAGAAAGGTCACCAGCATTAGTAGCTTGAAAATTTTCTAGGTCTTGGAATCTGCTTCCAACCTTTGTTCGAACCTTAGTTAGATCAACAGAAGATGTGCAAGGCTCAACTGGAAAAATTTGACTAAGTGTCGGAACTTTGTTCAAACCCCTGGTCGAACCATGTGTTTGTTCGAACTCTTGTTCGAACCATTCTGCGATGCGAGATTCTGCAATTCAACTTTTTAGGAAGGGGCATAATTGTACTTTTCAAAACACGTTATATAAATACCAGTGAGGTCGTTTGTAACGAGATCACGTACATTTATATTCAGTTTAGTTTCCATATATATAGAGAGAGTTTTAGAGAGAGAAAGTAGATCAGATTTCAATTTCTTCATTTCTTGTAATAGATTTTTAGTTTTATGAATGGATTTACTTCAATTTCTACTATTTTCTCCTTTCACTATGTTTAAGTAGACTTCTCTCTTAGATTCAAGGCAAGTCTCATAGTTGATTTGTGAAAATTTCAAGGTAATGGGCTTAATGTTCAATTTGCTTGTGCTAGTAGAGTAATCTAGGTTTGATTTGAATTGATTATGGGTTTTTGAGTTAAGTTTTTATCAAATTTCACTTTTGTATGATTTATGGATCTTACCTATGAATTTCTACTTAGAATTATCATGCAATGCCTTAGAGTTTGTATGGTGGTTGCTAATTTTAGAATTTTTAAGTAAAAATCTATAGATTATGCATATCATGTGTTTGATTTAATTTCTCAGTTAGTTTTTGTTCTTAAATTCTATTTCAATTTAGACTTGGATTGTTCTAAAGTGTTTGTACGTAAAGTATATTTTCCGATCTACCAATTTGGGTGTAGATTGAGTAATAGATGCCTTGAAATTTGTTGCCAATCACTACGAGCTTGTTTTGGATCCAAGGTTTTCTTAAACTTTGTTTTCTAAAAAGAATTTCACATAACAACCATTGATAAAATTCATATCCAATCTCTATCATTTTTTTTGTGAGGTTAAATCTTATTTAAAACATTTTCAAAGATTGTGGTGTATCGATTTTTGCTAAGACTCTTTATGGACACGATCCAGTTCTCACTGGTTATTATGCTTCAATAGGCACCCTACACTTGGGGTTGAGCCAATATTGATAAATTGGAATCGAACAAGCACTTTTGGCACCGTTGCCGGGGAGTCTTAAGTAACGGTGAACTATGGTCTTAGGAAGTTTGGGTGAATTGATCCTCACCACCATTTCCAACAACGGTTTACAGACTAGTTGTGTAATCTCATTCCATCTTCTTATTACTTTATAATTGGTAGATGTTTTCTTACAATAAGCTAGTATTAGTAAATATACATAAACCGCTTGAGTTTGTGCATTTCCTGTATTCTGTGCATGCATCTCAGGTCTGGTAGGACTATTAATTCCATTTTGCATCCAGAGTTTCAACCTGTAGGAGAATTCATTGAGTTTTCATTAACCTCATCATCTACACCACAATCCCCCTCATCAACATCAATCTCTTCTGATTTAGCAGCACTAATGGAAAAATTGGGAGTTGATGAGCAAGGTGGCCAAGAGGCCGTTGCTTTTTTAGATGCACGACCATTGAGCGAATTGTTGCATCCCATGTGACAAACTATCCCTTCTTGCATAATCGTTCCTCTAAATCAGAGGAGTTTCACTTTCAAACCTGGAACAATACAATTGTTACCCACATTTCATAGCATAGACTCAGAAAACCCATACACATACATGAAAGAGTTTGAGGATGTGGGTACCACTTGCATGGACCAAAATGTTAGTGAAGCCACCGTAAGGCTACGATTGTTCCTCTTTTCCTTGAGGGATAAAGCTAAAATATGGCTTAATTCCTTGAGACCTCGCTCCATTGGAACATGGAAGGAAATGCAAACGGAATTTTTGAAAAAATACTTTCTAGCTTATAGAACTTTAGTGATGCCAAAAAAAGTCATGAATTTTTCATGTCAACCGGGAGAGTCATTTTTTCATGCATGGGAGAGGTTTAAGGATTTATGTAATACATGCCCTCATCATGGATTCCCAATTTGGCGATTGTGTAGTTTTTTTACATAAGTCAGCTGAAGAAGCTTATGAGGTTTTGGAGGAGTTAGCTGAAAATACCAAATCTTGGGAGGTAACATCACCTTCACGCTTAGAGTCTAGAGGAGTCCAAGCACAATCTAGCAGGAAACTAAGGTTGAATGAAAATGATGATTTGAGTGCTAGGATTGCTGCCCTCACTAGGAAGATAGAGTCACTTGAAACTAAAAAAGTGAATGTGGTGAGTGAGAGGGAAGTGCGATGTGTCATATGTGAGGTGTCGGATCATAGCACAGAAAATTACCTGACAGTCCCTGCTTTCAAAGAGGTTTTGTATTGGAAACTTCAAACACAAACACCTCACACATGTTCCTTAAGCAATACCCAAGCCAAACTCAAACTTAATCAGGGCCACCTCCCATTCCTAATCAGTATCATCCTAGGTTGGGAAATCATCCCAACTTTTCATGGAGAAATGATCCATCTGGTGCACCTTATCCTCCACATTTCAATCCAAACCCCTCTCAAGGTCAACCATAAGGTTCATCTTCTAGTTCCTTCCAACCTCAGTATAGGAAGTCATCATTAGAAGATACTCTTCAGTAGTTCATGGAAGATGAAATTGGTATTAACAATTAAACTGCTAAGAATCACGAGCAAACCAATAGAGCCATTGAGGATATTAGGAACCAATAGACTAAGCTCGTCCAGAGTCAGAGTCAAGTTGAAAAGGGTAAATTACCCTCGCAGACCATTCAAAACCCTCAAGGACAAGTTCATATAGGTGAGACTTTAGGTGAGGAATCAAACCATGAGCATGTGCAAGCAATTACCACCTTGAGGAGTGGGATGATCGAAGGTTATTGAGAGTTAATGAGAAAGAAGGGATGATATTTGGTGAGAAAAGGGAGAGTAGTGAATAAGGCAAGAGTAGAATAGATCAGAATTTGAGTGATGATGATGGGAGAAGGAGAATTGATGATGATGTGGAAGAATTACAAAGAGATGAAAGGAAGAAAAAGAAAAAGGTTGAGGAGAATAAGGATGAGAATAAAGAGAGAGAATAGCTAGTGGTTTAGCCCATTCTGATGTTAGGATTCAACCTCCTTCACGTTAGGATTCAACCCCCTCTGAGATTATCTCACTGGTTTAGCCCAATCCTCTAGATAGATGGAGTGTGTCCAAATGAGTGGGCTAATCCTATGAAAGTCTACAATTGTCCAACCTAGAGCCCTCTTGTGTCCTTTCAACATCTAGACTAACTTCTTTTCTTGGTCTTTAATGAGCTTGGAAGATATGACCACTGGGTATGACTCTTCTTCTCCTAGAATTGCATACTTAAGCTCACTAGGAAGGGGTTTCCTATCAGGCTTGGGTGGCTTGACTATGGAAAATTTAGGTTCGACTATGGTTGGGATATAATCCTCTGAGATTGACTAAACTGCTCTAAAGACATGATGGGTGCACCATCTAACCAACTCAACACTTCTAAAACATCCTCATCATCAACCTCATCATGGTAATCCTTTTTCTCCCCCAATATCAATGCTTTTTTCAAAGGGTCTCCAATGAACTCTCTCTCAACATATTCTTCTGTAATTGTCTGATCCAAATCCACCTCTCTTATGTCCTTCTCTTCTCCCATGGGTTGCTTAGTGACTCTAAAAATATTCATTTCAGCTGTCAAATTCCCAAAGGAGATTTTTATAAGACCATTCCTACAATTTATGAGAGCATTAGTGGTTGCTAGGAAAGGTCTTCCTAAAATGATAGGAACCGGTGGACTGGAACCTTGAGGGGTAGGCTGAGTGTCTAAAATAATAAAGTCCACAGGATAGCAAAACTTATCCACCTGAATGAGTACATGCTCCAAAATGCCCCTAGGAATCTTAACCAATCTATCAACTAATTGCAAAGTCACTCTAGTCGACTTAAGCTCCCCTAAACCCAATTGTTGATTAACTATGTAACGAAGAAGGTTGACACTAGCTCCTAAGTCTAATAAAACTTATTTCACCTTATGCTCACCTATGACACATGCTATGATAGGGCACCCTGGGTAATAATACTTTGGTGGGGTCTTATATTGAAGGATAGCACTAACTTGTTCTGCCATAAAGGCTTTTTCCTTGACACTCACCCTCCTCTTGACCGTATAAAGGTCCTTGAAGAACTAGGAGTAAGATGTGATCTGTTTGATGGCATCTAACAATGGTAGATTGATCCTTACTTGCTTGAACACCTCAAAAATTTTAGAATTTAATAATTCATTTTTCGACTTATTCAATCTACTTGAGAAAGGTGGTTGAGGTTGGAAACCTACAACTTGTTCTCTCTCCTTATTCTCCTCAACTTTATTCTTTTTCTTTCTCTCTCCTTATTCTCATCCTTATTCTCCTCAACTTTACTCTTTTTCTTCTTTTCATTTCTCTCATCCCTCATTACCCTTTCCATAACATCATCATCTTTCTTTCTTTTCTCATTTCTCTGTACTTCTTCCACATCATCATCAATTCTCCCTCTCCGATTATCATTACTCAAATTCTGTTCCATTCTACTCTCACCTTGTTCACTACTCTCCCCCTTCTGACCAAATATCATTCCCTCCCTTTCATTAACTCTCGACAACCTTGGATCATCTGGTTTTTTAACTCTCTTCCCACTTCTTAAGGTGGTAATTGCTTGCACATGCTCATGGGTTGTTTTCTCACCTAAAGTCTCACCCATATGAACTTGTCCTTGAGGGTTTTGAATGGTCTGAGAGGGTAATTTACCCTTTTCAACTTGACTCTGACTCTAAATGAGCTTGGTTAATTGGTTCCTAATATCCTCAATGGCTCCATTGGTTTACTCTTGATTCTTAGCAGTTTGATTATTAATATCAATTTGACCTTGCATGAACTGGTGAAGAGTATCTTGTAATGATGACTTCCGATACTGAGGTTGGAAGGAACTAGAAGATGGACCTTGTGGTTGACCTTGAGAAGGATTTGGATTGAAATGCAGAGGATAAGGTGCACTAGATGGATCATTTCTCCATGAAAAGTTGGGGTGATTTCTCAACCTGGGATGATACTGGTTAGGAAGAGAAGGTGGCCCTGTTTGAGTTTAAGTTTGGCTTGGGTTTTGCTTAGGGAACATGTGTGAGGTGTTTATATTTGAAGTTTGCCAATACAAGACTTCCTTGAAAGCAAGGACTGTGGCGTAATCTTCTGTGCTAAGATCCAACACCTCACATATGATACATCTCACTTCCCTCTCACTCACTGCATTCACTATCTTAGTTTCAAGTGACTCTATCTTCCTAGCGAGGGCAGTAATCCTAGCAGTCAAATCATCATTTTCATTCAACCTTAGTTTCCTGCTAGATTGTGCTTGGACTCCTCTAGACTCTAAATGTGTAGGTGAGGTTACTTCCTAAGCCTTAGTGTTCTCGGCCAGCTCTTCTAGAAGTTCATAAGCCTCCTCAGTGGACTTATCTAAAAAATTGGCCATTACTCATGGTACCTACTAACTGCTTAAGGTAGATGTCAAGGCATCATAGAAGAAGCTGCATAACCTCCAGATTGGAAACCCATGATGAGGACATGCATTACACAATTCCTTAAACCTCTCCCATAGATGATAAAATGATTCACCCGATTGGCATGCAAAGTTCATGATTTGTTTTTGCATCATCAATGTTCTATGGGCCGGAAAATATTTCCTTAAAAATTCTGCTTGCAGTTCCCTCCATGTGCCAATGGAACGAAGTCTTAAGGAATTAAGCCATATCTTGGGTTTATCCTTCAAAGAATCGTTGACATTTTGATCCATGCACTTGGTACACGCATCCTCAAACTCCTTCATATAGGTATATGGATTTTCTGAGTCCATGCCATGAAATGTGGGCAACGATTGTATTATGCCAGGCTTGAAAGTGAAATTCCTCTGATTTAGAGGAAGAATTATGCAAGATGGGGTGGTTTGTCACACAGGATGCAACAATTCCCTCAATGGTCGTGCATCTAAAGGAGTGAGGTCCTCTTGGACACCATGCTCATTACCTCCTAAATTTTCCATTAATGCTGCTAAATTAGTGGAAATTGATGTTGATGATGGGGATTGTGGTGTAGATGATGTAGAGGATGAAGTCAGTGAAAACTCAATGAATTCTTTTGAAGATTGAGGTTATGTATACAAGATGGACTGAACAATCCTATCTGACCTGAGGTCATGCACAAAATCTACCAATTATAAATAAAAAATATGGAGAAAGAGTACACAACTAGTGTGCAAACTGTTATTCAAATGGTGGTGAAGATCAAATTGCCTAAACTTCCTAAGACCGTAGTTCAACGTTGCTTAAGATTCCCCAGCAACAGCGTCAAAAGTGCTTGTTTGATTCCAGTGTGTATTAATATCGGCTCAACCCCAAGTGCAGGGTGTCTATTGAAGCACAATAACCGGTAAAAACCGGATCGTATCCACACAGAGCCTTAGTAAAAATCGATAAACCACAATCCTTGAAAAAGTTGAACATTTAAGCTCACAAAGAATGATAGAAATTGGATCTGAACTTTATCAATGGTTCTTGTATGACTTTCTTCTTAGAAAAAAATGTTAATAAAATATTGGATCCAAAACAAGCACATAGTGATTGACAATAAATTTCAAGGCATCTATTACTCAACCTACACCTAAATAGTAGATCGAAAAAATGTACTTTACGTACAAACACTTTGGAACAACCCAAATCTGATTTGAAGTTGAATTTAAGAACAAATTCTGACTGAGAAATTAAATCAAACACGTAATATGCATAATCTATAGATTTTTACCTATAAATTCTAAATTAGCAACCACCATACAAACTCAACAGCATTGCATGATAATTCAAAGTAGAAATTCATAGAAAACATCCATAAATCATACAAGATAGAAATTTGATAGAAATCTCAACTTAAAAATCCATATTCAATTCAAATCAAAAATGAATTGCTCTACTAGCATAAGAAAATTTATCATTCAACCCTTTACCTTGAAATTTACACCAATCAACTACGAGACTTGCCTTGAATCCAAGAGAAAAGTCTACTCAGACATAATAGAAGAAGAACACAGTAGAAATTGAAGTAAATTCATTCATAAAACTGAAAATCTACTACAAGAAATGAGGGAATTGAAATCCGATGTACTTTCTCTCTCTAAAACTCTCTCTTTATATATAGAAAAACTAAACTGAATATGAATGTGCGTCCCCTCTACAAACGACCTCACTGGTATTTATATAATATGTTTTAAAAAAAGTACAATTATGCCCCTTCCTCGAAAGCTGAATTGTAGAATCTTGCATCGCAGAATGGTTCGAACAAGGGTTCGAACACACAAATTGTTCGAACAGGGGTTCGAACAAAGTTCCAACACTTGGTCAATTTTTCTCCAGTTGAGCCTTGCACAGCTTCTGTTAACCTAACCAAGGTTTGAACAAAGGTTGGGTCGAACCGAGGTTCGAACCAAATTTCTAGACTTAGAAAATTTTCAAGCTGCTAATGCTGGTGACCTTTCTGTTGATCAAACCATGGTTCGAACCACAGGTGGTTTGATCAATGGTTCGAGCATCTTTGCCTTAGTCGATATCATCATTTGGTTATCTGCACTAGCTTCTGTTGTTCTAACCATGGTTTGAACGAGTAGTGGTTCGCACAAAGGTTCGAACCACTTTCTTCATACTTAGCCAAATTCTGTGCTGCTTCCTCCATGTACCACTGTGGTTAGAACAATGGTTTGAACACTAGTTCGAACCACTTTTTGATATGCTCCATTCTGATCTAGTTTCTGTCATTTTAGTCCCAAGTACCTGCAATTCAGATGAATTTCTCATTAATGCATTTTTAGTTATTTATTTGCCTTTTTAAAATATAATTCCACCTAATCAATCCACAAATAAGGTTGTAATTATACTTTTCATAGTATAATCAGCCTTATTGACTTTTTCTTTTAAATTCATCAGCCTTTGTATCCAAGTTAACCATTAATGAATGAACTTATGATTCTTTGGAGCCTTAATAACACCCTAACCTTTATTTGATGTTAACAGCTTACCTAAGTGCCTTGGCAGTGTACAAGTTTAAAAAGAGGTAGAGTGGATCAAAGGTATTGGAGTTTTAAGGGAAATGAAAGTTTATCTTAGAAAAAAAAAAAGAAAAAAAAAAGAAGACAAGAGAAAAGTAATGCAAGGATATGTCTTGTGATGCAAGCACACATAAAAAATAAAAAATAAAAAATTCAAAGGGAAATTTGTTGAAAGTGGTTCAAACCCTTGTTCAAACCACTAATACTGGGAAGAGAGGGATTAGATTGCACAAACAAGGCACTCTTTGATTTTTCCCATCTCTTTTTTGGTCCCAAGTTCAACTCTTTAGCCCCATTACAACCTAATAAAGACTTGACTGATCTAAGGAGTCAATTGAGTTGGAACATAAGTTTTTAATGTGAAATAATTCAAGGTTCTCATTGCTATGGATTATTCCTTCCAAAGAGCTACGCTAAGTTGAGAATTCATTAAATTGTATCGTTTTTGACTTAAGGAAGATTCTTATTTGAATTTGCTTTACACTTACTCTTTATAAAAGAATCTTCCAAGAGTGTTGTACCCAATTCTCAATTAATTGATGAGAGTATATCCTGTGAGGATTGAAGTCAAAACTTGAGAGAATTTGTGTGCATGATTCAGTTAGATTCATACTCTAATGAAGGATTATGAACAGGATGAATTAGTTCATGTTTCAAAACCATGTGATGGGTAGAGTGTTGTAATTATGAAAGTTCTATTTTTGACTTTTGGTTATCGTGGAGAGTTAAACCCAGAAATTTAAAAGAATTTACATTAAGATATCATGACCAACTTTGATTTAGGTTAAGTACTGAAAGGTGAGTTCTTGTTGAGCTAATTTGCTAGGGCCTAGCAAAACTCAAGTTGGGAGGGTGATTGTACCATATAAGTATAATTACAATCTTAAATTGTGGATTTATAGTTTAAAAAGGTGCATGAATGTCTAAAAATGCACTTATGAGAAATTCTTCTGAATTGCAGGTGTCTGAGACTAAAATGATAGAATTGGATAAAAATGAAAGATATTAGGAAAGTGGTTCGAACTCATGTTCAAACCATGGGCCGTTCGAACCAATGCTCTAACCACAGTGGCACATGGAGGAAGCAGTGGAGAATTTGGCTAAGTATGAAGAAAGTGGTTGGAAACCTTGTCTGAACCACTACTCGTTCGAACCATGGTTAGAACAACAGAAGCCAGTGCAGACAACCAAGTTAGATGTTCGAACCTTTGATCAAACCACATGTGGTTCAAACCATGGTTCGATCAACAGAAAGGTCACCAACATTACTAGCTTGAAAATTTTCTAAGTCTTGGAATCTAGTTCGAACAATGTTCGAACCTTGGTTAGATCAACAGAAGCTATGGAAGGCTCAACTGGAAAAATTTGACTAAGTGTTGGAACTTTGTTCAAACCCCTGTTTGAACCATGTGCTTGTTCGAACTCTTGCTCGAACCATTCTACGATGTGAGATTCTACAATTCAGCTTTTGAGAAAGGGACAAATTGTACTTTTTAGAACACGTTATATAAATACTAGTGAGGTCGTTTGTAAGGAGATTAGATTTCAATTTCTTCATTTCTTGTAACAGATTTTTAGTTTTATGAATGGATTTACTTCAATTTCTACTATTTTCTCCTTTCATTATGTTTGAGTAGACTTCTCTCTTGGACTCAAGGCCAGTCTCGTAGTTGATTTGTGAAAATTTCAAGGTAATGGGCTTAATGTTCAATTTGCTTGTGCTAGTAGAGTAATCTAGGTTTGATTTGAATTGATTATGGATTTTTGAGTTGAGATTTTTATCGAATTTCGCTTTTGTATGGTTTATGGATCTTACCTATGGATCTCTACTTAGAATTATCATGCAATGCCTTGGAGTTTGTATGGTGATAGCTAATTTTAGAATTTATAAGTAAAAATCTATAGATTATGTATATCATGTGTTTGATTTAATTTCTCAATCAGGTTTTTTTCTTGAATTCTATTTCAAATCAGACTTGGATTGTTTCAAAGTGTTTGTATGTAAAGTATATTTTCCGATCTACTAATTTGGGTGTAGATTGAGTAATAGATGCCTTGAAATTTATTGCCAATCACCACGAGCTTGTTTTGGATCCAAGGTTTTCTTAAACTTTGTTTTCTAAAAAGAATTTCACAAAACAACCATTGATAAAAGTGAAATCTAATCTCTATTATTTTTTTGTGAGGTTAAATCTTGTTTAAAATGTTTTCAAAGATTGTGGTTTATCGATTTTTACTAAGGCTCTCTGTGGACCTGATCCGGTTATTGTGCTTCAATAGACACCCTACACTTGGGGTTAAGTCAATATTGATAAATTGAAATCGTACAAGTACCCAACCATCGAATATTAAGCTCTCTCCATTAGTTTATGGACCTGCCAGATCTTTTGGATTTAGATCCATTAGTTCGTAAACTCAACGAATCTAGATTCGTTGGGTCGCGAATCAAGACCTGGTCTAATATTATTTGATCTGGTCTAGGTCAAAGCTAAACCAAAATTGCCCCATTGATAAGCCTATGCACACAACATCCTGATATTGCTCCTATGCACATGAAGCAAAGCCTGGCATGTACAGGACCTAGATTGAGGCTATTCTATGTGCGCGTATGTATTTTGCTACACATGGATGTCTATACCCCTACCATGCATACTAAGTCTTTACTCCCATGTACTAACAATGACCCTACTTGACAAATTTTGTTTCATTTTTATTATGAATACCTTCATTTCATATAAAAAAAAAAAAAAAAAATTTGCATATATATTGGTTTTGTATTAGTTATATTGTTGAAGTGTGTGATAATAGTAAATGGTGAATGTGTTGTTTTGTGAGGAATTAAATTATATGGAATCATTACCTTAGGCATATGTTGCATCATGTGATGGTAAGATAACATGACAAATCGTGAATGGAATTGCTCAAAAGTTGAAATTACTCACTATGAATTCATACAATCAAATCTGAATGTAAATATATGATCTACTTTTCAAGTACATCATTTAATCCTTATTAGTCTTTTAACCTATCGCGTAATGATAGGGACATAACCCCATCCCATAACATTTTTTCCAACTAAATGTTTAGTCTTAGTGATTTACAATTGGAACTTATGTTCCAATAACATAAGCCAAAATATTAAATTATGCTAAATGTCAACTATCAAATCACTATCATTATTTATTTCATTTAAATCCCTCAGTATAATACCAAGTTTCATTTTCCATCAAATTTTAAACCTTAGAAACTCACCAATTATATTTCACATACTAGTTTGTCTTATTTTTTGAATCTCCTCTACCCAAACAAATATTTACCATAATATATTTCCCCTAATTATTAATCATTCTAAAATAAACTTATTCACCTAATGACCTTTCACATATTATAAACTGTTATCATAGCTCATTCACATAAAATAACATATAGATTTATGCTAACCCTTATTAGCATTCTGATGCACAATTAGCATATTAATTTCTATTTTTATCCTCTTAACTTACTTTTTCAATAAATAGAACACTATACTTCAAATCCATTTAACAATATTACCCATCCATTTTATATTCTTACTTTCAAAGTATTTTATCTCAACAATAAGCATTATTTAAACATTAAAAGTTGGTAGGCGCTATTCCATATCGGTTGGGGAAAAGTTGGTCGTCCGTTTATAAGTGAGGGAAAGTCGTACCCCTTGAGCCAGCTTTGAGCGTTGAGATGGGCCCAAGATCACCCATCACTTGTATTAGATCCGATGTTTACCATTAATCTTAGCCCACTGGGATAAATAGGTTGTCATTCCCTCTAACCCAAGGTTTGATGTGTGAAGAAAGCAATTATTAGGGTTTCCTACATCGGTTGTGGAAGGGGTTGGTGGTCACATTATAAGTGATGGGTGGTCTTAAGCCTACCGCAATCCCAAAAGTTAGATCAAGGGGTGAGGCTTTCCTATAAATTTATAAACTATCCACCAACCCCTTTCACAACCAATGTCGGAAACCCTAGCAAAGTTAATCATCGAAACATTAATTAATTAATCAGAACCAAGTACAAATATCTAGATTATCATCAGGATAGAAGCCCCATTTAGACCCATGACCGAATGGTAGTAGCCCAAAATTGATTCTTGTTCATGTTCCAACTGAAACCCCAAATCACCAACACTTTTGAAACTTTATATTTTCCATAATGACCTTAGACTCTATATTAAATTAATTTTTAGTAATGGACATGATGACAATATGATGGAGTGTTAATATAAGCAATTTAAGGAGTTAATGTACTAGATGAATTAAGAAATTTGGAAATTATTTCAACACAATCTTTTTGGCCACCCAAGGGAAGGGGGCCTAAGCATACATGTGGACTTGCCAGGACACATAAGTGAGGGTAGGTGCGTAGGCTTGGGACCCTGGGCACTAGGATTGACATGCCCTTTGATTGATTAACTGCTCAGAGTTTTTCTCCACCACGTACTGCACTTGGTCTCAGTAGTGTTTAGTCTAGTGAAGAGGGAGAGGGTGGAAGCTACCCTATGCTACCCCCTTACCTTCCTTCATCTTAAAGCTTAGGTTTTATATATATATGTATGCATGTTTATATGTGCACTTTTTTTTCTGGCAAGTGTTATGTTTATATGTGTACTTGTTTAGTCAAGAGAGGAAATTGAGAGCATGGAAAAAAACAAGGATTGGTAAGTATATCAAACCTAACCCAAAATCCAGTTAAACTTATAGTTCTTCAATTGGATTAGTCTTGAACTATTAGAGCAATTGTTTTGGTGTTATGATTTGTAGATTGAGCACACGAGAGTTGCTTTTCCTGAAGTTTACCAATGACTTACTATTTTTCATTTTCTTTGTTCGAAGAGCTTAAAGTAGGGATTTAATGTATTTTATTTGCATATATGATATTAGAAGATGTAAAGATGTTTTCAACATGTTTATTTTGAATTTTTGAAAAATTTTGTTGAGATTATGCAAACTATATAATCACAAATAGGTATGTATATGTCTGTGAAAGAGATGATGAATAGCAGCCTTAGATTTTGATCCATGATTGTTAAAATCACAAATTGATTATTCCATAAGTTCATATAAGCTTTATGGTATTATCTAAACCTACTGATTTCAAGAAAATAACTTTAAAATGAATGAAATAAAGATCAAAGTTTGAAAACCAATGGATTTGAAAACAGAGTAGACTAACCTAAGGCCACTGCTCTCACCTGGGTGCATAGACCTAAGGTTGGGCAAATGCCCCAACTTGGGTGCACTGACTTGGCCCCCGGTGCACAAAGACCTTCTCTAGTAATTAATATTCGCCCATTTTTGTTTAATAGAATGTACTTTTATCCCAAATTCTAGTATAAAGGATTTAAAAAGGATTTCTATAAAATAAAGGATGTTACAGCTGAATAAATGGGATAGCTATAGAGAATGTCCTTGAGTTGAAAGTTCTTAAAGCTACACAGAGGTTTGGTTATCGTACTAGTAGGTTAGTGACCTATAACATGATGGTTATTTGACTAATTGTGGCCCTTAGATTTTGATCCATACACGATGATAATGATTTTGACTAATCATAGCCTTTAAGCCTAGGCTCATAAATGACCACATTTTAGTCTATCGTTTCCTTTAGGTTTTGGCCCATAAAAGACGACGTTGATAGTATCCACCCTACGATTGTGTTGTGATGATAAAAAATAATAATTAGAAAGATAATAACTGTGTAATTAGTGATATGGATGTTGACATATTATTCTGATATTGATTATTTCGAAATTGATGATATGTGATATCTTGATGATTATTTAATATTATCATTATTGTGCACATTGTATATGTTTTTATTATGCATTTTGGGCATAGTAGATTATTACTCACATCGTTAGACATTGTGTCACAGGTGCAGAGTCTGGGGTCGTTGTGTTAGATTTATGCATTATTTGACTATAGCTGATTTTATTATTAAATCGATTGGAGATATATATTTAATTTTTGATATGGTTGTAAAGGTTATAAGACCTAAATTTTATAATGAGACTGATGTTGGAGCACTACACTAATAGAAGAGTTAGTTTTAGTGGAGGGAAAACATAGGCAACCGCCTAGAGAAGTCACAATTGCACTTCTGGCAACTGCTCCAAGGGGTCGCTCTGAATAACGTCGAAGTTACAAATGCCGAGGGGTATTGGCAAAATGAAAACTCAGGTGACCGCATTAGCAATCGCTAAAAGTACTAACAACAATCATGCTAAAGTGTCCACTAATGCTCAGTTAAAAGTCTGGCACGACCTCTTCTTTTTTCCTTTATTCTCTTTTCCCCTCTTTCCTCCCTCAACTCTCTCTCTCTATCTCTCTCTATTGTTACTTCAGTTCTCAGTCGCTGCTATGTACAGCTACTATCAGCTGGTCAGTAGTCGCTACTCCACCGCTGATAAGCCCTCTCTCTCTCTCTCTCTCTCTCTCTCTCTCTCTCTCGGGTAGCATATATAACTATATCTATATATAAACTAATTCTTTGTTTTTGGTTTTCTTGCCAAATGAGGGGGTTAAAGGTGTATATCCATGTGAATTTATTCTTTTATTTTCGTATCCTTTCAACTTTTTTTTTAGATTAAAAATATGTTTTTTTAAAAAATTGCCATGCATTACTGTTACTATATTTGTTCCGTTTTTTTTTTCTTTTTTTTTTTTTGTATTCTATCCTTTTATAATAATATTTTTTTTAGTTCGTTTTTTAATTATAAATATGTTGCTTTTTTTTTGTTGAAAATGCCATGCACTGTTTTTTTTTATTGCTATTTTTGTCACAATATTCTTATTTTTTTTTTGTATGCTGCTTTTTTTACAATAATGTTGCTATTTTTTTTGTAGTAATATTAAACTGTAATTTTTTTTTACCTATGTCAAATATGTTGTTGAACAGTATTTTTGTTGTAATATGTTATTGAATATGTTGGTAAATATTAACTATATTTTTTTTTGCTGTTTTTTTGTTGTTGGGTTTTTATTTTATTGTTTGTTTTATGTAAATATGTTGAATATATTACTGATTTTTGGTGTTATTTCTGATTTATTACTAATGCTCTGTTGGTTATTATTTTGCCATTTTGAAAATCTAGGACGATTTCTATTTTTTTTTTTTTTTGTTGGTTATTGGTGTGGTGGTTAGGGATTTAATTAGACATTCAATCCTAAAATTTCAATCAAATTCTAGAAACTAAATTAGTTAATTAAATTATACAAATAAATAAATTAATAATAATACGATTAAAATAATATGAAATGTTAGTTATTAAAATAATTTTAAGAACTAATGAAAGTAGATTAGTTAAATTAATATCAGAGATACTTTATTCAATTATTTTTAATAAATTTTAAAGTAATAATATAATTAAATAATAAAAATTAATTGACCTAATTTAGTATCATTGACCAAATTAATATTTAATTAAGTAAATGAATGAAATTGAATATGAAAGATTAAAATAATTTAATTAATATGAAATATGTTTTACGAAAATATTTTATTTAATAATACTATTAAATCAGTTAAATTAAATTTTATTATTTAATTTAATAATATATTTTACTAAATTATTTTAGTAATAATATAATTAAAATAATTAATCACATAGCCTGAGATCCTATTAATTTCCCGCTGAACAAGCTCGATTAGGAAGTGCACCAGGTAAAGAGCTTTGACTGTCTTTGGGGTGAGATTTAGGTAACAACTTTCTATATATATTTTACTTTAAATTATATATCGTATGATGTGTTAGGTTGCATCACATGTTGATCATTATCAAATTATTGGTACTTTTTGAGACAATATGAGGGTGTATCCTAATGAATTCCAGTCGATTTGCTATGCAAAGTACAGGATATCGTGGAAGGACCACAAATATAAAGTGAAGGATTCCTATTGGAGGGACCATAAAGATGAACTCGACATTCTTCAATAGGTCTACCATGCGTTCTCCCCTAGCAATGGATTGAGCTCGTCCATTATTGGTTGAGCGAGGGTGAACAGGTGAGCAGCTCAAAGTTTGTGTTTGATTTTAGTCATTTTTAAGTTATAAATGTAACTCACAAAAATTAATCAACCAAAGATTAAAAAAGACATAGTCCATGAGAAACTCGTGAAACTGTTCGATGGAGAGCCCCTGGCGTTGGGAGGGGACCTGACATTTCACACAGGTCCGATGCGAGGTACCATGATAGTTCGTATGTGTAAATTTGCTTTCGTTTCATTTCGTATGATAATTTATTAATAACATAATTTCCTTATCAACAATTGTGTGCACGGGGTAAACGTGTAGATTGAATGGCCATTTGGCTGGTGCTCGCCCTTGCTCGAACCCAGAGGTTCGGGCCATTGAGGTAAGTATTGATTTTTTCTAATGGCAAATTTTTTTTTTTATACCTATTACAAAATCTAGTTATTTTATCTTTATTTGTATTGTTTTATTCAGGTTAAGTTCCAGTCTTGGCTAAATAAGTTCCTGAATCCAGGAGAGATGAGATATTATATTTCGTTGTCGGTCGAGATGGTCATGAATACACACGCTTACACTGGTGATGACAATCCACACTTTGTCCTTCGCCAAGGTAAGTCATTCGGAGCTGGCTTCTCTCAAATCTCACAATTTCCTACTTAGGAGGTCCTCCAAACCTTACGAACGAAGATTATGGCTAAATTGGAGTGCCGCTACTCACAGAGCCAACACCCCTCCAATGCAGATCCAGATGATGGCAATTAGACCTCCTAGACTCGCCTTGGTTGATGCCCAAGTATATTTATTTTTTCATATAAATTAACTTTTAAGTTTATTTTAACAGAATTTTACTTATGTAAATTGATAATTATTTAGATTAATAATATTTATGCTCTTGTTTTTCAAATTTGATCGTTTACCAATGTGGATTGATGACTTCTACCTTTTTTTTCCATAACTTGTCCACTTATATACATGTTTTTAATAAATGAAAAATTTTGTAAGTATTGGTATTTGTAGATATATATAAATTTCGAATTTTGTTAGATTTTATAGATTTTAATCTTGTTTATAAATATTTGTTGAACATGTACATGTACATAATACAAGCACCATTGCATTAAAAAATAACTTTTTTAAAAGTTATCAATGTAATAAACAAATTAATCAATAATAACTAATATAGGCTGCCATTACTAAATTACATTGAAATAAATATTTAAAATATTTCTGATGTAATAAATAAATAAATTAAAAAATTTTAAAAATAATAGCAACCGCTATAAATGGTTGTCAAATCAGTCTTAAAAATTATTAACAGTTAAATTACAATATTGGTTGCAAAAAATTATTCACGGTCACTAAAAGGTTCCTCGAGCTATGGCGCAAAGGTGGCAGGAAACATTAGTGATCGCCTAATGGGATATTGGCAGTCCTTACTACCTTATGCGATTAAACCACTAATGATCGCTGAACCCATCACAAAAATTTTACAATTGTTGTATTTTGGTCAACAATAGTTATGTTGATTTGACTGAGGCTTAGCTATTGTTATTTTATTATTATTTATAGTAGATGTCTATTGACCCAAAATTTATAAATTTGGTTTCATAATGTTAGACATGAACATTATGGGAGTGAAAAATGGCCACAAATATATCTCAGAAAATCGAAATTTGAAATGTAATATTAAAAGTAAGGAAATTCATATTCTTTAAAGGCCAAAAGTGTCTTTTCAACCATCTAGGGATTTTCGCCTGTAAATAGAGCCTCAAACTCAGATTCAATAAGAAGAACAAATCAAGTAAGAAGTGCTTTCAAAAAGGAACAAGAAAGTCCATTATTTTACAAAGATAGATTGATATCTTCTTATACTTTTGCTTCATCTTTCATATTCAAATTATGAGATCTTCTTTTTGATTTGATTGAGTTTTAAACTCATCCTTATTATTGTAAGAAACGGAAACTTATAACCCTTTTAATTTGTGAGAGATGGGTGAACTTTTGTTATTTTGGTTCAGGTGTTGGCACCAAGACAAAAGATAATCTTTGAGAAAGACTTGTAGAGTGATTTGAGTATAGAATCACTTGGTGTGAGTGATTTGGGGATAGAATCACTTGGAATGGTTTCTTAAAACCTTTGGAAACTAATGTAAACAGCTCTTTAAGGAATAGTGAAGAAACCTCAAGAAAAGACTTAGTGAGTGGATGTAAGCAACATTAAAACCAAACCGCTATAAATGGTTTGTGTTTGTTTATCTACTCTTCTCTCTTATATTTATTACAAACACTAGCACTCACTTTTATCCCCAAATATTGAATATTTCTTAAGTGTATTCTTTATTTGATTATCCTCTTAATTTTGACATATTTGTTATAAGGGTTGAAAAATATCTGCAAATCTTTTTAAGCAGCCCTATTCACCCCCTTTAGTGTTGCTATTTGGGACAATAATATCCACTCTAGAATAATTGTATGGCTCGAATCAGGGTATATGTTTGGTTTATGCATGTTACATATGATTCACTAACTCATCCCTAAGGTTATAAAATCTGGGGTATGACATTTAACACCAAATCAACAACATAACGTATATAAAACTTTAAGAGTGTAAATAATTAGTTATAAACCAATATTTCATGATATATCAACATAGAATATAATGATCTAAACACATTATCCATTCTATTTCATTTCATATATATGTTTATAGATCTATATTTTCCCTTCCATTTTAATCTTTTCATATGCATATACACAACTTTCTTAGATCCATACAAATTAACAAATAAATTGAAAACACAAACACCCTATCTCACACCCAAGCTCTCTTGATAATGAAACAAAAATAAGAAGAAGAAAATTATCAATGTTGAATCAACAAGGACAATAGGGGAGGCAAGAAAACCACCACCAACTCATCCAAGCAGCCTTAACCCCACACACACTCACTCCTCTCGACCCTCTATCTGATCTTTTTTTCCCATTTCTTTCTTTTTTTTTTTTTTGTCATTTTCTTCTCTTGCCTCATAGTCTCTCTCTTCTTCTTTTCCTTTGAACCGTCTAGATACACCCACACACATATATACACACATATAGGCAAAGGGGTATAAGGGCAGCCTAAGAGATGGATAAGGATAGGTAGATACGTGGGGAAATAAATGACAAGACAAAAAGTTGAGAACTAATGAAAAGAAGAAAACATGTTGTAAACTTATGAGAGTCCATTAGGACCCATCCAAATAGTGGATCGTTGGAACCCCGTTTGAATAGAATCCCAGCACTTTGAAAATTTTTAAGCTTAAATGTTATACTTAACGATAGTTACCAACCCAACCTTGTTTTAAAATAACCATGCCCCTAACTCAACCAACTAACCACAGTGTCACAATGACACCAAACCATAATATAAATTATAAAATAAAAATATTAAAATTTGGGGTATTATAGGTATCCCGAGCTATTGATGTCACGACAACCCTACCATCTCATACTTCCTAAAACACACGTTTCATTTTGTTTACACCCAAAAATAAAAAGTCATTTCGATCAAACATGATAGTTACAAGAGACATTAAGTCAATTAGAAGAAGTTAAAACAATGGTAAATGACAATTCTGGAAGAGTTCAATAGTAGAAGTATTTGAAATAATCAAGAAGGCAATTATTAGAATTATCAAAAGAGAAAATTCAAATTAATTTGAAGAGGAAAAGCATGTTAACATAGGATTAAGGAAATAGTGGAGTCAACATCACCTCCCCAAATTGCTTACAAAATGAGTTTGATAAGCAAGAAGGACCAACATTAACAAACCCAAAACTGGGTAATTTTATTTGCCTTTTATGAATAGTTTTAACTTAGTTCTGTCTTTATTTATTATGCTGCTTATAATAGGATTTTCATTCGATTGGCTTCTATATAAATATTAACAAACTTAATTTTTTTTTTATAACTTATGTTTAATCTCGATCTAACTATTGCAGATTAATAAACTAAATTTTTTTACTCATTTGAAGATTATTAAATTTGGTTGTTCTACATTGATTGGTGAGGCTCTAAGTCCAAGATTAATAAGCTTGGTTTACTCTGCTATACTTTGTTGATTAGATATTTAGGGAAGTCTTGAAATATAAAATTTGAATCACACTCACACACACAAAAAGCATATTGATTCACTCTATCGAGTAATGTCGTCCGAAATAGCAACACTAGAGGAGAGTGAATAGGGTTGCCTGAAAAATTTTACAAATAAAAATTTCAACCTCTAAAACAAGTATGTTAAGATGAAAAGGAAAATCAAATATAGAATGAACTTAAAAAAACTTCAATGTTTTTCGACGAAAAGCGAGCACTAATGTTTATCATAAATATCAAGAGAAGGGAAGAGAAGTAAACACAATCAATTTATAGTGGTTCGGCTTCAATACTTCCTACATCCACTCCCTAAGGCCTTCCTTGAGATTTCTTCACTATTGAATGAAGAACTTGTTTCACACTAGCTTTCCAAGTTACTAGAAACCTTTCCCAGCTGATTTTATCCCCAAATCACTCACACCAAGTGATTCTATCTCCAAATCACTCCACAAGTCTCTCTCAAAGAATATCTTTTGTTTTGGTTTCAACACTTGAAGCTAAACTAATAAGAGCTCCCCCAACTCTCTTAAATTAAAAAGATTATAGATTTTCCCTCTTACAATATCAATGACAAGTTTAAAACTCAATTAAAAGAAAAAATAAACTCTCACAAGTTGAGTATGAAAGATGAAGCATAGGTGTATGATGAAATCTCTCTATGTTCACAAAGTAATGAACTTTTTTATTGCCTTCTTCATCTCATTGAATCTAAGTTTTACGGCTCTATTTATAGGCATCCCCAAATAGCCGTTACAAAATGAAAAGACACTTTTGCCTTTAAAAGAATATGAATGTCTTTGCTTCCAATGCTGCCTTTTAGATCCAAATTTTTATGATACATTTGTGATCATTTTTCATCCTCATATCATTCATATCTGATGTTGCCTCTAAGTAATGACTTTATACATATGTACTCAACTATATTCTTGCCAATTGGAGCTTGATCCAATGATTAGATCTTCAGATAAAGCCTCCAAACTGAGACTAGCTCCAAATAACTTCTTTTGACATTTCGAACATGTATTTCCGATTAAGGCTACTATTTCACCATGATTCTTTTGAAATTTGAAGAAACTTAAACTACAAAAGTTGTATCTTTCTACACACCAAAAATCAGAATTTATAAAGCTATAAATTATGAGTTATGTCCAAAAACCTAAGATTAGCTTTAGAATTAAAAATTAAAACTTCTTCTTCCAAGACTGATCTTTCTTCTCATTTTTGGACAATTTCTCTTTAGATACACAAAAACTTCCCCTTCAGAAAGTTGTAGCTATGGAATTCTAGTTTACTATATTTAAATTTCAAGCAACATGAACAGTTAGATCTTCAGACATCATTAGTATACTAATATGTGTATGGTTTGTCGATTCATCCGAGTTAACTCGCCACTTCAAGTCTTCATCTTACTTTGATTTCCAATACTCCAACCTTTAATATTTCTTTATTTCTTCATCCAAATTATTGAAAACTATCTGAAAATAATATCAATCTTTTTCAAGCATGTTATCTTGGATTATCTTACCTACCCAAGAAAAGTTTATTATGTTGAATCTATTAAACTGAAATTAATTGCAATATTTCTTATAATGTCTTTGAAAATGAATTGTAAAAATCAATTCAATGTTTTTTATCATCAAACTTAATTATAAAAATAAGTTTATAGACCTTTGGTCAATAATCTCCCTATTTTTTTATGATAACAAACCATTGATGATTTACAACTTAAATTTTCAAAAGACATAAATCAATAAAGATTTTCTTTTAAGATAAGCTCAATCAATCATTAATATTTTGTCTTTCTCCCCCTTTGACATCAACAAAAATATTATTACGAGAGAAAAAATAGTTAAAATTAGTCAAAATTCTCCCCCGAAATATATGCATCATTATCAATCAAAATTTTTTTTAAAAATATATTTAGCCCTCCTAAATATATGACAATAAGATAAGCATCAATCAACACAAAGGAGATTAAATCAATATTAGACATACCAAGTTCTCTACGAATATAAAAAAAATTTATCCTCATTCAATGGCTTAGTAAAAATATCAACCAATTAATTTTTTTCCTAACGAATTCAAGAGTAATATCACCTTTTTGAACATGATCTCTAAGAAAGTGGTGGTTAATTTCAACGTGTTTGGTCTTAGAATGTTGAATAGGATTCTTTATCAAATTAATAGCTGTGGTAGTATCATAATTAATTAGAAATATAGAAGTAGATTCCAAAATCTTCTAATTTTTGTTTCATCCATAAAATTTGTGCATGAGTAGAATTGAAAAGTGTAACTACAAACCTAAAGATTAGATCATAATTCATGCATTTGTTTACTAGTTTTATAGTGTTTAGTTACTTTTAATGGCTACTATGTGTTTGTTTCTAAATAGCAGTGAAACAGATGGAAATTATTGAAAGAAGCAATGGTGAAGACGATGAAATAGTCATCCTGATGCTTGGATCGAACCAAAGCAAAGGCATGATTGGAGAATAAAGATAAAGATAAAAAGTGAAGATGAACCCTACTGCTGTTTGGATATCCATTCGACAGTCTAGACACCTGCGACAATTATGTATAGGATTTTTAGGTTTTTAAGGTTTTGTTTTAGATTATATGTAAATTTTTTTCTTACAGGCATCATCGTACACATTATTCATTCCTCCATTCTAGAATTCCAGAATGCTTTTGAGAGGTTTTAGTTTAGTTTTGGACTAATTTCTATATTCATTGATCGTACATTTGATTCTAATGTTACTTCGAAGTATGGTACTCTTGTGTCTACTTTGATTTAATGAAGTTTCTTTGTTGTTTATTTTTTGTTTTTATGCTTTTTGTTTAAGTTAAAGAAACATTAGGCTAAATCCCTTAACCTTGATTCAATGAATCAAGGAAGGGTGGATCATTATGAATAATATAATGCACGTAGATCTATGCATGTTATGTGAAAACGTACATTTAAAGATCTACAATTTTCATATTTAATCTTATTTATTCCAAAAGCTTTCGAAAACGAAGCACCTTGATCACATTCTCGGTAATCACTGATAAAGATTTTCGGATTAACTATTTCTTTTATATTTTTGAAATAAATGAATTAAGTTTGAACCAAAATAATATTATAAAAAAATCAGTAAATTTTAATCTTAAACCTAAACATAAAATTTTGTTTTTGAACTTTAAGATCTTTCAAAAGAATATTTTCAAGTTATCATTCCTTTATGTGAATTTTAAGTCGTAGTTAATTGCACATCAGGTTGTGAACTAGTGATTCCACCCAAAATTAAAAGTTGAATCAAGGATTTTATTCAACCAATCTCTATCTTACTTTGAATCACCTCGCTGCTTTAATTTTATTTAATATTGACTTCATTATTCAATTGGTTTTAATTTCTATTTTTAAGGGTTTAATATTTAGGCATAATTCTATTTAATCAATTTGTTTTAATTAAGAAGTTAAGTTTATTAGTGAATTAATAAAATTTATCCACTCAAACAATTGAAACCACTTCATTTTGAATTGAGTAGCGGGTTACTTATGTGTTTTGATACATAGAAACTATTACATCAGGTTCCTTGTGGATACGATCTTAGTTTCACCGAGTTAAAGCTACATTGCACGTCCTTGCACTTGGGGGTTTAATTTTAACGCATTATTTAGAGGTAGTCAGTGCACAACAACTTCCAGCCATGATATAATTCGCTTCTATAGTGGATAATGTTATGGAATTTTGTTTCTTGCAAAACCATGATATAAATGAATGACTTAAAAATAACAAGTTCCACAAGTACTTTTTCTATTAGCCTTACGTCTGGAAAGGTCCGCATTAAAGTAACTAATAAGGTCAAAACAAATGTCCCAACGATAAAATAATCCTAAATTAGGTGTTTGTAATAAACATCTAAAAATACATTTAACCCCAATGATAGGCATGATTGAAATATAGCACACATGCATACACTAAATATAATATTAGGTCCACTTGCTGTAAACTATAAAAGTGAGCCATTCATACGTCTATAAAGTTTTTCATCAACTTTCTTACCATTTTCATCCTTGTCAAGTTTGGTTGAAGGACTCATAAGGGTCCCAA
>QLOD02000017.1:16726962-16738819 GCA_003260245.2 Sideroxylon spinosum | reverse complement strand
AGAAATTCAAAATGTTTTAACCGTTAAAAAGTCATTCTCATCTTGCTTTCAATATGTAATTAAAATATATTTTTATGTAAAAAAGATCTTTTAAATTGATTGGTTTAATCTTCATTTCTTGGACATAGCATTTATAATAAGACCACCGCAATTTATACATGTGTTATCGAACATTTTGTTGTCTACGTTGATTTTGAATAAGTTGATAAAAGTTTAAATATTTTTAAAACGTAACTGTAGAAGAAGTCGTAAAATCGATTTTTTAATTATTATTTTAAATATTTTTTAATTGCACATATGAAACATTTCTATATCCATCTTCCCAATGATGGGAGGGGGGAAAAAAAAACAAAAGAAAAACTAAAAGCAAAAAGTTATAAGCATATTTTTAATTAATTAATTAATTATTTTTTAACTTTTATCATTTTACATAATTATTATGCTTTAACATATAATAATAAAAGTTGGCATAAAAAATAACGCATGATGAAATTTGATTGAAAGGAAGTTCAAAACCTTTTCATCTCTAGGTAGAGCTGTAATTGTTAACACCCAATTTTACCCCCCTCATTTAATATTTACATTATTTAATATTTTTACTTGAATGGTGCTTTATTGATTAAGTTTTCTTAACTGTTGGATGAGTCAAAGCATGAATCAACAAAAAGCGAACAATGAGCAAAATGCTGGTTTTACCCCTAGAGCTAGAGAGAAGTCAAGCTAAAGACTCAGATCAAGGCCGAAGGCTACCAGACTACACAGACATATCCAAGACATCAAAAAAATAAGTTCAGCATTCACAAAGGAGCTGAAATCCATAATCAAGAGTCAATTCAATCTTGAAGTCCAGAATGGCCTCTATCGATGCATCTGAAGACGGCATCAGCTGGAATGCCCAGATCAAGATAGAAAGATATAAAAAGACACATGAATTCCTAGGACAAGTTCCAGGACATAGAACAAAGCACATAACATCTAAAAAGCCACTCCAAATGTCATCCAGGCTCCACTGACTTAAAATAGCTTGTATAGGTAAGAAGGAAGCTACTGGCGTCCCAAACACAATTGAGCATCTAGATGAAGTTAGAATGCCTTCAATTTGCATAAGAATATCGAGGTTTCATACCCCAAGCTAATGGCATAACTAGGTCTGGCCAAATCAAACCTTAGGTGGTCCCTCCAAACCCTTGGCTTAAATTTTATTTTGTATTTTATAGATCCTTAGAAATGTCTCAGTCCTATCGATGGTGTTTTTAAATTCCTTATACCCAAAAATGGTGGGACGAGTAAGCCTGCTGAAGCCTCTAGGGGTTAAGCTAAGGAATTGGCTAATCTGTTCTCCGTTTCAGCCCGTTTCGGAGCAACAATTTTTAAATGAATATAACTTGACCTTAGAAATTCCAAATTGAGCCTGGTTTTAACCTATTTGGTCTAAATCACTCTAAAAAGTGCTCGGGAGGTCTCGATAGCTCCTAAAAACTGTATGAAATGTCATAGAATTGTCCAAGCCTTTACGAGTAAATCCTAAACTTTGCTAAACATGGCCTGAGCTAGGGGTTTTGGCCAAACGGCCCACTTGTTTGGCCTTGAAGGAATATAGTTTTACTTCAAGTAATTTTTTGAACTTTTTTGTATTTTTTGTTATTCAAGCTTGTTTATTATCCCTCTTTTACAAACGTTTTTGTTTAAATAGTCATTCAAACTTGTTTTCTTACTCTGTTTTGCAAATTTGTTTGCCTAACTTGTTATTTAAGGTTGTTTGGACATTTTTTTTAACAAATAAGCTCATAAAACTTGTTTATCAAAACATTTTGAATTCTTTTAATCATTTTAAACTTGTTTGATTGTTAGGTTATACAAAGTAGTTTACTAACCTCAAATTCAAACCTTTTTGTCCACTTTGATTAGCAAATAAGCTTGTAAATCTTGTTTACAAAATGTTTTGGTTTCATTATCGTTTGAAACTTTTTTTATTTTTTAGGTTGGTGTAAACTTATTTGATTAACCTACTATAACTTTTTGACACCAAAAAACTCTATAAATAGGGGGTCTTCCCTTTCATTTTTCTCATCCCTTAACTGCCACTCTCCCTCTCTTCTCCTTCTAACTGAGCTCCCTTTCAATTCAATTTTAATTACATAATTAGAATAGAATATTTTTAATTATGTAAATAAAATCTTTGTCAATGAAAGGTATCTAGATCATAACTCAAAACCGGGTTATGCTTGATGTATGATATTGACCAGATATACCTGAGATAAATTTTGAAAAATTCAAATATCATATGAATGACATGTCCACATCATTCTAACATACCATCCCATACCATGACATAACATTATTCTATCATGCCGTACCATGCGATAATACTATGTTTGTCATACCATGCTGTCCATATCATCATAGTATCATGCTAGGCCATGCCTAACATCATATTTGCCATGTCATACCATCTCTATTATGTTAGACTATGTTATTGTCATCATACACCATGCTCACATGTCATATTGCCTTGTTATACTATGTCGTGATCATGCTATGCCTTACCATGCTCATTCATCATCCCCCATTATAGTATAACATTCTAAGACATTATTTACCGTGTTAGCAAATACTCTAACATGCCATACATAATATTTTGACATACTTGCATATGCCTTAACATGCTAGAACACATTAAAACATGTAAGCACACACCCACTAGGGTTTATATAGAGTCACCATGAATGAGAGAGGCTCTAGAAAGCATGAATGTCTTAGGATTGGTTAGGTCATTGATTTCTAAGTCATGACTTCCCTTAAATATATCTGATATGCATCCTTGAACTGTCATTCATATTATCATCACATCCAACATGTCCATAGTATCCCTAATGATATCAATTGCATCACTCCTATCACTGTAGGCCCCTAGACTTTTAACATAAACTGGATTACCATCACCAGGAACTGAGCTCTTGAATTAAGCTGAGCTTTTTTCCTAAATGGTGGACATTCTTTCTCATCACCTTAGGCCTCTAGGCCCTTCACATAGGCTAGGGTACCATCATCAAGAAGTAAGCTCTCGATTTGAATTGAATTCCTTCCCCAGTTGGTAGATAATCACTCACTTCACATTAGACCCCCAGTCCTTTTACATAGACTAGATCATCATCCTCAGATCATAGACTAGATCATCATCCTCAGAAACTGAGCTCTCGATCTGAGCTAATATCCTTTCCTAAATCACAAACATTCACTTATAGGTGCTAGGCAGACCCCTAAAGCTAGGCTCTTTCCCACAGCTATGTTTAGTGCTACGTAGACTTCATCCCTTAAACAGGGAATGTAGGAAGCTCGAATAGAAGGCTCAAGTCTGATCACATTAGCGCAAGGTTCTACCTTAGAACAAGGATCCTTGCCCTAGGTTCTTTTCTCTGGTTAGCCATTTCTCAGTTATACACTGAGCACTAAATGTCTTTTCCTAGTAGAGCTAGGACTCTTTATATCCCATTTCAGGAGCAAAACTCTTTTACACAAATCTTGTGTACAACACTGACCCTATTGGTCGCCTTATCACATCTATTTGCACATCACATTCACACTAGGCACTATCCTACAACTACATCGACCAAATCGCTTAGAATGTTATATAGATAGCTTGAGTAGATAGCTTGAGTGTGGTCTCCACAGTCTTCATAGGCCATTATCTGCATAAGGCACCAACTTAGACTCAAAGCTAGCTTTTGCATTTACATAGTAGTTCACATCTCATCAGCACTTAGCTTAGATCACCTTAGGTCTAAACTACGACTGAGTTGATCCTTTGGTAGAGTACGTAAGCAGCTTGTGTTCAAAGCATGAGTTCAGTCATCCCGGTCTTCAAAGACCATCTTCCAGTATACACAATATTCTTAACATGTACTCTTTCATAAGGACTATATAAGTCCACACACCTTACTCTTTAACTTTCATTTAGATTGAAAACCAACATATATAGCCCCCAGGGTGCATCACTACTATATAGGTAGACATTACACTACACTCGCACACACGAGCAAGGCTCAACTGCCTCACATCTCATGCATAATTTGTATTTAGGTTTGTATGTAATGATCATAAAAAAAACGGAGTATTATATTGTGAGATCACAACTATAAAAAGTGGAAAAGAACCCTCGATATCCTTAGGTATGTAGGCATAATAGTGTTTGTGTGTAGCCGAACCCCCAGTTCGACTTTCTCTGATTGTATAGACTATTCGAGAGTCAAAAAAGGGCTATTTATCACTATTTCAAAAACATCAATCCAAACACTTTTTAACTTCATTAAAACTCAAGTTTCTTGACACACCCATTTTGAAAGTGTCAGGTGTTGACTTCTAGTCTCTGTAATCAAGTCCCCATTTCAAAATAAATAACAAATTTTCACATTTGGGTGATCTCAGACACATAATGTCATAATAAACACTCACGCCTGTGCTCGTCGACCTCGGTGCATGGATCCGATCGCGATAGCTGGCTACTCTACTGGGGACTTAGTTTCTGCTTCGAGGGTTTAACCATAGTTTCCACTCTTCACAATCACTATCTCACACCATAACCTCTAGTTTATCTAATCAAAGCATCCACCTCATTTTCAACCAGGAACTTTTCACTGTAATGTATGCATTTTATTGTTTCATTTATACTGTGCATAACTATCCTATTGAACTGCAAATAAACCGCATGTATGTATCTATCATGATTTGTTTTGCTGCGTGTGTAAATAAACAGGGCAAACTACTTTCCCTATCTATCGTAAACCCATCTCTCCTAAATCACACAGTGCACATCATTGAGCACATTTTGTATAACTCAATTTTACCTTGTAGTTAGTTGAGGGAGGTTAGTAGGTCTCTCTAGGATGTGATTGTATAATACAGTTGACCTAACAAGAGTACCAAACCTCTTCTTGGTTGGATCATAGGGAAGGTTTTCCTTGAAAAGTTGAAGGTTTGAAGAACTAGTAGTTGTTAACCTTTCCAGGATGCATTAAGTCAAGCCATAAGCTAGAGCCTCATAGAACCCAATTTTTCATAGGAACTCTGAAGAGAATGATACTAGCCCTCTTTGTTCCCTATGATTGCATTCAATATATATTCATCTATACACAATAGAAGAGACAACACATTATTATCTCTGCATAGCAATAAAACCTACCCATTCTTGTCTAAAGGACCATGTCCTAAGTACACCATTCATTTATGCATAGTGAATCCCTAAGGTTCACCCTTTGTAAACAAAAAGATTGTCATTTAAGTCCAAGTTTCTCCTGCATTTACCCACTAAGTCAAAATTAATGCATATCCCAATTCAAAACCTAGATTTTATCAAATCTTACCTCAAAAACTCTACTGGATTTAAGTTAGAGATTTGGTAGAATCTCTAAACCTAGGCAGAAATCTCAAGAAACATTCCGCAGAAATTTCATCTTCAAATCAAGTCATAGTTCTTCCAAATTTGGGATAGAAATCCTAGTTTAGAGCTTCTTCATATTTCAGTCCAGATTTGTAATTTTATCAAAACCATACTAAAAATATACAAAAGTTTCAACCTGAAACGCTACTCGATTTAAGGCAGGATTTTCAAAAAAATTTGACATTAGAAATTATCAAAGTTTCAACTTGAAATTATCAAAGTTTCAACTAAAGAGGAAGTTCTGCCCAACTAGACAATTAAAGATCAAGAGCAAAAGATCTGAGACTCGAAGACTAGATACAGTTTTTATTTTATTCTTGATGTAAAAGTATTCACTGAATGTTATAAAGTGAATACTAATTTCAATTCATTTATTTGTAATATCTTTTATAATGACAAATTTGAATGGGACAAGGTAATAAAACGAGGATTCTAGTGAAAATCTCTTTGCATTCATTCAAGTCACATCATCATTGTTTCCTCTGCCAGTGAGGATGATCTCAGAAATAAAATTAAACAAAATATTAAGCAAAATAATTTTTTTAAACTTTCATTTTCATAAGAGGCACAATCACTACCATTCGCTCCGCTTAACATTCTTCTTTCAATACCAAGTCCAAAATAAGAGACGTAATATATTCATCTGAAGAACTCAACATTGTTAGAACTCAAGTACTAATTACAGCTATATCATAAGGTATAAGTCAACTACAACCAGTTCCATCTTTCAATACTTGTTTCACCTCCAATACCACTTCTAACATCTTTTTGACCGTGACTACCTCTACAGATAGTGGTCTTTCAACTATTTTTGTCCCATCCTACCTTAGGACCCTACCAGCTATCATTACAGGAATGGCAGTTCTTCCATCAAACTTTCAAATCTACACTCATCAATTAGCCAACTTTAGCATACCTCATATGCCTATTTTCTAATTTCTCGACCTCCACAATTCCAACCCAATAGTTTTTTATAATAACAACCATCATTCCGTTTAACACAACCATCCCAATCTTTACCTCATTCAATAATAGAACTTGTCTTGGCCCAGAAGATTAAAAGCATTAAAAAGGTTTTGAAAAATTGCCCTGACACTACTTTCCACGAGAATACTAATTTCCCGAACTTGTGCTTCCACCCAAAAAATGTTACCTCGTAAGTTTAGGATGTTAAAATTTCCTAAGTAAAATGTGTAGAGGACCCCATTACTTATCTGAGGCTCTACATTTGTGCCTTCTATGGTTATAATGATAACCGCCCTCTCATGATGTAGCTTTTTCACCAAAGCTATCGGGTCAACACTCCAATGGTATTGACGCCTAGACACGACCTGGATAAAAGCTGGGAAACTCTAACTACTACCTTTTTGAAATAATACAAACATAATAGTGAGCGGTTCATTGATAGATGCTCCCTTATGAGCATGAAAAAGTTAGACTTTGAGACTTTCCATGCCTATGTTTTAAGGTGGCGTGAAAGTGTATCTCAAATTGATTATTCTTTAACTAACACAGAATTCACTAGGATCTTTATGCAGACACTCTAAGTACAGTACTTTGATCGGATGTTTCAAAACTATTTTGTTCCTTTTTCCAGCTCATCATTCAAGAGGAGATGATAGAACAAGGCATTCAGTCCAGTTGATTGATTGATCCTTGTTCTAAAATAGAGATTGAAAAAGAAGTAAAAATAGCTGTAATGCTGTCTTTAACATCTTCAACCATTCTTTTCTTTAGCTCAGTAATATGTGTCTCAAAAGCAAAAAATAGACAACCAACCTTAGGCATAACCAAAAAATCTTCATTGATTTGCCATATAGTTGGACTAAAGCATATTAACAACTTCGTAAAGTAGATCTAATTCAATTGCTGCCTAATTGGAAGTCGGCACCACCCCTTCCTCCTTTTCATGATCCCTCCAAACAGTGTAAATACCATGGGAAATCACTGGGCCACAATACTAAAGATTGCTTGGCTCTGAGACATAAAATTCAAGACCGATTGATAGAGGGCACATAGCAGTTCAAAACCTCAAGCATTAATAAAAAGGGCTTATAGGACCCTGAGATTTTGGCTTTTCTTTTTAATTCTATTTATTTTTCAGGAATTCAAGATGCTAAATACATCAATGTAATAACAAATAGCAACATTGCGCTTAGAACATTAACATCTTCCACAACCATAATTTATTAATTCACACTTTTCAACATAACACAAAACAAAACTCCCATTTTCAAATCACCAAAAAAACTAGGTACCCCATTCTCGAGACATTTTCAATCATAAGACCTTCACAATAAATTGGCACATTACTGATTACATAAACGTCTCACATAAAATCAACACAGTCACACTACATACAGTGCATTACATTCTAAAAATGCTTCTGGCTAGGGGCATTCCCCTTCAAACTCACCAAGCACTTGAGGGTACCCCAAAGTCTCTCCCACCAGTTACACAATGTCATCTCATAATCACATCATTCCAATGTCATGCAATTAGTTAGTTCATTGTCATGCTAATTTCTTTCAGTTGTGTGACACCGGTGTTTTATCTTTCACAAATAAAAATTGCACCTTTGTGTAATTTTGAATCTGCATTCATAAAATTTTTATAGAATTTTCAATTCTTTCAAATCATTTAATCATTTTTCATCAAATATTCTATGTGACAAACTATTTTATTAGAATCATCACTAAACACTATCATATTTTAATACAATTGAATGACCTGTACTTCAAATGTTCAATTTGGTAATCTCGATGTTCACCAGAGCTACAGGTGACTTGATTCTCAACCCACCAAGATAGTAAGCAACTAAAATAGGTTCGGTCACCACCTTTAACAAATCGAACCATTGGGGATATTTTCTACTACCTAAAATTTGTTTTCAATGCAATCTAGAGCTTGATAGATTGGTTGACCAAAACTCAATATAACGAGTGTTACTCGATTTTCAAAAAAAAAAAAAAACAAAGGGTCAAATTGTTACCTTTAATAATATGATGAGAGATTAAAATACTAAGTGTCCAAAGTCAAAAATAACTAGAGGCCATTATTTTAGCTGCCCTGAATAGGATCATCCATAGTCAAACCCTTTGACCCTTAAAAAAAAAAAAATCAAATCATACATTCTTTACATTCAACCCTACCTAGAATCATCCCCCACATTAGGGTAAGCAAGTAGGATGGTTCAAACATCAAGGGCCACCCTCATTATCACAAATTGTTATCTCACCTAGACAAGTCAACTTAATGCAAGAAGAAGCATCAAAGTAACTTGAGGTGGCATATTAGAACAAATCGGTCAAATTTAAAATGAAGAGAGGCATTTATTTCTTCTATCTTTAGAATTGGGTCAATTATCCCTCATAAAGCCCTTTAACCTAGTTTGTATTCTTTTGCAATAAACATCCAAAGATCGTCCCCCACACTGGGGTAATGGAAAAGGACAGAATATAGCCAGACATTATAAAAAAAAAAGAGTTGGAATCTCAAAAAAAAAAAATAAAAAAAGAAAAAATAAAAAAAAGATGAGAAAACAACAACAAACAAAGTGCTTGAAGTTTAAAGGGGATAAATCAAACATAAACCAATGTCAAATCGAATGTCAAGTAGAAGCACCAATATCATCAAAGACTCAAGAACCTCCGTAAGCAATGACCAAACTTTAGCTCTCGAACATCAGCAACAACGAAGTACATTGGCTCATCAAATGAAAAATCAAATGACCTTGGGATTATTTAACCAAAAAAAAAAAAAAAATTGAGCCTTAAATATCTTTCATTTTTATAACCCTAACCCTTACTCTACATTACGCTAATAACTTTGTATTGATATAATTTTATGATTTTAAAAAAATTTTGTTTGTGATAACATGTTATTTAAGCTATATAAGTCATTAAGGATGGCTTAAGGTCAAACAATTTTGGAAGAAAAGATAAAATAATTTTAACTTTTAGGTACAGAGGGTTTTAAGGGGCACTCGGGGTATTAAGCGGGGTACCCGGCCTATGTGATGGTTGTTGAACAGCATGGCTTCTACTTTATTTCAGTAGATAAGCCATCCCGGGCCACTGTAAGGGTTAGGGGGAGGTACTAGACTATTATAGGAAGATTAAAGACCAAGTTAAGCTTATATATATAAGTTTATATGAGATGGGGATGAGAAGGTTTTTGAGTTAGTGAAAGAAACAGGAGAGAGTTGAAGTTGGAGGAAAATTAAGGTGGCAAGTGGTTAAAACTTTAACCAACTCAAATTAATCATGCAAGATTGAAATTAAGTCCTCAATGAACTTTTTTATTTGATTTGTTTGCTGTTTGGATCAAATAGGGTGGAGATTGATAATTTCAAAGTTGGAGGCCAAGAACCGATTGTTATTGGGGAACGCGAAAAAACCTCAAGATCACGGCTATAGTGTATAGAATTAATACAAATAATTTTTTAACGTTCTATGCTACGAGAACAAGATCGTACCTTCGAGATCTCTTCGGTTTGATCTCGACAGATCCAAAAAGAAAACTTTCGTTGATATTGATTCAACTGCTCGATCTCAACCTTCAGCCTTTCGCCGTATTCCCGAAAATACATTTCTTCTCTCTCACAAGATGGTGGCATCTCTCGTCAGTCTCTAGGGTTTCTTATTTTTCTTCTCAGAAAACCTTAACCCTAGCTGCCACTAGAGAGGGTACTTATAGGGCGATAACAGGGACCAATAGGCAAATAAGAAAAGGACTTCCTATGTAATTAAGAACTCCTAATCCTACCTGGGTTAGGATTTAATTACATAAATTATAATTCATTCCACTAAAGAATTATAATTGCACTCCTAATCTTATTCGAAATTATATTTTTGAGCCTTTAATATTAAATACTTATTTTCTCCCCACGTTAAGATCATAGATATCCACTAATTAAATTTAATTACTGAAAATCTAATTTAAATGGCTTTTTATTATCCTTGGGACCTTTCCGCTTAACTTATTTGATATATCAGATTCAAAATCGACTTGTAAGATTTGATACAATCAAAACTTATAAGCTTCCTCAAGGGGATATCATCAATCCAAATTATCAGGACACGGATTCCTTCAACTATTAATATTCACATATATATTGAAAATTCACACGTGTACTGTGCTAGATATCCCAAACAATCAATCATATAAATAATTGAAAGCAGAAGGTAATATATGTGGCGAGGAATCCACACAGGAAACTCCTCTAAAAACTTTCACTAAAATAAACGTTGGTTACAAACTCAAAACTCTCGATAGATCGACTCCTCGATTCTATACTCTGTTTGACGTTTGCTTGAATCCTCGATGTACCAACTCCTCTAGCGAAAGCCCTCCGACTTCTCGAAGGCACAATACTGACTCCTCAGTGGTTTTGTTGAATCCTCAATGTGCTGAATTCACAGCGATCACGAACCACAAATCCGAACTCCTTCGGATTAAACTCTGAAATACTGGAAAGCTTGTCTAAGAAATTTGAGAGAACTTTGAAACTATTTAGCACCCTCTAATGAATGTTGTCTCTCTATATTTTTAACCCTAGGTCATCCCTTATATACATAGCAAAACCTGGGTCAATTAGGGTACAAAAAACAGAGTCTCGGGTTGAAAAATTACACTTCGTGGGAAGGGCGTGGGAAGGGCGCTCGAGCGGTCTTCCCGCGGCCTTCAAGCAAGGCCAATTTCTGGAGGCGTTTCTCGGCTTTTTCCCGCGATTCAAAGCGTGCTACATGCGGTCTTCCTGCGGCATTGCTTGTTTGGCTTTTTTCAACTCATTTTAGACTTCTAAAAGTATTTGGATAACTTTTCTTGAGGCCTTTACACTTCTAGTTGATCAATACTATAGTGTCTTAGCCTACACTAAGTCAAGTCACTATAGAACTCTTTGTTTGATCATGGTATTACCAATATATAATATAATCCCTAACAATCTCCCCCTTTGGCAATTCCATGTCAAAACTTAATACAAGTAATTACAAATGAAATCATCCCAAACTAAGGCCTCAGGAAACAATACAATGATCAACATGTGCTGATTATTATATCTGTATGCTGCACACTAAAACAAACTGATTAAGGCATCATGGGAAAAAAAACAATAATAAATGAAACATTAACAATAACAAAAATGAAAAAAAACATTAACTAAATGTTAATTAGTCCCAATTAAACATGAATTATTCTCCCCCTCAATTAACTTCTCCCCCTTTTTGACATGAATTGATAAAAAAATTAGATATGATGTATAATCTTGATCAATTCATTCCAAATTCTATTCCCCAAACATAAAACTAAACACAGTTTCAAATTTTTGATCATACATTAGTAGCATTGATAAGAATTCTAAGAGTCACCTTACTATTTATGTTATAAGTTGTTCACACATGTCATACCAATGGTCAA
>QLOD02000017.1:16711799-16726862 GCA_003260245.2 Sideroxylon spinosum | reverse complement strand
AAGATCCGATCACTTGCTTGGATTTAGGAAGGGTCCAAAGCCATTCTCCTAGATAAGATCTAATGTATCTTCTAAAGTATATTATGAAGAGATTGAAAAGCTCAAGGAACAAAATAATGAACAAAATAAGATAATCATCAAACAAAATGAGTGAATCATAAAAAAGAAAAGGATAGGAAGGTAAGAGAAGAGCAATACCAAGAAAAATTTGATTAGTTATTTGAAATGATGCCAGATAAATTTAGAGGCTATGGTTCGGGTAGGCTTCAATTTTTTTTTTTTTTATATTTTCTAACAATGAAAATAAATATTATAATTTTTAATTCTCTAGAAGCTAGGTTCTTGATGCAGGAGGTTGCTATGAAGTTATAGACTATGATTTCTCAGTTCTATTTTGGATGAATTTAAAAGGCAAGAAATTGCCATGGAGATTTTATGTCTATGCTTAATTTGCTTACTAGCTTTGGGACTTATTATTTACTTTATGTACATTGATTATTCATTAAGTTAATGTTATAATGGAATGAATATTCTCATTCTTTTATTTGATTATGAAAATTGTAATCTTCTTGGACTAGGTATTGCCATTTGATCAACACTAGATCCTGACTTGCTCCATGAGCTATTTATTATCTTGTTTTCCATTCTAATAGTGTTTTCATTGGCTTGTGGCCCCTTCAGCTAGAGTTGTTGTTGTTGTCATTTAGTTTTGTAATGGGTGCTGTATCTCTCTATGATACTTAGTTGGGAGATGGAATACATAATTTAGTTTCATTATTTTAGTATTAGATAAATAGCCTTCTTGCCCAAATGGTAAGCATGTGGTAATGATATACCAATAATAAAGTAGAAAAATAAAGTAATGGATATATACCAACCTCTTGCTGATGTTGTTTTTAGTTTTCTATTATATCACAAGATGACAAAAATTTAAAGAAAACTATAACGAAAAAAATGACACCTAAATAAGTTCAAGAACATTATTATTGCACACAATTCTAACTGCTCTATATGTCTCCTATGATATCTTTAATTTCATGATTCTCTATTAAGATGAACTTTGTGTAATGGAACTTATTTATAGCTTTGGTAACGTTGACCAAACATTGCTGTTTATGAATGCCAGATGTGCATTATACGTGGATTGAGTTTTGTAAAGGTTATTTTTTCTTATGGGTACTAGTGAGGCAGGGAAGTTTCCTCAAGAACTTGGTTGTGTTTGACGAATTAATGATTTGTTCCACATGTAAGAACTAGTATAAATGTGTGAGAAGTGTGTATAGCATTTTAGTAATATTGATATTGAACTAATATATATTGATTTTATATAACTTTTGAAGACCATACATATGTTGCGCTTTTCGTGAAAGGTTTATTTTTATGATTGAGAATATATAATTTGATGGTGGATGCTATTTGTTGACACCCCAATTTCACCCTCTCATTTAATTTTTACATTATTTAATGCTTTTACTTAAATAATACTCTACTGATTAAGTGTTTTTAATCGTAAGATATGACAAAGTGCTAAAATTCAACAAAAACGAACAACAAACAAAATACCGATTGTATCCCTAGAGCTAGGAAGAAACTAAGATGAAGACCCAGATCAAAGTAGAAGGTTAATAGACTACACAGACATGTCCGAGACATCATATGGAGGATCTTTTCATCAACAGAAGAGCCAAGATCTAAATCAATTCAGTCCAGAAGTCCAAAACGGCCTTCATCGACAAACGCGAAGGAGAATATCAATTGAAACTCCCAAATCAAGTTAAAAAAAACAAACAAGAAGATAAAAAAACTTCCTAGGACAATCTAGAGAACATAGAAGTAGGCTTAGAACAACCAAAAGGCCATTCCAGAGGATATCCAGGCGCCACTAACTTAAATTGGCTCCTACTGACGAGAAAGAAGCTATAGGCACCCTAGATACAATTCGAGCATCCAGAATAAGTCAGAATTCCTTAAAATTGCACAAGACTTTTAAGGGTCATTCCCTAAGGTAATGGCATAGCTAGGTCTGGTCGAATCAAACCTTAGGAGGTCTTTCCAAATCCCTAACTGAATTTTTATTTAGCATTTTATAAGCTCTTAGAAATGTCCTAGAGACCCACCGATGGAATTTTTTGATCCTCACACCCAAAAATGGTGGGAAGGGTTAGCTAGTGGTGCCGCCAGAGGTTAAATCAAAGGATTGACTGACCCCTTTTCGATTTCAACCTGTTCTAGAGCAGTAGTTTTCAATAGCCATAACTCGACCTCATGAATTCCAAATCGAGCCAAATTTTCATCTGATTAGTCTAAATCACTCTAATAGCTCCCAAGATGTCCTAAAGGCTTCTGGAAACTGCACCAGAGGTTTTAAAATTACCTGAACCTTCCTGGGTGAAACCTGAACTTCACAAAACATGGCCCAAGCTAAGGGCTCAGGCATGCAAGCCCCAAATCATCCTTGCCACTAAAACATTCCCTTCAAAAGCATTTTGCAAAAAAAGTTTCTTCTTTTGATATTCAAATTTGTTAACTTTATTTTGCAAACTACTTTGATTAACTAGTTATTCAAGCTTGTTTGCTTACTTTGTTTTGCAAATTTACTTGCCTAACATTTTATTTAAATTAGTTTGCTTATCAAAGTTAACAAATAAGTTTGTCAAGTTTGTTTAATAAAACATTTTTCTTTCTTACTATTTCAAATATATGATTTTCAAGTTATTCAACTGTGTTTGATAGTTTTGCTTTGCAAATTTCTTTGTCTATTTTGTAATTCAAATATTTTTACTGATTGTTTTTAGTAAAATAACTTCTAAATCTTGTTTTTCAAAATAATTTGGTTTTCTTATCTTTCAAATTAGTTTGATTGCTAGGTTATACAAAGTTTTTTGCCTAGCTCCACACTCAAACCTTTTGGCACCACAAATGTATATAAATAGGGGGGCCACCCCTTTCATTTTTCTGACCCCTCACTGGCCTTCCTCTCTCCCATTTGGCCTATTTTTTCTTTCTTTCCCTTGTTGCTGACTACTCCAAAGTGCTTCCAAGGTGTTTCGGGAATAATTCTAAGACAGAGTTTCTCATTCTAAAAAGACCGCATCAATATAATTTTCTCTCTCTAGAAATTTTATTCTTTCAATTCAATTTGTTTACATAATTAAAATAGAATAGTTTTTAAAGGAGAAATGGTCTTCATAAGAGGAGATTTGAATGGTCATATAAGACACGACGTAGATGGATGCATAGTAGTACATGGGGAATATGGATATGATAATAGAAATGAAGGAATGATGGATATTTTAGAATTTCCAGTGGCTTATGATCTCATGGTGATGAACACTTTTTTTTTTTTGGGGAAGAGAGGTGAATATTTGGTGACTTATAAGAGTAGCTCCTCGATGACACAGATTGCCTTCTTCTTAACTAAAAAAAACGACCATTTAGGCTGTAAAGATTGCAAGGTTACTGGGAGAGAGCTTGACTTCCTAACATAAATTGTTGATCATAGATGTGTAGCTTCAAAGGTAGACTAGAAAAAAAAGTTGTATAGATGCTCAAGAACTAAATGGTGGAACTTAAAAGGTGATAAGCAACTATCATTAAGGGAAAAAAGTACTAGAGGAAGATGTTTGGGCGGTAAATGAGAGTGCAAATAATATGTGGGATAAGGTAGTAGAGTGTATTGGGAGGGTAGGAAAAAAAGTCTTAGCAAAATCTAAAGCCAATGTTTCGGCACATTAAGAGGCATGGTGGTGGATTGAGGCCACCCACGACAAGATAAAAGTTAAAGAAAGCATTTTAAATCTTAGCAAAAGAATTAAAATGAAACGAACTTAAAGAGGTATGAAGAAGCAAAAAGAAAAACCAAAAAGACAGTTAGTAAGGCCAAGACAAAGGCATTTGAGGACCTATAGAGGTGATTGATACTAAGAAAAGTGAACACAAATATTCAAGCTTGCTAAAGCCAAAGATATGCGAATAAAGGACTTAACCAAGTTAAATGCATTAAGGATAAGGATGAAAGGTATTAGTAAAGGAAGAGAAGATAAAAGAGCGTTGGAAGAGCTACCTCTGTAAGTTCTTTAACGAAAGCAGTAGCAGTGGCATACAATTGGGACAGCTTACCACTTCTAGGGAAGAATTGAATCATATGTTCTGTAGGAGAGTCAGTAAGGAGGAAGTAAAAGAAGTATTGAAAAGAATGAAGAATGGAAAAGAAATTGGACCAGATGGTATCCTTATTGAGATTTGGAGGTGCTTAGGGGAAAATGGCATAAGTTGGTTGACAAATCTTTTTAATGTAGTGCTCAAGAGCAAGAAGATGCCTGATGCATGGAGAAAAAGTATTCTTATACCCATATACAAGAATAAATGAGATGTTCAGAACTGTGTGAACTACCGGAGGATTAACTTAATGAGCTATACGATGAAATTATGGTAGAGAGTTACTAAGAAAAGACTAAGAAAGACCACAAATGTTTCAGAGAATCAATTTAGTTTTATCCCAAGGAGATCAATCAAAAAGGCTATCTTTCTCCTGTCGAGGTTAATGGAACAGTGTAAAGAAAAAAAAAAATATTTACATATGATGTTCATCGATTTGGAAAAAGCTAATGACCAGGTTCCTAGGTAGTTTTTATGGAGAGTATTGAAACATATAAGAGTGTGTGTCGCATATACTGAGGCAATAAAGAACATATATAATAGAGCCGCGACATCTATATGGATTACTAGCAGAGAAACTAAGGAATTTCCTATCATGATTGGCCTACATCAAGGCTCAACAAGCCCATACTTGTTTGTCCTAATTATAGATGAGATTACTAGACATATTCAGGATGAGATGCCGTGATGTATGCTAGTTATAGATGGCATTATTTTAGTAGGTTATACGAGAGAAGAAGTGTATGCTAAGTTAGAATTATGGCGGGAAACATTAGAGACAAAAGGGTTTGGGCTAAGTCGATACAAAATGGAATATATGGAATGCAAGTTTAGTTAGAGTAGGGAACTGATAGGATAAAAGTAAGCTTGGGAATACCAAGGATTATAGAAAAAGAAAAATTTAAGTACCTTGGATCTATGGTGCAACAGGATGAAAGGATTGATACTGATTTAAGTCAGAGGATTCAGGCTTGGTGAACCAAATGAAGGAGTACTTCAGGGTCTTGTGTGATCGGAAAGCCCCTCTCAAAATGAAAGGAAGGTATTATAAGCTGGTGGTAAGACCAGTGTTGTTATATGGATCAGAGTGTTGGTAGTAAAGTATAATCATGCTCAGAAGATAGCAATTGCAAAGATAAGAATGCAAAGATAAATATGCGGGATCACAAAGAAAGAGATGATTAGGAATGAGGAGATTAGGGGCAAAACAGGAATAGCACCAATTGAAGATAAAATGAGAGAAAATCGATGAAGATGGTTCAGCCTTATTAAAAAGAGTCCAATGGAGGCATCGATTAAAAGGTGTGAAAGCATAGAGATTGTTAGGAGTAAGAGAGGAAGAGAAAAACCTAAGAGAAATTGGAAAGAAACTACTACATAGATTTTATTGACGTTCGTCAAATCCATGTAGCTGACCTCATTAGTGGGAAAGGGCTTGGTTTGGTTTAGTTTTGTGTAAATAAAATTATTTATCAATGAAAGGTATTCGAATCATAACTCAAGACCGGGGTATACTCGATGTACGATATTGATTGGATATACCCAAGATAATTTTGCAAAAATCAAACATCATACATATATCATGCCCACAAACATGTCATACCGTGCCATCACATCATTCTATGATGTTATATCATGTCATAATACCATGTTCTCCATGTCATGCCATCTTATAACATCACATTACCATGCTAGGCCATGCTAGATATTATATTCACTATGCCATTTCATCTCCACTAAGTTATACCATCTCAATATCATCCTACACTATGCTTACATATCATACTGCCATGCTATACTATGGTATACCATGCCATCATCAGGCTATTCCATGTTGCTATGCTCATTTATCGTCTCATATTATGCTAAGACATCATTTACCATGTTAGCACATACTTTGACATGCCTGCGCATGCCTTGACATACTAAAACACATTCAGACATGTAAATACACAATCACTAGGGTTGAAACAGATATAGAAATCAAAAGTTTATCAATCCAGAGCATTCACCATTAATGAGCGAGGCTCCAGAAACTAAGATTGGCTTAGAATTGGTTAAACCGTTGGTTTCTAAGTCATGACTTCCCTTAAACATATCTGACATGCATCCTTGAACTGCGATACATATTTTCATCACATTTAACATTTCATAGAAACTGCATTCACTTTCATCACCTTAAGCCTTAGGCCATTCACATAGGCTAGATTACCATCATTAGGATTCAAGCTCTCGACTTGAGTTTGATTCTTTTCCCAAATGGAAGACAATCACTCACATCATATTAGGCTCCTAGGCTCTTTACATAAACTAGATCATCATCATTATCAGGAACTGAGCTATCGATCTGAGCTAAGACATTCACTCATAGGTACCAGGCACATCCCTAGAGCTAGACCCTTTCCGATAATTAAAGTAGAGCTACGTAGACCCAATCCCTTAGTGTGGTATGTAGATAGCTCAAGCAGAAAGCTTGAGTCCAATCATCTTAGTTCAAACTCAGGTGGAGCTACATAGACCTGATCCCTTAACGGGGTATGTAGGCAACTTGAGCAGAAGGCTTGAGTCCGGTCATCCCAGTTCAAACCCAGTCAGAGCTACGTAGACTTGACCCCTCAAAAGGGTATGCAGGCAATTTAAATATAAGGCTTGAGCCTGATCATCCCACCATAGTCTAAATAAATGTAAAGCTACATAAACGTGATCCTTCAAAAGGGTATGTAGGCAAGTTAAGTATAAGGCTTGAGTCGAGTCATCCCCCCACTAGGTCAAACTAGATTTAAAGCTACATAGATCTGATCCCTTAATAAGATATGTAGGCAGCTCGAGTAGATGGCTTGAGTCCGGTTACTCCAGCGCAAGACGCTACCTTAGAACTAAGATCCTTTTCTTTAGGTTTCTTTCTCTAATTAACCACTTCAAAGTTATACGCTGAGCGCTAACTGTTGTTTCCCCAATAGAGCTAGGACTCTTTATCCCATCTCAAGAGCAAAACTCCTTCACACTAATCATGTATACAACATCAACCCTATCGGTCTCCTTCTCATACACATTTACAAATTACACTCGTATTAGATGTTATTTTAAGAGCTACATCGACTTGATCTCATAGAAGTGTGCGTAGGTAGCTCGAATAGATAGCTTGAGGGCGGTCTTGACGGTCTCCATAGACTATCATCTGCACCAGATGCCAACTTAGAATTAGAGCTAGGATTTCACTTCTGCATACCAGTTCATATCATAACATATCAACATCTAGTTTGCACCACCTTTGGTCTGAACTATGACTGACCTGATCCCTTTACAGGGTACGTAGGTAGCTCGATGACATAGCTTGAGTTTGATCACTTTAGTTTTTACAAACCATCTTTCAATTCACACTTCATTCCCAACAGACACACACATAAAGACAACATAGGTCCTCATACCTAATTTCATATAGATTCCTAGTCTAAATCTCATTTCTTAGAATACATCATTTGCACATATGTACGTATTACACCACACTTTACACACATAAGCTAGGCTCGATCACGTTATGCATTTATGGGTTGTTTGCTATAATCATCACAAACCAGAGTACTATATTAAGAGATAAAGACTAGAAAGAGTAGAAAGAGACTGGATATCCCTAAGTATCTAATGGTTTCGATGCGTAGCCGAACCCCTAGACCCATTATCTCCTATTGCAAAGAGTAGTCGAGTGTCACTAAAAAGGGCCAGTTATCACATTTTTCCAAAAACATAATTAAAACGTTTTTGATTAGAATTTAAACTTGGGTTTGTTAGCACACCCTTTTTGAAAATGTCAGGTTGTGAGTTTTTGTCTCTTTAATCAAGGTCGTATTACAAAATAAAACATAGTTTTTTTTTTTTTTTTTTTTTTTTTCATTTGGGTGATCTTAGATACATTATGTTAAAACATAGCTTTCACACTTGGGCGATCTTGGACTCACCATGTCGTAACAAAGACTCACAAACTGCACTCGTTGACTCGACGCACAGATCTAGTCACGATAGTTGGTGACTCAAATTGGGACTCAGCTCCCACTTTGAGGGTCTAACCATTTCCCCTTTTCACGATTGCTATATCACACCATAATCTTTGGTTTATCTTATCAAAGGATGCACCACTTTTCCACTAGGAATTTTTCACTATAGTGCATACAGTTTTCTATTTCATTTATGCTGTGCATAACTAACCCATTCAATGGTTAGTAAAACTGCATGCATATTATATCTTGTATTGTTTTGCAGCGCTCATAAATAAACAAGGTAAAAAAAACTTTATTGCTTTCCTTATCTGTCATAAACTCATCACTCCTAAACTACACATTGTGTCCATCATTGAGCATATTATCTATAACCCATTATTACCCTATAGTTAGTTGAGGGAGGTCGGTAGGTTCCTCAAGGATGCAGTTGCACAATGCAATCCACCTAACAGAAGTATTGAACCACTTCCTGGCTGAATTACCAACCTGAGAAGGTTTTCATCGGAGAACTGGAGGTTTGAAGATCTGATAGCCATTAACCTTTCTACGATGCATTAAGTCAAGCAGTGAACCTCATGTTAGATATAATCAAGCCATAGGCTAGAGCCTCACAGAACCTAATTTTTCATAGGAACACTGGAGAGAATGGTGCTAACCTTGTTTGTTTCTTGTGATTGCATTCAACAAATATTCATTTATACATAATAGAAGAGATAACACATTGTTGTCACTGCATGGCAATAAATGCCTACCCATTCTTGTCTAAGGGACCACATCCTAAGTAGACCATTCATTTATGCGTAGTAAACCCCCAAGGTTCACCTTTTTAAACAAAGAAATTGTCATTCAAGTCTAAGTTTGTCCTGCATTTACCCACTGAGTTAAAATCAATGCATATCTTGTTCAAAACCTAGATTTTATCAAATCTCACCACAAAACTGTTAAAAGTTTTGACCCGAAACTTTGATAGATTTGAGTTAGAGATTTGATAAAATCTTTAAACCTAGGCAGAAGTCTCAATAAACATTCTCTAGAAATTTCATCTTCAAATCTAGTCATAGTTTCAACCCGAAACTCTACCGGATTTGGGATAGAAATTCCAAGTTCGAGTTTCTCCAAATTTCTATCTGGACAGTCTTACCAAAACCCTACCCAAAAATCTACAACAATTTCAATTCAAAACTCTACCATATTTAATGCAGAATTTTCGATAAAACTTTACATCTAAAATTCATCAAAGTTTTAACCTGAAACTATGCCCAAATTCTAGTAAATTTTGGACTAGAATATGCGTAGGTAAAAACTCAATCAGGCCAATAAAGGGCACCCATTCAAATAAAGGGGAAGTTCTGTCCATCCAGCAAGACACGTAATGATCAAGACTGAAGATCCAAATATTCGAAGACTAGATAGGTTTTTTATTTTATTCAATATAAAAGTATTCACTGCACTTTATAAAGTGAATACTCATTTCAATTCATTATTTCTCCTAATGATATATTTGAATAGGACAATTTAATAAATAAGAATTCTAGTGACAATCTCTTTTGCATATGTTTTCAATCACATTATAATTGTTCTCCTCACCAATGAGGACATCCTCAAAAATATAAACCAAAATAAAATTTTAATCAAAATCATGTTTAAACGTTTTTTTTATAATAGTGCTACCATTCGTTTTGCTTATCATCTTCAACATCCTCTGTCAATGCTAGATCCAAAATCAAAGACATGGCATCTTTGTCTAAAGCAATTAACATTGTCAAAACTCGAGCACCTGTTATAACTACATTAGAAAGAACAAATTAGCTGCAACCGCTTCCAGCTTTTAATACTAGCTTTACCTCCAAAACCACCTCTAACATCCCTCTAACCATGGCCACCTCCACTGATAATAGTATGCTGAGCTTAGTTATCCCCTCCTCATTTGAGACCTTACATGCTATCATCTGTGAAGTAACAACCCCTCCATCAAACCCTCAAGCGCTCTCACCAAGGACCAAGAAATCACCAATTTGACTTCGGCTCTTGATTGAGTGCTCACCTATATCCCTATCTCCTAACTTAGCCATGTACTACCTACTCACCTTTAAGTACCTCGGACCTCTAACACAAACAAAAATCGCTACACTAAATTTTAGGTATACCATCAACTTAAACTTCAAGTCTTATGCCAGCCCTTCAATTTTTTCACCCCACAACTATCATAGCATTTAGAATATCAGGTATCCAACTCTAGTATGCTATCCAAGACATCTGTTGCACTTACTTAGCCTCTATATATTTTGCCTAATAGTCTCTCACATCACCAACGAGTGCCTCCATCTCTATGTTATACATTAACAGAACTAGTCTTAGCCTATAAGATTAAGAATAATGAGGAGGCCATGAAGAGTAACTTTAACACCCATATCCATGGAAATATGGATTTCCAGAACCTATATTTTACCCAAACTTAAGGTTATCTCTTAAATCCTTAAAATCTTTCTCATCTGCTCCCATTGCACCAACATAATAGTATGCACTCCAGAGACAGAAGACAGATAGCCATCCTCAGTCCTAGGTTAGGCCAAAAAGAGTCTTTCCTAATTTGACTTGTACTTGGATTGAATCCTATCATTAACTTCTTACTGCACAATGGATTACACCTTTGCTAAATTGGACACCGACACTGCTTTTCTCTCGCTTTTTCAATCCTTCTAAGAGCTATACATATCATGGAGGATCATCAGGTCATGATACTGAAGACGGCTAGGCTCTAAGGCATAAAATTCAAGACCTAGGTGACAATAGACAAATAATCATGGAATACCTCAAGCATAAATGGAAAGGGCATGCGGGAGCTCGACATTTTTGCTTTCATTTTCAATTTCTTGTATATATTTTTGAAATGTCAATACTAATGCCCATGCTATTGTCAAAATTCTTTCATTCATTTTTCAAGAATTCAAGATCCCAGATACAGTTACATGAAAACAAACATAGTTCAGCAATCATATTTAGAAAATTAACATTCTTCATAGACACATTCACTAACACACATTTTTTAACATAATACAAAACAACCCCAAGTTTCAAATCACCGACAAAACTAGGTATCCCCATTCTTGAGACATTTCAGTCAATAGACCTTCATATCAAATTGGCATATCACTGATTACGTGAAGTTCACACATAAAATCAATACAGTCACACTAAATGCATTTCGCTTATACTTAAAATGCCTCTGGCCAAGGGCATTCTTCATTGAAGTCATCTAACACTTGAGGGTACCTCAAAGTCCTTCCCACCACTTACATAATGTCATCTCATGATTACATCATTCTATTTGTCTAAGTAGTGTCATATAACTTACTTAATTCTTTATTATGTTAAGTTGATACCTACCTCTCTCATTTGTGCAAAGCCGGCATTTTGTCTTCTAAAAATAAATACTGCATCTTTGTGCAATTTTGAGTCTGCATCCACAAATTATGTATAGAATTTTCTAGCTTTTCAAAACATTCAATCATTCTTCACTAAATATCCTTTATGAAAAACTAGCCAGTTAGAATCACTGCTAAGTACTATCACATCTTTACAAAACTGTATGACGTGCACTTCAAGTGTTCAATCAGATAATCTCAGTGTTCGTCAGAACTACGGTTACCTGATTTTCGGTCTACTGAGATACATAGGTAACCAAATAGGTTCAGTCATCACCTTTAAGAGATCACACCACTGAAGATATTTTCCAATACCTAAAAGTAATCATCAATGTAAACTAGAGCTTGACAACTTAATAGACCAAACCTTATATGACGCGTAGTATTCAGTTTTCAAAAGATTAAAAAAAAAATGTTAAAGAGTCAAACTTTTACCCTTAGTAATATTGAGAGCTTAAGAGACTAAGTTTCCAAAGTCAATATGATTAAAAGCCATCATTTCAACTATCCTTAATAGATTTAGGATCATCCATAGACAAACCCTTTGAGTCAAAAAAAAAAAAAAAAAAAAATTCAAATCATACATTCTTTTCATTAAACTCTACCTAGGATCATCCCGCACACTAGGATAAACAAGTAAGACAGCTCAGATGTTTGGGGCATCCTTCATTATCATAAATCATCATCTCATCCAGACAAGTCAACTAACATATGAAGAAGCGCCAGAGTAACCCAAAGCAATATATTTGAACAAAGTAGTCAAATTCAAAATAAATAGAGGCTTTCATTTCTTCCACTGGGGTAATGGAAGAGAACAAAACAGAGCTGGATGCAGGATCAATACAAAAGAAAAAAGAAGCCCAGAGTCCAAAAAATGGAATCAAGTAAAGAGCTAGAGTCAATCACAATAAAAGAAAAAAACTCAGAGTCTAAAGCACGAATTGGGTGGAAATTAAGTTCAAAGTACACAAAGATCATCAAGAATCTACGAACCTCAAAAAAAGGAGCGCTTAGAGTTCGAAGGACAGAATCAAGTAGTAATCAAAGTCAAAGCAAAAGCATAAACACAAACATCATCAAAGATTCAAGACTTTCAAGAAGAAGAAAGCAAGCAGCGATCAAGCTCTAGTTCACAAGCATCAACAATGGAGAGTACTGGCTTGTCGAATGAAGAATTAGACGACCTTAGGAATTTTTAACCTCAAAAAAATAAATTCAGCCTTTAACATCTGTCATTTCTACAACCCTAACCCTTAGCCTACATTACGGTCCACAATAAAGACTTTTCAGATTAAGGCTGATAGCTTTGTTCAATTATAACCATCTAGGCTATCAAATGATAGAGGGACGAATTCTCAAGACAAATGATACATGCTCCAGCAGAAGACCTTGTAGATGATCCTTGGTAAATTTCACCCAAGTAGAAATAGGAATTTGAGCTTGTACATGATATCTTGAGTATCAAAGTGAAGGATGGGAATCTGCCCATTTTCTTCACATTTTGAAACTAGGCCTACATTACAACCAAAAAAATGAAGTCCTTTTTGATTGATAATGGTCATTTAGTCGGAAAGCTTTCATTAGCTAGAGGCAATTCTAATTTTTTTTTCAAAATTAGATATAAATACTTGTTAATTGATAATGGTCTACTAATACAAAAGCTCCCAAAGCAAAGAAAGCCCTTGAAGGGATAGAAAATGCTTTTAGTGACTAGATCTCTTGATAAAATTAAAAACACACTTAATATCTCATTGAACGCTTCAATAGTAAGGTCATTCACAAAATGAACAGTTTTCTACAAAAAAAAATTTCCACAAGCAGTCATTCTACTACGCTAGTGAGTCACACTTCTTGTAAATCATCTAACTATTTATTTCCAAACCAAAAATTCAAAGCATAGTCATAACTAGTACATCTCAAAATTTTTTTAATTCAAATTCATTCACTCATTCATTCATACATAACTCAATCTTTTAAAAAATGCATATTACATAATTGTATTCATAGATTGCATATGACTTTGTTCACAAATCAAGACTGTACACGATCATACTCTCATTTTTCAAACTCCCAAGTAAATTTTCAAAATTTAAACATTTTCAAGAGCAAACACCTTAGGATCATAGGCTCGTAATAATGACTTTGACACTATCACAATGAAAATACATAATCAAACCAAAAATACATCAACTCATGAGGATGGTACATTTGTCTACAACATCTATTACAAGTTGCATGGTCATCAAAAACCAATGAGAGAGGCATCCTTCAAATAATCAACTGCAAAACATGAAATTAACATCAAACAATGAGCAAAGTTCACACAACACACCAAGAGTGAAGCTTTGATTTAATAGTTAAATTTAGAATCCTAAGATAGAGGTAGGACTCAAGAGCAAAAGCTCCTTACGAAACCAAACTAGATAAAAAAAAAAAAAAAAAATTAAGTGTCCAAACAGATGCTTTAAACCAAAATAGACCAGACCAGATAAAGCTAGGCGCCCAGACCAAATAGAGCTAGGCTCTCTACTTCAAATAGAGCTAGGCTCCCAGACCAAAATGAGCTAGGTTCCCTACTTGAGACTTTCCAGGCCAGATAGAGCTAGGCTCCTTACCAAACTAGTTAAAGTAAAGTTTTCCAAAGAAAAATAAACCTCATATTTGGATTAAATGCAAGACATTGAATTCTTCTCGTACGAAAGTACACCTAAGAGTTAGACTCCTTGATTGGGGTAAAACTTTTCTCCTCCTTACCAAACCAGATAGAGCTAAACTCCCAGACCAAATAAAGCTAGGCTTCTGTATTTTAGATTTCTTAATTCCAGAACAGATAGAGCTAGGCTCTTCCATTTCAGATTTCTCATTACCAGACCAGATAGAACAAGGCTCTCCCATTTCAGATTTCACATTACCAGATAGAGCAAGGCTCCCCATTTTAGATTTCTCATTGCTAGACCAGATAGAGCTAAGCTCCTTCATTTTACATTTCTCATTATCACACTTCACCAGATAGAGCTAAACTCCTTACTAGGCTAGGCCATATAGAGCTAAGCTTAGGAATGAAGCTCCTCACTAGTCAAAATCCAGAGTTATAACTCGCCTTCTATAGTCTTATGTCACCAAAGGATTCAAAATCAACGTCGGAGTTAGTACTTCATTTTTATAGTCTTATGTCCACCATAGGATTCAAAGTCAAATCTCGAAATTAGAGCTCCTATTTTATAGTCTTATGTCCACCGAAAGATTCAGAGTAAAAATCCAGAGTTAGAACTCTCCTTTGATAGTCTTATGTCTACCATAGGATTCAAAGTCAAACCTCAGAGTTATTACTCTCCTTCTGTAGTCGCATGCCCATTATAGGATTTAAAGTCAAACCTTAGATTTATTACTCCTCTTCTGTAGTCTTATGCCCACCATAGGATTTAGAGTCAAATCTCAGAGTTAGAACTCCTCTTCTATAGTCTTATGTCTACCATAGGAAACCT
>QLOD02000017.1:16684665-16700125 GCA_003260245.2 Sideroxylon spinosum | reverse complement strand
AAAATAATTGTCTCCTCTGACATAATTACAAATATAGCCGATTGAAAAAGAAAAACAAATGACCAAAATAAGAAAGTATTGCTGCAAGTTGGAGCTGTAGAATTCTATAGCTATTCATCACAAAAATCACTAGTAACCACCAACTATTCATTATATAATTCTACAACTATTCATCTAAGAAGTGATTTGAAGTGAGAAGTGACTTGAAGAGTTTTTCCCTTGACAAATACTTGATTTTCTTTTTTTAAGTTGAAAGTAAATATATTTAAAGGAAATAATTACAAAATCTTAGGGGCATACCCCGTATTTACAATAACACTCAAAACAAGTTAAAGAATGACAAAATTTCCAAACAAAGGCAAATCATGTGAACAACCAGTCCATAATGTTACCAATACCCAAAACATAAAAGCATCTTATCAGCTCTAATAGCAACAAATTCTTAATTTAAACACAACCAACAATGAAAAATACATTAATTGCCATTATAATAATAAACAATACCTCATTACTTTGATGAATTGGAATTTATTTCTAATGGTATTGCTTAAATAGCATAGCCTGATCAACCGTATGTTTAGCTATCTATATAATAGCTAAGGGAAATATAATGGTAAGGAAAAAAAAGGGGGGGAATGAAGTCAATGTAAGTATTTTACTTACCTTAGTAAGGAAGGATTTGAAATTTCACTAAAATCTCTAGAAATCTCTATTACAGTTGAAAACATAAACAAGAAGCTCATTATAAATTTTAGTGAAATTATTTAAATGAAAAATAAAAACTACCAAATTCGAGATCCTCAAGTCCATCCAACTTTTCCTTAATTTCAATTTGGCAAAAGAGAAGCATGTAACCAATCTTGAGCACAAACCAAGCACTCCAATAGCTTAGGAGTAAGAGTTCTATGAAATTGATTAAGTACATGTCCTCCTATACTAAATGTTGATTTAGAAGCAACTATAGATTTTGGAATAGCCAACACATCTGTTGTTATTTGTGAAAGCACTTGATAACTAAAGGAATTTATCTTCCATTATTTCAAAATTTCAAAATTCTCATTGTCCTTTTTAATACTCTCGTCAAAGTATCTATCCATTCTTGATTTTGAATCCACACTTTCTTCTTCTTCCAATTGCTTCAAAAATTCAGATTGTGGATCATTCTCACAAGTATCATTATCTAGTTGATCAACTTCTATCACATTTAAACTTTGACCCATCAAACTTACAACACTTGAAGTAGAATCTAGCATTTGATAGTGCATATATATATGATTCATAAGGTCTCTTATTCTTGTAACCAACTCACTCACTTTTTCCTTGGAATAAATTTTAGCATAACAAAACTTCATATACTTCAATTTCTATCGATGATCTAAAACAATCCTAACCAAAAGCATCAAGTTGATTTTATCAATGCTCCCCCAATATTTATTAAATTTTTTCTTCATCTTCTTATCTATGGAACTTGAATAAGGATCACTATTCTTGGACCAATCACACAAAATTTGTTCAATTTTGTAAATTTCATGAAAGTAGTAATTTGAAGTGACATAAAAGGACCCTGACAAAAGCCTAGTAATATCATAAAACTTCTTCAAAAGTTTTATTAGTGTTCTAGCACTGTTCTGGTCACTTTTATTAGGAACTCTATCCTTGAGTTCAACATCAAAATGTTGCTCTTGTTCATCTAAGTGTTCAAATGTTTTTTAAAATTTTAATGCGGAATCTAACATAACATATGTATAGTTCCATCTGAATGGTACATCTAAACATAAAAAGGCTTTGGAATGAATTCTCTCTTACATAGAGTATGCTTTGAATTGTTATGCTTTTTGTGCTGAACTCCTATTATACCTCACCACACCAAAAAATTTTCATGCACTGGGTCTTATGACCTAAGGGGTGAGTGATTTACGTTATACACAACCTGTATCATATATACATATTCCCTAATCAGAGCCATAACCATTCTGGAGTAGACATCCACAATCTATACTGATAACTAACTAGGAAATTATCATAAGTCTTGGTCAAACCAAGCATTAAAGCTCCAATAAAATCCTAACATAATAATACTAATAATAATAAAATCTTGGTATAGTCTGAATAAAATAATATTATAGTCCCAGCAAATTAAAATAAAAACATAACTCTAATAAACTAAAACGGGATTCAACATGTTAGCCCTACCTAATTGTCAGGATCTGCTCCTATACCAAAATCTGTAGGGATGTGAGTACTAATCACTTATGTCCACGATGCATAATATTAACATATATAAGATGCAATAATGATTAAACAACTTAAATCATGTCCGATAATCATATGTTAAGTTAATAACCAAGAATCAGTAATCATAATCAATAGCAAAAACTAAATCATCAAATACCCATTTATCATCTTTCTTTTATTCATTTTACCATTTCCACATCATCATATTACAATCACGGGGTGGCTACGACCAACGTCGTCATTTTTGGATCAACAACCAAGGGCCAAAATTAGCCAAAACTTCATTGATTATATGGTAAGACATAATCTAACCTTCTAAAATAAGTAATGTTACCTAAATTCTTATAATAAAATGATTAAATTACAAGCTTTCACTATTCTAATGGATATTTATATAAACTTTCAAGAAGATGGCCTAAGTAGAGGAGGAAATGAAATAAGGAAAGGGTTGTTTGGACCCTTATTCAGACAAGGTATGGTGTAGACATAGGTTGGATCAACATAAGCCTCATTTTGAAGATCAACAGGAAAAATTCTAAGTGTTTAAACCTTATTTGGACCCCTATCTGGACAGGACATGGTTCAAACCAAGGATTGATCAAGAGAGGGCCTGTAAGAGGAAAAAAAAAAAAAGAAAAAAAAATCTAAGTGTGGAGGACCTTGTCCCATCCGAACAAGGTTAGGTGCAGACCTAGGTGCGATGAAGAGTGGGTTATATAATTTATGCTCAATGATGGAGTAGGTATGTCCAATTATAAAAGTAGGTATGAACCTAGGTAGGGATAGGGTGGTGTTTGGACCCTGTTTGGGTAGCCCAAGTACTTGGACAACTTTTGAAATTCCAGTTTATGCTCAAGGGATTTTTGGTACTTTTGTGAGAATTAATTTGTACTATAAATACAGAGCATTTGCTAAGAGTTATATAGTAAGTTACATATATAGATTTTTAGAGAGAGAATTTAGATTTTGTTCCTTTTGTGAAAAAGTTCTATTTTCCTTTCAAATTCCTCTTTTAAACATGTTCAATTTCAATATATAATTGAGTTTCTTTAGTATAATGTGTAAGTAGTCTTCTTTCTTAGATTCAAATCAACAAGAGTAGATGATGTATGTGGACTTTCAAGGTAAAATGTGCATTAATGTTCAATCTCTTTGAGAATTGTTTACGAATGATAATTAATTTGTTTCGATCAATTGAAATCATTGATGGAGAATCCTAGATCAATTATTTTTTGTTAGTTTGTATAGGTTATATGTGAGTTTCTAGTTAGAATTTTCAAGCACTCTCCTAATTGTATGAGAATTGCTAACATAAAACTCTCATATACTATCTATAGATTATGCACTCTAAGTGTTTGATTTAAATTTTTGTACACACCCCAATTTTGCCCCCTTACTTAAAATTTACAATATTTAATATTTTTAGTTGAATGGTGCTTTATTGATTTTCTTAATCGTAGGGTATGTGAAAGCGCTAGAATTCAACAAAAAGAGAAAAATTAGTAAAATGATGGTTATACCCCTAAAGCTAGGAAGAAGTCAAACTAAAGGATAAGATTAAAGTAGAAGGCCACCATATTTCCTAAATGTATCTAGGACACAAACTGAGGATCCTTGCATCAACAAAGCGTCCAGAATCTAGAGTCAAGGGTCAATTTAGTTCAGAAGTCAAAAATGGCCATTACCGATACACCCTAAGGAAGGTATCGATCGGAAGGCCCAGATCAAGCCAAAAACACACAAGAAGACACAAAACATCCCAAGACATGCCAGAGAACGTAGAACACATTTCAAAATAGCCAAAACACCACTCTAGTGGTCATCTAGGCCCCACCAACTGAAAATGGCTCCTACCGACGAGAAGGAATTTATTGGCGCATTAGACACAATTTAGGCATCCAGAAAAAGTCAAAATGCCTTAAAATTACACAAGAATGTCAAGGGTAATTTTCTTGAGGTAATGGCATTGCTAGGTCTAAACAAGTCAAACCTTCGGAAGTCTTTTCGGAGCCCTGATTCAAAAAATCACTGATATTTGATAAATCTATAAAAGTGTCCTGAAATTCCACTGATGGCATTTTTGGACTTCTCATACCCAAAAATGGTAGCAGGAATCATCCTAATGGTGCCTCCAGGGGTTAGGCAAATGATTTAGTTGATTCCCTCTACGTTTCAGCCTATTTCGGAGTAACAATTTTCAAACAAACCTAACTTGGTCTTAGAGAATCCAAATTTTGAACTAATTGGTTTAATTTGCTCTAAAAAGTGCTTGGAAGGTGTCAGAAGCTCCCAGAAACTATCCAAACCTCCTAAACCAGCTTGAACTTATCAAGGCAGAACTGAGACCTAGAAAAACATAGATCATCCTAGCAGAACATGGCTTGAGCTAGGTGTTTAGGCCAAATGGCTTTATTTTTAAGCCTAGTCGCGCAACAACTTACCACCAAGCTTTGTGGCAAACTGTTTTGCTTACCTAGGCATGTAAAAATGTTTTGCCTACCCTATTTTGCAATCATGTCTACCCATGGCTCTGACCAAACATGTTTGCTTGTCTCAATGGGCAAAAAAGACTACGAAATAGTCTTGGCAAAAAGTCTTTCCCGTTTATCTGGCAACTATGTTTGCTTGACGACTTGGGTAGTTCTTTTTGCCTATTTGGCTTGGCAGAAGCTTTGTTTCGCTTAGAAAACCTATAAATAGGTGCCCCTTTATTTATTTTTCATTCATTGACACTTGAAGCATTCAGAGCTCTCAAGGCAAGGCCAGAGTATCTCCCTCTAGAAAAGACCGAGTCGGTATAATTTTTTCTATCTAGAAAATTTTTATTTTATCTTTTAATTCAATTTATTTATACGATTAAGATAAAATAATTGGAATTTTGTAAATAAAAATGCTTTGTTAATGAAAGGTATTCGGATTATAACTCAAGTTCAAGTTGCACCCGATACCTAATATTGACCAGATTTACCCAAGACAAATTTTGTAAAATTTTGTACATCATACATATGACATGCATATATCATACTACCATGCCACATGACGCCATAACATCATTCTATTATGCCATACCATGTCATAATACCATGTCATGACTTGTCATAGCATCACATTACCATGCTAGGTCATGCCAAACATCATTCCCACCTTGCCATGTCATCCCTACCATGTTATACCACATCATTATCATCCTAAACCATGTTCACATGCCATATTACCATGCTATAACATGTCCAGACCATGTTATGCCATGCTAACATTACTTATCACCATCCCACATCATAGTATAACATGTTAAGACTTCATTTACCATGCTAGCACATGTTATGATATGCCATGCATCATATCTTGACATACCCACGCATGACTTGACAAGCTATAGCACATCCAGACATGCAAACACACACCCACTAGGGTTGATACAGACTTATAAATCAAACGCTTACCAATCTAGAGCATTCACCTGAGCAAATGAGGCTCTAGAGACCAGGAATGACTCAAGATTTGCTAAACTGATGATTTCTAAGTCATGACTCCCTTGGATATTTATGACATGAATCCTTGAATTTTCATCTATGATAGAATATAAGTTGTTATCACATATCTAATCGTAGAAACTACATTATTCATATCATATTAGGCTCCTCGGACATTCCACATAGACCCGATCATAATCATCAGGAACTAAGCTCTTGATCACAACTGAAATCCTTTCCCAAATGATAAACACTCACTCACACATGTAAGAAACATGCTTGGAGTTGAGATCCTCATCAAAGTAAAGCTTCTCCCCTAGTTATGCATAAGGCGTTAACTATTTTCTATCACTTGGAGCAAGGTACCTTTCTATAGTTATGCATAAGGTGCTAACTTCCTCTTCATTTGGAGTTAAACTCCCTGACAAAGCAACACTCCTTCCTCAGTTGCATGCAAGGTGCTAGCTAGTTTCTCCCTTAAGGCAAAGCTCAGCTCCTCCAGTTATGTGCTAGGTGCTAACTATTCCTTCTCATTTGAAGGAAAGCTCTTTTCCATGGTCATGTGTAAGTCACCAATTGTTTCTTATCATTTGGAGTAAGGCTCCATTCTTCCAGTTATGCGCATGGTGCTAACTACCCTTTTTTCATTTGGAGCAAGGTTCCTTTCTCTAGTTAAAACAAGGTGTTAACTGCTCTTTTTACTCTGGAGCAAGGTCCCATTCCCTAATTATGCACTAGGTGCCAACAACTCCTTTCTCAGCTATGCACAAGGCATTAACTATTCTTCTTTATCTGGAGCAAGGCTCCTTTCTACAACTGCATCCATGCATACAAATCAAGACATCACATCTGCGTGAGGTGCCATATTAGAGCTATGTTGAGCTAAACCTTTCACAAGGTACATAAACAACTCAAGCAAATAGCTTGACTGTGGTCCCCAAGGTCTTCATAGACCATTTGCACGAGGTCTTACCAATAATTAGGATAAGGCTCCAACACACATCACACGTAGTTTTGACCATAGGTTGTGAACTATGTCGACCTAATCCCTATTATAGGGTACGTAGACTGCTCGAGCATATATCTTGAGTTCGGTCACCTCGGTCTTCATAAACCATCTTTTAATACAAACTCATGCTTAGCGTATACACACTCTTGCATAAGGACTACATAGGTCCTCACACCTTAGACTTTAACTTAGAGTCAAACTAGCATATAGAATCCTCAAGGTGCATCACTGCCACATCGATAGACATTACACTAGTGCACACGAGCTAAGCTCGACAACCTAATAATTACACATAATTTATATTTATGGGTTGTATACAATGACCATTATAAATCAGAGTATTATATTGTGAGATTATGATTGCAAAGAATGGAAAGTGACTCTGGATATACCTGAGTATCCAGGTATAGTGGTTTTCATGCACAGCCAAACCCCTGAACCCATCATCTCTAACTGCACAGACTTGTCAAAAGTCACTGAAAAGGCCATTTTCCGTATCTTTCAAAAAGATAAACAACACATTTTAAATCATAATAAAAACTAAGGTTTCTTGACACACCCTTTTTCAAAGTGTCAAGTGGCGACTCCTAGTCTTTATAATGAAAGTCCTATTTCAAAATAAAGCATAATTCTTCATATTTGGGCAATCTTGGATGCACTCATGACCTATGCTCATTGACCTGGTGTGTGGATCTGGTCGCGACAACTGGCGGCTCCACTAAGGACTTAGCTCCTGTTTCATGGGTTCAACCATAGTTTCCCCATTTCATAGTTGCTATCTTATACCATAATATCTGGTTTATCTAATCAAAGCATGCACCTTATTTTCCACTAGGATGCGTACTTCTTACTATTTCTTTTATACTGTGCATACTAACCATTCAACTACAAATAAACTATATGTATGTATATATCCTGATTTATTTTGCAGGGTGTATGAATAAACAAGGTAAATGCTTTACTTCTTTCTCTATCTATCATAAACCTACACTCTCCTAAATCACACACAGCACAATTCATTAAGCATGCTATGCATAACCCATTTTTCCTCTTTAATTAGTTGACGAAGGTCAATAGGCCATTCTTGGGCATGATTGCATATGTAGTCCCCTTGATAGGCGTACTAAACTTCCTCTTTGCTGGATTAGCAATGTGAGAAGGTTTTCTTCAAAAAACTAGAGGTTTGAAGATCCAGTGGATGTTAACCTTCTACGATGCATTAAGTCAAGCCAAAAAAGTCATGTCACATGCAGTCAAGCCATAGACAAGAGTCTCACGGAACCCAATTTTTTTGGAAACACTAGAGAGAACGGTGTTAATTTATTTTTTCTCTATGATTGCATTCAACATATGTTTATCCATACACAGTAGAGGAGACAGCTAATTGTTATCTCTACCTAGCAATAAAAGCCTGCCCATTTTTTTCTAAGGGACCAAGTCCCAAATAGACCATTCATTTACTCAAAATGAACCCCTAAGTTTCACCCCTTTTAAATAAAACAAAAAGATTTTCACTCAAATCTAAGTTTTGCCTTGCATTTACCTACTGAGTTTGAGTCAATGCATATACTAATTTAAACCAGATTTTGTCAAATATCACCCTAAAACTGTCAAAAGTTTTAACTCAAACCTATGTTGGATTTGAGTTAGAGATTCGGTAGAATCTCTAGAGTTAAGGCAAAAATCTCAAAAAACACACCTTAGAGTTCTCATCTTCAAATCTAGTCATAGTTTCAACTTGAAACTCTGTCGAATTTGGGATAGAAATCATAGGCTAGAATTTTTCCAAATCTCTCTCTAGATTTGTAGTTTTGTTGAAATCCTATCTAAAGATCTTCAACAATTTCAACTTGAAAATTCGCTGGATTTAAGGCATGATTTTTAACAAAATCTCACACTAGAAATTCATCAAAGTTTCAACTCAAAACTCTATCAAATTTTTGGTAGATTTTGAACTAAAGTATGCAAAAATAAAAAAACTCAATGGGCTCCATAAGAGGCACCCTTTCAAATAAAGAGGAAGTTCTATCCTGCCAGACAGTCAAAGATCAAGAATGAAGACCCGAAGACTTGAAGAGTAGATAGGATTTTTATTTTATTGCTGATGTAAAAATATCCACTATATTTTATAAAGCGAATGTTCATTTCAATTCATTCAATTTAATTTTTTGTAATATTGCTTCCAATGACAAGTTGAATGGAACAAGGCAATAAAATGAGGATTATAATGACAATGACTTTTCATTCATTTTATTATCATATTCTCATTTTTCCCTCGTAATGAGGATAACCCCAAAAATAATTTTAATAAACTTTCATTTTCATAACATGTACTATCGCTACCATCCATACCACTCAACAGTCCTTTTTCAACTCTAAATCTAGGATCAGAGACACATGATTAGCTTGCAATGTTGTACAATATTGTATCCAATTAGCATGGTAATTATGCAATTGTTCTTGGTAGTGGTGAGGTATTAGTTTAATTATCTTATTTCCATGCATTCTTGGTGTTTGCATGTTTTGAGCGCTATAAATTGGTGTTTTAGAGTGTTTGCATGTTTAAGGTGCTATAAATTGGCATTTTAGGCCTAAATGATACCAAGAGTACATGTGAAGAGGATCCAACACAAGCCGGGGCAAAGAAAGTGCAAGAAATGAATTAGGGGTAGTTCGAGCATTTCACCGAACACTTGGCAAACATGGAGAAAATGGCTTCAACATACAAATACCAACATTTCCAAGGACTCTGAAGACTTCTTCAACTTTCCAAGAGCCATCCCAGGGTATAAGATTGACTACCATGGTAGCCAAGACGGAAATGGTCAGAAGTTTAAAATCGTTGAAGTGGTGTGCAATTGAAATTCCAGCTTAACATCTTGCCAATTTCTCGAGAATAAATTTTCCTCACAATGCTGATTGATGTGATTCCTTTTGGGTTGGAAAGAAGACTCAAAGAGCTACAACTTTTGTGCTTAAGCAAAATCCTGAATCCATCTTCTTCAAGGTCAAAATTGCATTAGTAGTTTGGGATAAGAAGCTATCGGGAAGTACTATTGACCAAGAAGCACAGACAAACGCTCCACCCAAGCCATGGGCAACCCATATGGCCATGGGCACCCCACTATGAATCAAATGGGTGCCAACCGAGAGCCACTTTTGTGAGAAAAATCCATGTATTAGGGGACTTTCATCAAACAGTTGGGGAAATCAAGCCTTGGGTGCCTCACATCTATCATGGGCGTCCATTAGCCCGAATTTTGGCTTTCTCTATTTGACCTAATGTTCTTATTTTGCCCTTACTCCGTGGATGATTATAAATAAGCGTGCTAGAATGCCTCTAAAAGGACTTCAGCTTCTCTCTTCTCTTCTTCTTCTTTTTCTTTTAGTTTAGGTTAGGTTAGGGAGGATTTACGATTTCAAGTCATCACTTTGAATTGGTTGTACTTCAATACTTGCAAGTTTAATTTTAATGCTCTTTCTTCATTTGTTTTGTTTCCTCATTAAGTTGATATACTTTTCCCTACACTTGTTCTTCTTTAATTTATTTTTGTATGTTGTTAGTTTGGATTTTCATTATGCTTGTAGGTTAGTTTTATTCTTAGCTTCAAGCTATTGAAAGTATTGGGGTTGGTTTCAATTAAATCAAATGCAAATGGTTTTTGTGAGAACATTTTTCATGGCTTTCAATTGAAATCTCTAAGTAAAGCTAGAGTTTTTTGAAAACCTACTTACCCGTGTTACAATTGTAGCTTGGTTACAAGTTTTCATTTGTGCACACCAAGTGTTCAGTTCAATGTCCTGGTGAGTTAAAGTCTTATTTTCCAAAACCCAAATTAGGTTTTCTTATGAAATCAAGTTGCTCGTGCAACAATCTTTACTTGGTTACAAGTTTCCACTCGTGCATATTGAGTGCTTGATTCAATGGCCCAGTGACTTGGAATATATTTCCTAAAACCAAAATTTAGGCTTTTCTACAAAATCCGCTTACCCATGATATAATCAAAGCTTAGTTACACTTGTGCATATTAGCTGTTTGATTCAATGTCCCAATGAGCCCAAAACTATTTCAAAGCCTTCACTTACTTTGAGATTTCCATAAATCATATTCTAAAGAACATATTACGACCCAACAATGCATGTGCGGTTTTTAGGTTAAGTTATAAAAGCATTTAAGAGAATTATTTCCACCCCAATACCGGATTTAGCTTGTAGTCAAGATTGTTTTAGTTAATATTATTTTTAATTCTTTTGTTTTAGTTTAAAATGCCTTCTCCATCCTCAACCAAACCCCTCAACCAAACCCATATCTAAGCATTCTAATAATCCAAATTTAGTTTAGGTTAAGTTAGGTTCACCTACTAACTAAAGAGAACAAGTCAAGTGTCTTTTAACACAGCCCTCCCTATGAAGATGACCTCGGTACTCACCAGGTAAAACTAAGACCACCCTCTTACACTTGAAAAGTAAAGAATTCGAACACATTTTAGGGTCGATCAAGTTTTTAGCGCTGTTACCAGAGAGGGAAACTAAATGATAGACTTGGGAGTTAAGGGGAGTTCACTTGAGAAATTAGGTGAATCATTACTTTCCTCCATCTCTTTATTGGTAGTTTTCTTTCTTTTGCATCGTAACATATTCATTTGCATATCATCTAATCTAGCTTACATGTTAATTAATTTAGGTTGCATTTTAGGGTAGTTTTTCTTTTCTCTTATTTTGTTTTCATTTTTGCTTTCTTATTATGGATATTATGTTGGTGACTTCACTCATGGTCCTTTTGATTCTCAAACCTACATAAAGTCTCTAAGTGACCAATTTGGATATGACTATACATTAGAGACCTATCACCATTTACCCCAATTCTTTGGGCACGAGAGAAAGACACATGTCTTCACTTTGATAGGTTTGAGACAGTATGTGGCTTATGTGATGATGTTAGAATTAGTAAGAGACTTAGGTTCATGTTTTTCCCTTTATCATTGCAAAGTGTGGCTGGTGACTAGTGTTATGTCACTAGTGAATGGGTCTGTACTTGGGAGCAATTTCATTAAGCTTTTATTGAACATTTTCTTCCTATTCATCAAACCTTTACCCAAAGCTTTCAAATAAAAATTCTTTTTCAAAAGAATGGTGAAGTATTTTATAAATGCTGGGAGAGATTTAACTACCTTTTGGAAACATTCCCAAGTTATGGACTAAAGTTAGGGGACATCCAAGCAATATTATATAATGCTCTATCTCGTGAGTTGCACTAGGCATTTGACATAGTCTTAGATAAGGAGTTTCTTAACCTCACCTCGGGTGAGCATGGTCATACTTTGCATATCTATGAACACGTCAGGCCACAGGAAAGACTTGAACCTAGATTTGAACCACAGGCCCTTAAAAGCCACACCAATCCTTTTCCACATGCCCTTACTTCACTTGATCTTCATGATCCATCCTTTACAAGTAACATATGCGTGGAGCCTAATTACTCAGATTTTACATGTCCTAACCTCATTTCACTCACTGAGAGCTAGTTTGAGGAGCCCCAGGATTACTAGCCTAATGAACTTTATGATACACAATTTGATATTCTAGGCACAGAGTAGGATAATTGCCCTAACTACAATAGGAATAACGTTTAGAATGAGCATCTTTCTCATTTCCCTGGGGACTCTCCCATCCAGGAGATTTCTCTACCACTTATTAAGAGTCAATGAGACACACAATCCTTGCCTACTACCGAGCACGATGCTTAACCCACCCTAACCACCCCAAGCCCTATTGAGAGTCTTTTGACTCCAACTAAGCATTTCAATGTCACATGGCCCGAGGAGCACATCATTGAGTCAGTTGACCTTTAGTTTATTTCACTACACACCTGAGGTTGAGAGTGGTGTACACCTCTTGCCTCTTGACTCAACCCACCTAAGAAGTTCACTTCAGGGATTATGTGTAATCATGTGATCGATCATACTGGGGAAGATAGCAGACATTGGGGATAGGTACATTGATTTTCTAGGCACCGAGAGATTGATTGAACCCACCATGTCCATGTACTTGCATGTATTATGGCCACATGCGAGGTCTCATGAACCTCACTTAGCCTTTCACCCCTCGACTATGTTTTACACCCAATGAGCATCCACCTTCGATCCTTTATGGGCTCAAAGAGAACATTTTATTCCTTAAACCATTTGTGGATGTACGGGATAGAGACGGTGTTAGATAACTCTTTTTCTTCAATTCATTTGTATATAGTAGATTAGATTTTTCTTTTTCTTATTTTCTTATTTATTTTTCATTTGATTTTCTTTCTTATTTTCTTTTATTTAATTTCTATTTCTTCTTTACTAATAACTCTTGCTCTTGTCCCATTATCCTTTATTTTTCTTTTATTTTTTTTCTAAGCTTTTCTCTTGTATATATTTTTATTTTCTTCAAATAGAAAAGCTCTTAAGGTAATATCCACCCTTTTTACTTTCTGTTTCTACATTTTGAGCTTAACAGTTGCATATATGTTATTGGTTATTGATGGTAGTGCTGTAGAAACTAGGTTAGAGGGTGTTCTTTATTACTTATAGGTTTCTCTTTTTGAGTGAATGCTTGGCTTATGTGTTATATATTAATTGATCTTTATGCTCATCATCGTCATGCTCACTTTTCACACTACGAACCCACCTGTCTTTCATGGTTCTCATTGAGGGATGTTTAGTTTAGGTTAGGGGGTAGAGTTTGCATGATGACCATTTGTGCTAAAATTGTCAAATTGTTTTTTGTTTTTAATTTGGAGCTTTTTTGAGCTTGAATGCATGAGTTAGCACATTTATACTTGCATGTTGGCCCTTTTGGCTTGGTTGATTATGGAATTGAATGAAGAGTGATGAGTGAGTCTTTTTTAAGCTTTGATAAGAAACTTAGTTCAAGTTGAGTGTGTTATGACCTTGTGCATTTTGGCTATTGTGGAAGAACTTATGTGCTTAAGAGTGAATTTTGTGTAACATTGGTCAATGAGCATTCTTGGACCAATAGAGACTTATACCCCCTAAAAGTGAGCTTTAGAGCTATTTATTCTTTTCATGAGGGGTTGCATATGATTTCAACTCGTTTGTTCGACATTTTGGTTTCCAATGCACCAATTGCATCACATACACTTGCATGAATATCACTTGGCATATTATGAGTTGTTGTAAGCTTGGAACATGATACTTGGCCATCTTTACTATTTTGGGCATTTTATCCTTTCTTGGTATTGAATTGCCCTACGAACTAACTTGAAGCCTATTATAAAGAGTTCTAATTTTATTTTTTGGTTCTCACCTCCTAATGTGACCCTTTTCACCCATTCACACACTTTAAGCTTCACCCTCATATTTCTTGGGTTATGAAAGTGCCTTAATGCCCGAGTTGTGAAGTCAAGTAGGAATGTTAGCTATTGAGAGAAAAATAAAGGGGAATGTTTGGAACTAGTTGTTGTAGTAAAAAAAAAGAAAAAAATCAAAAACAAAAAAGAGAGAAAAAGTTTCTTATTACAATTGTTGGTAATGTTCCTGGACTAGTTGTATGTTTGTGAATACGCTTCATGTTATTGGTTAGGGTATGGAAAGGAAATGGGTAAAAAGAGGACTTGTGTGCACTTGCTACATCTTTTGTCCTAAGACATATGCTTTGATTACCCCTAGCCAAATTACAACCAAAACAAAGACCTAGTCGATTCTAAGCAAGCAAATCTTGTATTGTGCGCATAGTGGTCTTGTGTAGGTTGTGTGGTGTGATTTCTTACATGGCATTGGAACTTTTTAGTGTGAGATATCCAATTTAAACTTCATTTGATTTTACTTGCTTATTTCTAGGGTTTTGTGCAATGAGGATAACTTCATTTGCTAATATCTCCATATGAACCCATGTTGAGTGAATTTCTTTTGATGAGTGGTACCTTGTGAGCTTTTGAAGTCAAAGCCTAGTGCTACTTATGCTCTCTTGACCTTGTGAAATGAATGACACTAGTTTGCACACATGCTCTTTCTATTTTGATATTTGAACTTTGTGACTTGTTGTGTTTGAACTCCATTTATTGTTGACCTTAATCCATTTTGACACTTGGAGACCATACCATAGATGTTTGTGAGTTGCATTACTGTAAACCCTCACGAGTTCTTACTTGTCCACTAGGAGGAACCTAGGGGTTTAAAAGGCTTGCCTCACCCTTTAAGTGTGGCCGTGTGTTTCCTACGAAAAAGGACATCACATAAGCTTAGATTTATTTGTTTTATTTTGATTTGAATAAAAGCTTCCATGTTGTGGGTGTTCTTGCACTTGTCTTTGTACCCATAGTTTAATTGCATGCTTTGCTAGGGACTAGCAATGTCTAGGTTCGGGAGTGTGATTAGCTTGAAATATTATACAATTCTATATCCATTTAGCATGCTAATTGTGTACTTGTTCTTGTTAATGGCGAGGTATTAGTTTCATTATCTTATTTCCATGCATTGTTGGTGTTTACATGTTTCAGGTGCTATAAATTGGCATTTTTTACCTAAATGATACCAAGAGTACATGTGAAAAGGAGCCAACGTAAGCTGGGACAAAGAAAGTGCTAGAAAGGAACTTAGTCGTAGTTTTGGCATTTCACTGAACACTTGGCAAGCAAGGAGAAAATGGCTTCAAGACGTAAATACAAACGTTTCCAAGGACCCCGTAGACTTCTTCAACATTCCAAGAGCCATCCCAAGGCATAAGATTGACTACCATGGCT
>QLOD02000017.1:16626422-16642092 GCA_003260245.2 Sideroxylon spinosum | reverse complement strand
CAATTTTACATTGTTGAGAAAACACACACAACAAACCCACACAAATATATGAATCAAAATGACTAGGAAAATGTTCGGGGGGTGGGGCAGAGAATCGATTAATGGGTGAGAAATATCTCTGACAAAGGAAAGGGTTTGGTGGGAGGAGTGAAGTGTGTCTAGGCTGTCTATGAGAGTATCTTTGCTTATATTGTTCCTACTAAACTTTTTTTTTAGCCATCTGCAAGAATCAAAAGATGCAAAGTCGATCTCCTCTGGCATAAATAAAGAAGGGTAGCTGCAGCTTGGCATCAATGAGCTTCATTGTGTCCTGGATACACTGCAGCTACTCACTCCTCCCAACAACTTAATTTTCTTGTGGGGCTAAGCAATTACTCTTCTTTGGTTTCTTTTTCGGGTCTTCGTAGCTTCTTGTTTTAACTTTCTGATTACGTTCTTGAAGTGTTTTGATATATCCACATACTAATATACATAAACACACTAATATAGAAAGCATTTTTTGTGTCTTGCTAAAGTTTTGTCACACTAACTAGAGGTAAGTTCGATTGCTATGTATGTGAATTTTTTTTCTTTTTTAAATATATATGTGTGTACTTTTTAAATAAATTACCAAAAGAGTATTTAAACACTTGTAAATTATTAGATGAATAGTTTTATATAGCATTTAAAGTAAATAATTTATAGTTAAGTGACCATCAAAGTGTATATATATATATAAAATTAGTTAGTGGTTTAGAAAGACTTGTTAAGAAATATTAAAAAATAAAAATTAAATTTATTTTATCAAATGGTAATTATTAATTTTTTATTTTTAAAAAACACTAATAGTTGTAAAAAAAATGAGAGATATTAATAAAAGGAGGCAAAAAATTATATCAAAATTGAAACTTTATTAATTTTGCCAAGGTAGCATATGTTTCTACGCAGGAAGTCTTTTTGTTGAAGTTTACTCATAATTTCACTTTAAAAGCCACATTATTTTTTTTATTCTTCTCAACCTTTTCATCATAGTTTTTCTATAATTTCTCCTTCAATTAATTTTTTCTACTCGTAACTTCTACTAATTTAGAGAATTGATTAAAAAGCGAAAAAAAATAGATAGGAGCAGAGAAGAGAAACAAATGAAGAAGGGCATGACCAGAAGATGTTGAAAAATTGTAAAGGAGAAGAAAATTGAAGTTGGGGATGGAGGGAAAAGAAGGCACACTCCACTACTAACATGAATATAAGTGTAATGTTGAATAATATTTAGGAAATTTTAATACTACTTACATAAAATAATATATGATTTTTTATAGAAACTAATTAATTATTTTAAAATATATTAGCAATTGAAATGTATTTTTATTACAAAAATGCTATTTTATTCATGTATTGTTTTAAAATATAAATACATATATTTTTCAAGAAAAATATTTTACATGAAAAAAAAATTTTTAAAATAAATAAATAAAAGAAAAAGCCTTTGGTTTTATTTGGCCGAGACCCAAGAGTACGTTTAGGAGGCTGCAATCACTAAGCTAAGGTTATGTTTGGTATGTAAGAATAAAATGAAATGGAATGAAATCTATTTCCATTTTAACATACTCTTATGTTTGGTATAAAAAAACTTAGAATGTTATTTCATGGAAATAGCCATTCCTGGATAAAATGGAAAAAGACATTCTATACTTTAAGAGATGGAATAACCATTTCATAGCAATTAAAATTTGATCCAAAAATTGAAAAAGCTAAAAGTAAAAAACAAACTAAGTTGTAGTAAAAAATTTCAACTACTTTATAATAAAAAATTTCTTTTAATTACTTATTTAGGTTGTAAAATGACCATTTTATCCCTCGGCTTTATTTTCAAACAAATCCGAATTAGGGCCATAAAATGATTGTTTTACTCCCAGTTCTATTTTGTTTCTTTTTTAAATTCGTATTTCAAGCTTCTAAAAGACTAATAAAAATATTCATTCATATTACTTAATAACTAACAAATTTTGATCCGATCTAAGTTAGGTTATTTAATGACCATTTTATCTTTGAGTTCGTTTTTTGTCCAAATTTGTATTTTTGGCTTCTAAAAAAGTTTAAAAAATATTTATCGATATATTTCTTAACAATTAATGAAATTTCATTTAACTTCGAACTCTTTTGCCTTTGGGCCCGTTTTTGGGCTAAATTCGTATTTTAACATCCCAAAATATTAAAAAAATATTTGATGACATATTTATTAATAATAAAGAAAATTTTGACCCAATTTGAATTTAAATTGTAAAATGAACGTTTTATCCCTGAATCATTTTTTTACTCAAATTTGCGATTTGAAAATAAAGTTTATTTTTATAGTTTTTAAAAAATTAATATTATTAATTTTTATTATATTATATTTTATTTCATTATATTTAAAATATATAATCACATTATAAAATTTTAAATATCTATTCTATTCCGATTAAGTTTATGGTAGCAACCAAATTTTATTCCTGTTTTTTATTTTATTTCATTTCCTTTCATTCCCATGACCAAACATAAAAGTTTGCAAAATATAGGTTTTGTGAGTGTCATATTGATGAAATACGTATAGGTTGTGCGTGCATATTTATATACCTTTCATATTAATGGGTTTGGTGAGTTATTTACGCGCCTTGTGAGCTATGATGGTAGGATCAACCCTATCACTCATCTCATGCATTTTGAACAATTATTAATTTTCTAATTAGATTTTAAAGAACAAAATGAGGACTCATCTAGCTTAGCTTTCGGACTCAATGTAAACTTCGAATTAAGCTGCAGGGTAAACGATTTGTTGTTAAATTTCAAGTTAAATAATGACGCTTTTCTTTTTTTGCAACTCTCAAATCTAGATTCAAATTTAAGTTGGGACCGTTTTCATTTGCATTTCTTTAAATTTTGTGATGATTCCATATTTATTGGATGTCCTATTTCGGGTGGGGGTGTTTTGGTTTTGGTTTGGTCTGAATTTCTTAGATTAGAAAAAAAAAGCTTTTGCATATGGGTGCGACCAAAAATCGTACTAAATTGAATATCAATTTTGTTGTTGTTATGGTTCTGGAATAAAAAATACCTTCATACATTTTCACTATGTTAATGGAACTAGTTTGAGAAGACTTGTAAAACAACGGAATATCAGAGAGAGAAGACTTGTAAAACAACGGAATATCAGAGAGAGAGAGAGAGAAAGAGAGAAGGGGGAATGTTCTTGACTAAAGACTCTCTGATAGTAAAGTTGGTGACGGACTCAATAGAATAGTTGTATAGTAATGACTAGAATTAATCCATTTTTACGGCACTCTGAACAAAATTAATATTAAGTTTGTTATATAGTTGATCTTACGGTACTCTGAACAAAATTAATATTAAGTTTCTTATATAGTTGAAACTTTGGACAAAAAATTAAAATTGAAAAAACTATGATAATCTATGAGTTTTAATTTTTTTTTCTCAAAACTTTAATCCCTATCAACTATTACATGCGTTTTAGTCTTTCTTCAATTAATTTTTGATAAGCATTATAAGAAAACATAAATTAAAGTACTTTAATGTAGAAGTTCAATTTCTTAAAAATTATAATTGAGCGAAATTTAAATTGGCGATTTTAACTTGCCATAATTATGATGAAATTTAAAATGCCCAAATTATTTTGTGAAATAAATGGTAATGTGGTCCACTAAAATAACAATTGAATGGAAACTTAAAATATAAAAATGATCTCAATTGCTGAATGGAAAAAAAAAATTCGTAATCGTTGAATTTTAGTTTAGGAGAAATTCATTTTCAAAACACATCCTGTTTTATTATATATACTAACGAATAACCCATGTCTACAGCACTTTTCACTAAAATTATATAGGTATATATTTCTGTATACTTTCTTCCTCTTTACCTAGACAATATAATATCGTGGAAGTAAATTTTTGTCTTTCTCAATGCAACTCTTAAGATATCATTATTCAATGGTCTATGAGAATGTGAATTGACCGAAAGGCTGAACAGGAGTTTTAGCGGAAGTTTTAGTTTGTAAACAATCTAAACTATTTGTTAAAAAATAAAATACAATCTCAGTCTTTGAAATTGAGTTTGTAAGAGGAATATTTTTTTTAAATATGTTATACTTTAGTGTATATATACAGTCAACCTTATTAATTTATATTTAAAATTAAAACTTAGAAACAATATCACTCTGCAAAGGCTAATTCAATTTAAATATTTGTAAAAATAAAATAAAATAGAATGATGAATATAAATTTTTAATTAGTTTTATAAAAATAACTCAAATAAAAAATATTGTTATTAATCATATGTGCTTTATAAAACAAAAAAAAAAGTTAATATGACTAATTTAAATTTGAAATTAAAAAAATAACCGAACATAATTAATTTCGATATTTATTTCTAATTTCTAATTTTAAAAATATTAAAATTTATTATACGAAAAATAACCTAATTATTATTTAAAATTTTTTATTTGTGTTTCTTAATGCAATTCCATTTTTTTAATCTTAATTTAATTACAATTACAATTGAAATATATAAAATTTAACAATTATATTAAATTTTTAAGTAAGTGGGTCATCTTTTGGATCCCATAAGCAAGTGAATAACTTTCAGAACCCAAGATTATAGGTCACTTTCAGAACACACGAGTATTTTTACATTTATTAAAATCATATTTCACAATTCTAGTGCTTTTATTAGTAAAAAAAAAGTGAAGTTGTAATGTTTAGCAATGTGGACAAAGAAATAAAAGTTTTTTAAGGAAAACCTTAGTTTGTAAAAGATCTCAGCCAGGATCTTAGTTTGTGAGACGAATATTTTCAAAAACATCTTATTTTATTATATAGATGGTTTACTTTCTATCACTCAGCATTTAATGTGCGTTGTAAATTTCAGAGTGGTAGGGTGATATGACATTTGGGCATGCCGAATGTCACTTTATGTCTATCATTTATTATGTAACGAACTAATTGAATCGATAATTGTAATAAATGAACTGAATTTATTACAATACCGCATGCATGGTTGCATTTAAACTAGCTTTTATACATTTCATTGTAAAGCCAAATTGATAAAGTCGAGGACAAAAGATACTCAGGGCTAGGCTCTTGGGGACAAAAGATGCTCAAGGTTAGGTTCTTACTTGCTCGGCATGCCTATACTGAGGGATGATGCCACGTGTCCAGTATATATTTTTGTACCAACAATATCCCCCTACCCTGGTCGAGATAACTTGTTACCCGATTAGAGTAAAATTTTGAATTTCAAATGTATGTCCTTTAGCTATAAAATCTTTTCACATCCTTGGTGACCTATCTCGCCTCTACTAGTATATAATCACCGTATTATTGATGCGTTGGGCATTTTCTCAGCTTTAGCATGTGCCATATTTATTATTGTAACAAAACCTAGGCCCCCTTTATCTGTCTCATAGCAAGTGAGTGCCTTTTTGCTACCAATTCGTCGCTTGGCCTACCTGGCCTCTACAATTCAAACTATTTCAAAACATTCCCTCATTAGAGTTTATGTTCCTCCGGTGAGTGTTAGAAAATTTTCAAGTCGTTTCTTAGGGTTCTATTTCATCGCTTCCTCTTTTCCTTTCCAAAATTTTTTTTATTAAACAAGTCTAATTTTTTATTTTTAGGAAAACTCAAATCTAGATGGATTGGTTCATATGTAATTAGAAATATCACTGAATTTGGGGCTGTTGATGTTGAAAATCCCACTTGTGAATGGGCATAAGCTTAAGGAACACCATGAGAGCTTAGTGGCTAAAATTGAGAGCTAAGATCTTGAAGATCCCCCGGACTACAGCTAATTGGTAAGAAAATTCTATTTTATGTACCTTAGTAGGGTAGTTTTTCTCAAGTTACTTTATTTCCTTTATTTTCCTCCATATATATATATATATATATATAAATTCAGTTTGCCTGTTTTAACATTTAGTTTCAGTAATCATTCAAGCAGCTAGTGATCTATAAAGCAATGAAGAATCTTGTCTATAATGCGATTCTTCTCAAATCTGGTTTGAGTATCTCAAAAATTACAACCAAGTGGTTTAGGTTACTTGGCTAGGGTTTTCAGCTTTCTCACAAGAGATTGGGAGTCCGACTCCAAAGACTAAGAATTCTTGGAGAGTCCCCCGAGCTCACCATTAAATTGGAAGGGTGTCTGCGATTGACCTGGGGGTCGGTGTGTAGGGGCATGTGCCGGTTTCCCGAGGAGTTTCGATCCTAACAAAGGCCGAAGGGCCTACAGGTAGCTTCTTCCTATTACCAAAAAAAAAAAATTAAAAAAAAACTCAAAAATTACAGCTATAATGGTTTACTTACAATGGCGAAACTATTTTGTAAGGTTCATGAGGTATGAGCATTTGTAAGATCAGTTTTGAGCTTTGTTTTCACTTGTTTTTGTTTTATCAAGATTTGTATCTTTGAACAAAATGGAAGAAGTACAGCAGGTGCACTTTTTTACCAGAGAATTCCAATTCTTTCTAACTTCTTCAGTTTCTGATCACAGTTGAGGGGATTTCATTGATATACTCTGAGTTAAATTTCTGTAACATTTTCTATACACTTGCATGTTTTTTCTTTGAGCATGATGCATTGAATATGTTAGAGAGAAATTGCATTGGAAGTACTGTGGATTTCCAGCTCTTTTGTATCAATCAAGTTTGCTTAATTAAGATCATCAAGTACTTTCTCTCCCTCAAAACTTCGTTTCTTGACTTACTCTTTACATTAAGGACAATGCATGTCTTTAGTTAGGGGGGAATACAATCTAAAATTGTGTGAGATTATGTCTAGTCTGAAATTGGTTGAACTGAAGTGATTCATTATGTTTTGAATTGAATAAGACAGTTCTTTTTATTATGAGCTTGCAAATTGGTGAAAAACTCTTGAAAAAAATTTTTGAATTTTTTTATTGCATTTTTTTAGAATTAGGTGTTTTTAGAAATAAATTTAGGGTGAAAATTAAAAAAAATAAAAAAATAAAAAACATGGCTTGAGTATTTTTCAAGAGCTGTCACAGATTTTGATCTATAGATATCGAGGTACCAGGTTCTGAAAGATTGTATTCGGATATGTAGTCAGGTATTCGGACATGTCCACTTTGGCCCTTGATGTAAACACTAGTTAAGTGACCAAGTTGACTTTTCAAATTCGGATGCTCTAAACCCTTGCCCAAATAGCTCAACAATGCATAGCCCATATACATCTCATTATTTCCCTCCACCTATCAGAATTGAAGTTATCGAACTGTCATTTGAGATTTTTGAAACTAGAAAAGTTAAAACCTAGGATTCTTTAGTTATTGGCATTTAACAAGAGGAAAAAAAGAAAAGTGTGTTGATCAAACATTAATAGAAAATGCCCCCAAAAAGAAAAACCGGGGCATCAGATTGGGAAGCTCCAAGAAAAGTAAGCATGCACTTGAGGGAGCAATTTCAAGGTAGAGGTCTGTTTCTATTATCTCTAAAAGCATAGAGATAGGAATGACTGAGGCTACATCACTACCTCTCCAGGTGCTAAAGTTCAAACACACAATGAACATGAATAGTCAACAGGTGAAGTTAATGGTAATGCCTTTATCCTGGAAGCAAAGACCCCTGATGTTGCTATTTTTTGTGAACCTTATTCTAACCCTCAGTTTGCAAATCCAGCGTTCGAGTCGAGGTACAAGGATGGGTATGCTAAGTGAGTAGTTCTGTATGAGAGGGATATCCAACTTGATGATTATGCAGGTTATCCATATGAGTTGATGGAAATGATTGTGAATAAAGGATGGCTTGAGTGGGTAAGTACCAGTCAAAGAGCCATTGTGCCCTTGGTTAAGGAATTTTACTTTAATGCTATAAAAAGGGAGGATGGAGAAGTGGAATTCATACTGACGAAAAAAAGAAAACTATGGTGTTGACCCTTAAGTTGATCGTGAGGGCTAGTGTACTCCCACTGAGAAATATTCCTGTTGCAACTTCACATAACAAGCTAAGTGGGGAGAACAGTTAAGTAAGGATAATTTGGAAAGATTTTTATTAGGAAACTCTTAAGCTCGATGGGACAAAACTAGAATGCATTACACATGTTGGTGTGTTCCAAAATCCTTTCTCATGCCTATGTTTCATCTGTAATAGTGGCACAAGCTGAGTTCATTGGGAAGCTACTTCTGGATATTTCCATTGATTTAACCAAACATATTTAGACTACCGTAGCCTCAACAGTGGAAAAACCTGGAGTTAACTCAAGGCTACCATTTGGAGGACTAATAACAAAGATTGTGCAGAACCATGGGGTAAGAGGAAAGGCAGGAATAGAAATTGTTAAACTTGCTAGTAAAATTGCTAAGATTTCATGAATAAGAGCCAAAGACAATCTGAAAGAAGAGTTACGGTGGAAGCGTGAGGTGAACAAGAACCAGCAAGGGAAGAATGAACTAGAGAATTTACTATCCAAAGTTTATGCGAAATCGTGAGAGAGCTCCGAAGAAAGTAGGATGAGTTAATCGCTAAAATGAAGAGTTAGAAAGATTAACGAGAGAAAAATAACAAATAGGTGATGGATATGTTGGAGGGATTATATGAACCTATTTTTCCAGGAGATTTTAAAGCTGCTTAGTGTGAGAAAAGTGGACCATTGGATTGTGCTTTGTTCTACAATACAGATTAAAATCTATATGTGGGTTCTTAGGAAGATCTTAAGCCATTTTTTGTTGAATGCAGGATAGAATGTTTTGTTTTGACTATTGTTTTTAGCTTGGTTTGATTTTGATCTAAATTTTTGATGAAAATGATCATGAAACTAGTGGTGTTTGGTTAGAAATTAAAATTGATCAATTAAAAAGCTGCTATGATCTTTTCTTGTGAAATGAATCTTTATGTTTTGAATGGATGGAAATTTATATTCTGGAATTTTAGTTGATGCCAATTGCTAAAAATTGAGTCTTAAGTTTTTGGTGTTCAAAATTTGAGATATGTTTAACTTGCATAGATTGAATTGCTGAATTGAATTGTATATGGATTTAGTTTTTGAATTGTTGACTCAACCTTGATACTCATGAATAAAACTCTTGATTAGATGATGTACTTTACCACTTACTAGCTATAGTGAAGACTTGACCTCAAGAGAGATTTTAGGCCTTCTAACTTTATTCACGAGAGGGTTACAGTTACTCTGAAGCCTTAATAGGTTTGATATTTTTCTCTTTTATTTATATTAAATAACTCCAACAACATTACTTTGCGTTAGGTATTCAAAGGAGTGATGAATAAACCTAGCTAGAATTTTGATGTTTCTACTTTATGACTATTTTGAAAGAGACTTAAAAAATAATATTAGGCCATCTTTTCTAAAATTGAGTCTTTAAATTCCCATCATTCGTGAACATCACCTTAATAGTCAAGTTTGAGCCTAAAGTGAACATTCATGTTTCCTTCTTTTCAACACATAATTCCCTTAAGCCTAACATGAATGCTCTCAAGCCCTTTTTTTCTTTATGTTTTTTGGCAGTGCACTAGTAAAATGAGGTAAAGAGACTAAGGAGAATGAGGTGTGAATATTGAAAAAAATGGGAATAAGGGTTGAAAAGAAAATGTGTGAATGACAGGAAAAAAAATTGTTGAGAAGAAGTGTGAATATTTGAGAAAGAAACTAAAGAAATAAAAGAGTTCAGAATTCAAGATTTCAATTTCAAAAAAGAAAAAAAAAATTTCTATTCAATTATTGTTTCACACATTAGAGGAGTAAACTGATAGTTTGGGAAGGAAATGAGAGGTTGGGGTATCAATATTTAGTGTTTTCCAAAAAGATTTTTGAATTCCTAATTCTTTCTTTGCGAAAACTATATTTTACCCAAATGACCGCTACTACAACCAAGAAAAGTCCTAATTGATTCAGGTGGATTGATGAACAGTTGTAGAGTTTTAATGTCAAGAGGCTCAATGAAGTTCACTAATAATTCCTATTACATCGTTCTTTCATGGAGTTACGCCAAGTTCTTTTCTTTCTCGAATAACCATTTTTGACTTATGGATGCTACCTTCTAGAATTTGGTTTACATTTACCCTTAAAAAAAGGGGGGCATCTTGAGTGAAAATATGGTGTATTCTATTTTGATTGAGAGGGACATCCAAGGTGAGGATTGAAGTTGAAACTTGGGGAAATAGTATGGTGCAAAGTTCAAAATAGAGTGGATTTTAGAGATTTATGTTGAGTTGAAAATTTCAAGAGCTAAATTTTTACATTTAATTCAAATACTTAGCAAGTTCTACATACCATATAGAATTTTATATTTTAAACTTTATTCTTAAATTTCTTGGCTCATGGTATTAATTAACATTCTATAGTTATGATTTACCATTCATTTGAAATTGTAATTGATGTTTCTGGGTATCAACTCTACAAACCCTCACAAGAATACACTCATCCACTAGGGGGAACTCAGGGCTGAAAAAGCTTACTTTATGAGATAGTCGTGATTTCCCATGAAAGAAGATCCACTTTCTGAAAATAAAACATAGTTTCTATTTATCTTCAACAAAAATAGCTCTTCTACATCCTTTACTTGAGGCATTACTAGGGACTAGTAATGTTAAAGTTGGGGGGTGTGATTGAACTTCAAGTGTTTTATCCCCATCACTCAAAATGGAACATATGCTGAATTTTTATCACAATAAAAGGTGAAGTAGGCTCATTAAAGGTTTAAAGGAAGAGACATGGAGAATGACAAGATTGGATGTATTTATCACTTGTTGAGATTAAAAATTTTCATTTAAGTTCAATACAAGAGGTTTAAACCATCAGCTTGGAAAATTTGGAAACCAAAAGTTGTATTCAAATATGAACTTCACTCATTTGAATATTGCTGGTGAGTGAAACAAGTTCTAGAAGGAATATTATACTCGAATACTGTTCTTCAGCATCTGAATGATGGGTTATCTCTCAGCACTATCTTTCACGTGTCTTCAACTGCCCCATGTGATAGAGATCTTAAAATTAATGGATGGAAACTCTATAATTAAGTAGCAAATTGCAAGGCTAAAAGAAGAAGTTTTAGGAAGACTGAGAGAGGGAGAGGAGGATATAGCTACCTCATAGGATACACAGGGGAAGATCCTAGTAGTTGGTCTTAGAGTGAGAATTCCATATCAATTCTGGAAAGAGAGAGAGAGAGAGAGTTAGTATTGATTTTGCACTTTCAGTTTTTAACTTTGGATTTCAGTTTTCAATTGCAACTTTAATTTAAGGTACTTTAATTAGATTTTAATCTTCAAGTAATTTTCAATTTCAGAATTCAATGTTTTCATCTCAATTTTCTATCTCTAATCTTAATTTTCTAAGAATGATCAGCTGAACTTTCAAGGCTAAAGCAAGGACAATGTCATTTCTGGTAATCCTCAAGATGTCGTGCTTCATGGTTAAGTTTTAAGTTCTTCAATTACCAATTTCATTGTACCAGAATACGTTAGAAATCATTGATTCAAGATCCGATTGGTACTGATTATATAGCTTATCAATAAGCTCATAGGTGTTGCTTAAATTAGAACTCTCATAACAATGTTTTAAGTGGGTTATTAGAATTAGAACTCCCATTGTCCTTGACATATGCTATGAACATCAAGCGTTTGATCGATGGTTTGTTTCAATTGAATTTAACCTTCTATAACATTAGTACAAATTGTGTTGATGAATTATAAACTCTTGGCATTTGAGGTATATTTGGAAAGGTATTGGAATTACCTTGCCCATCTTTTTAATATCATATTTTAGCTAAATTCAATTCTTATCAACCCATTTCATATGACCCATTACAGTCAACCATAACTTTGCTCCTTAGATCCCTGTGGATATTGACTTGGTATTCACCAGTTTATTGTATTTCAACCACACCTTGCACTTGGAGAAGTTTGACTCAATTCTCTTTACTTAGCACACTTAAATTTGAATTTTACAATTAAGGGTGAGGTAATTTAGCAACACAAGTACATCGCTTCAAGCTGGGATGAACGGACACAAGCCTTCTACTTGAGCTGCCTATGTACCCTGTTAAGGGATCAGGTCTACATAACTCCATCAAATGATGCTTAAGACTTCTGCTCTGGCTGACTACACACCCTGTTAAGGGATGAGGTTTATGTAGCTCTACCAATTGATTTGAAATGATGTAGAGCTTAGCTCTATGCCAGTGTTCTACATTGGGATGACCGGACTCAAGCCATCTGTTAGAACTTCCTATGTACCATGTTTAAGGGATCAGGTGTGATAATTAGTGCCTATCGCATAACTATGGAAAAGGAGCTTAGCTCTAGACAAGAAGACAGTTAGCGTCAAGCGCATAACTGGGGAATGGAGCCACATTCTGTTGGGGAGTTTAGCTGCAAGGAAAAAGACAGTTAGTGCCTAGTGCATAACTGTGGAAAGGGACTTAACTCTAAATAAGAAGATAGTTAGCACTTAGCATATAACTGGGGAATGGAGCCTCACTCTATTGGAGAATTTAGCTCCAAGGAAAGAGATAGTTAGCACCTCGCACATAAGTATAGAAATGGAGCTTCGCTTCAAGGAAGCGCTTAACCCATGTGGGTGAATATATATCATATGTAAAAGAAACTTAGCTCAGGTCAAGAGCATAGTTCATTGTGATGATGATCAGGTCTAAGTGAATAGCTTAAGAGCCTAATGTGATGTGAGTGATGCAATTTCTATGATCAGATATGATATGGACATGTTAAATGTGATGTCATCATGGATGACAGTTTAAATATGCATGTCAGATATATCTAAAGGATGTTATGACTTAGAAATCATTGGCTAGCCAATCCTAAGTCATTCCCAGTCTCTAGAGCCTTGCTGGTTCAAGTGAATGCTTTGGATTACCAAGCATTTGATTTTCAAATCGGTGTCAACCCTAGTAAGTGTATATTTGCATGTTTGGATGTGTTCTACCATGTCAAGGCCTCTGTCAGTACATCAAAACCTGATGTATGGCATGTCAGTGTATACGTCAGCATGGTAAATGATGTCCTAGCATGTTACATCATGACATAGGATGGTGAATGATCATGGTAACATGGTATAACATGATCATAGATTGATATAACATGGCATAGCATGGCAATATGACATGTGAGCGGTGTAGGATGATAATGACGTGGTATAACATGATAGAGATGACATAGCATGGCAAATATGATGTTCGGCATGGCTTAGCATGGTAATGTTATGTTATGACATGGTATGACGTAGTGAACATGGTATTATGACATGATATAGCATGATAGAATGATGTTGTGACATGGTATGTCATGTTAGTATGATGTGGGCATGTCATTTGTATGATATTTGAAATTTTTCAAAATTTATCTCAAGTAAATTCGATCAATATCATATATCGGGTATAACCCGATCTTAAATTATGATTCAGATATCTTCCATTAACAAAGAATTTTATTTATACATTTAAAATCATTCTATTCTAATTATACAAATAAATTGAATTGAAAGATAAAATAAAAATTGCTAGAGAGAAAATTGTACTGAACGTGAAACTCAAGAGAGAAAAAGCCTGCAACTCTTCCAAAAACCTTGAGAACACCACTTAATGGCTGGCTTTAGGAATGAGAAGAGAAAGAGGCAGGTGGGATGGTGAAAATGAGAAGGAGATGCCCCTTATTTACAGGATGTTTGGCCCTAAATAATTGTTTTGTATAACCCAATGAGCAAAAACACATTGCTCGTTAGGTTAGGCAAACAAATTTTCCCAGCATGGCATGCAAAACTCTTTGCCAAGGTTGTTTTGAAATCTTTTTTGTTAAACAGGATAGGCAAACAAGTTTGCGTTTTAAAATAACCAAAAAAAAAAGTTTGCCAAAAGCCTATTTTGCTAACAAAATGGTAGCTAGGATAAATCTGTGGCCAATTTGGTCTGAACCCCTAGCTCAGGCCATGTTTTACAAAAATCGGGTTTTAGCTGCAAGGGTTTGAGTAATTCTAAGATCATTGACGTAATTTCTGAGAGCCTTCGGGACCTCTCTGGCACTTTTTGAAGTTAATTAAACCAATTAGGTCAAAATTGGGTTTAATTTAGATTCTATAGGACCAAATTATGTCTGTTTGAAAATTACTACTCCAAAACCGATTGAAACGGAGAAGGGATCACTCAAATCTTTAGCTTGACCTTTAGAGGATGCCTCCACCTACCATTTTTAGGTATGAAGAGTCCAAAAATGCCACCAGTGGAACTCCAGGATGCTTTTATGAATATATAAAAATTAGGTTAAATTACATATAGACCCCCTAAACATTTAGGTAATTACACATAGATCCCTTCACCAATTAAAATTACACTTATACCCCATCTATTAGTAATACCGTTAGAATCTCTGTTAAAATAATGACATCAGCGAAGAATTTTTTTCAATATACCAAATTTATCCTTCTCAATTTTTAAAATTTACACAATATGTATATGGAAATAGGGCCCTTCTCCTCGGTTCATCTTCTTCTCTCTCCCGCTCCTAACCCTTTCACTCTCCTCTCTTGTCCTCTCCAAGCTCTTCTCTCCCTCATACTTTCTTTCTCTTAACTCCAAATCCACTCAATCCTCTAACTAGAAGAAAACATGAAAAGCCATTGTCCAAAAAGAAACCCCACCTCCTTCATTTGCAGTAAAAGACTCTATCCAATCTATGTTACCACACAGATTCCTTCATCAACACTTGTTTTCCTTCAAAGAGATATAATAATTTATCTATTTTAACTCAATTTTATTTCATATATTATTTGAACAATTAATTAAAAGTAAAATACTATCTAAAAAATCAGTGAGATAAATGCAAAATTAGTTTTTAATTTGTATTACTTTATTTTTGGCAATTTGATAAGTTTTAAAAATTAGATAATTAAAAAATTCACTCTTTTAGATAAGTAAAAAAAAATTAAATAATAAGTACACTTAGAATTCAAAAATTTTTATATAAAATTAGACTTGTTCAAAAAATTACTTTTTTTTTCTTTTGTAATAAATCTCTAAATGTTGTAACTTGAAACCAAATTTGAATGAATGAAGTTCATTTGGTTAATGAACTTATTGTGAATTTGTTTAAATGACTTGGGTTCTTTGAATGACATTTCTTTTGCTTGATAAACTTGTACTTGAGTGGACTCTCAATTGAGAATGAATACCTTATGAGAATGACTTTTGAAAGTTACAAGTCTTAAGAATTACAACTTGTAAATTGTGATAGCTTAAAAGAAGGCCAAACCTATTTTGTTCAGGCCAAGGTATCACTTTAGTCTTTCAAACTACAACTGTTTTGGTCAAGGCAATGTACTCGACTATCCTAAGATGGGAGTAAAGGGTTATTAAGTCCAAGAACTTAAAATGGTTTGAAATGGCTTTAACTTGCTTTGTATTTAATCGAGGTCAATCCTTTTGTGCTACTGACCAAGTCTAGTTAGGCTAGGATAGTGAATCTTTTCAATTAGGCCTAATAGCTTGAAAAAGTTTGGCATGAAGAACAATGGAGCTTGGCTATCTTAGAGATAAGAGCAAAACCAGCAATGTCTGAAAACTTGTAGGAGTTTGACCTTGCTAACATCTGATCAATGTTTTGACTAGCATTTTGGAAGTTAATGGCTGGGTCAATCGAACGATAATCCTTTTTGAAATC
>QLOD02000017.1:16604877-16626322 GCA_003260245.2 Sideroxylon spinosum | reverse complement strand
TTTTCCAACTCGTTTTAGACTTCTAAAAGTATTTGGATAACTTTTCTTGAGGCCTTTACACTTCTACTTGACTCAAGCCTATAGTGTCTTAGCCTACACTAAGTCTAAACATTACAGAACTCTATTTTGACTATGGATTTACCAACTTTACAACTTTGTCCCTAACAATTACAAGCCGGAGAATCATCTCATGAGATTATGACTGTAAAGAGTAGAAAAGGACTCTAGATATCCCTAGGTATCTAGGCGTAAGGGTTCCTATGCATAGCCAAAACCCCAGACCCATTAGCTCTAATTGCACAGACTAGTAAAGAGTCACTAAAAATGAGCTTTTTATCATAATTTCAAAATCATGAATCAAACCACTTTTGAACTTCACCAAAACTCAGGTTTCTTGACACACCTAATTTGAAAGTGTCAGGTGACGACTGCTACTCCTTGTAATTAAGTTTCTATTTTAAAATAAAACATACTTTTTTATCATTCGGGTGATATTGGACTCAACACATCACAATGAAGACTTAGGATCCACACACATTGTAACTTGGCCAGAGGAACCGATCGCGATAGCTAGCAACTCTGCTGGGGACCCAGCATCTACTTCGAGGGTTTAACCACAATTTCCCCTCTTCACAGTCGCTATTTCATTCCATAATCTTCGGTTTATCTAATCAAAAGCATGGACCTCATTTTCCATAGATTGCATACATTTTCCTATTTCATTTATACTGCGTATAACTAAATCATTCAATTGCTAATAAAATCTTGTGCATAGATATATCCTGATTTTTTTTTGCAGGGTGCATAAATAAACAAGGTAAAAACTTTACTACTTTCCCTATCTGTCATAAAGCCGTTTCTCCTAATCACACATTATGCACACAATTGAGCATATTTTACATAACCTATTTTTACTCTTTAGTTAGTTGAGGAAGTTAGTAGGTCCCTTAAGGATGTGGTTATGCATGCAGTCTGTTTAACAGGAGTATCGAACCTCTTCTCGATCAGATCGCTAACCTAAGAAGGTTTTCTTCAGAGAACTGGAGGTTTGAAGATCTGGTAGCCGTTAATCTTTCTAGGATGCATTAAGTCGAGCCGTGAACCTCATGTCACATGTAGTCCATCCATAGGCTAGAACCTTACAGAATCCAATTTTTATAAAAACTCTGAAGAAGACGATGATAACCATGTTTGTTTCCTGTGATTGCATACAAACATTCATCCATACACAATAGATGAGACAACACATTGTTGTCTATGCATAGTAATAAAGCCTACCCATTATTTTCTAATGGGCCAAATCCCAAATAGACCATTCAATTATACACTATGAACCTCTGAGGTTCACTTCTTTTAAATAAAGCAAAACGATTGTCACTTAAGTCCAAGTTTGCCTTGCATTTACATATTGAGTCAATTCAATGCATATCCCAGTTCAAAATCTAGATTTTATCAAATCTAACATCAAAACTGTCAAAAGTTTCAACTCAAAACTCTATCGGATTTGAGCTAAAGATTGGTAGAATCTCTAAACCTAGGCAGAAATCTCCAGAAAAACTCCTTAGAGTTTTCATCTTCAAATCCAGTTGTAGTTTCAACCCGAAACTTTACCAGATTTGGGATAGAAATCCTAGGTTAGAGTTTTTCCATATTTCTGTCTAGACATAAAATTTTTTTTTTTCAAAATCGTAATGAAAAATCTGTAATAGTTTCAACTGGAAACTTTCCTGGATTTAAGGTAAGACTTTCGATAAAACTTTACACCTGAAATTCATCAAAATTTCAACCAAAAACCCTACTAAAATTCTAGTAAATTTTGAACTAGAATATACCAGGAAAAAACTCAATTGGGTTAATAAAGGGCACCCATTCAAATAAAGAGGAAATTCTATCCAACTAGCTAGCCAAATAATCAAAGATCAAGAATGAAAATCCGAAGACTCGAAGAGTAGATAGGATTTTCATTTTATTCCTCTATGCAAAAGTAGTCACGGTACTTTATAAAGTGAATACTAATTTCATTTCAATTCAATTCATTTATTTCTTCCGATGACATATTTCAATGGGACAAGGTAATAAACAAGGATCCATTAGCAATCTCCTTGCATAGATTTTCAAATCACATCATTATTTCTTCCCTCACCAACATGGATAACCCCACAAATAAAATCAAACAAAATTTCATTCAAAATCATTTTTTACAGTTTCATTCCAAAATTGGTACCATCACTACCATTTGCTCCACTCATCATCATCAGCACTCCTCTGTCAATATTAGAGTCTTCAAGCATTAGTGAAAAGGGGACGCAAGAGCCCAACATTTTCGCTTTCTTTTTCAACCTCTTGTGCATATTAAAATTTTGAAAAATTAACACTAATGTCTTTGTTATTTTTAAAATTATTTTGTTAGTTTCATTCATTTTTTAGGAATCTAAGATTTCAGAGGCAACAACATGACGGAAAACACAGTTCAATAATCACATTTGGAAGATTAACATTCTTTATAAACACCTTTCATTAATTCACATTTCTAAACACAATCATACTACATGCACTGCACCTATACTTTGAAAATGCATCTAGCTAGGGGCATTCCCCTTCAAATTTATTCAACACTTGAGGGTAACCCAAAGTCCCTCCCACCAAACACAATGTCAAGATATTCTGCTAGCCAAAGTGACATCACATCACTTAGTTAACATTTTGTCATGCTAAGTTAACACTTCATCATTTTCAGCCATGTAAAGTCGACCTTTTTTCCTTCAAAAATAAACCCCGTACTTTTGTGTAATTGTTGAACTTACCATACATTTTTGTATAGAATTTTCAAATTTTTTAAAATATTCAATCATTTTTAATCAAAATTTTTGTGATAAGCTAGTTTGTTAAAACCATTGCTAACCATTAACATATTTTCACAAATAGAATGACTGACACTTTAAAGTATTCAGTCTGGTAATCATAATGATGCTAGAACTACCAGCGACCTGATCCTCAGATCATCGAGATACGTAGGTAACCAAATTAGGTTCAGTCACTATCTTTAAGGGATCAAACCACTGGGGGATATCTTCTCATGCCTAGAAATGGTCATCAATGTAGTTTAGAGCTCGATAGATTAATAGACCAAAACTCAAAAATGATAAGTGGTACTCAATTTTCGAAAAAAAAAAAAGAAAAAAAATTATAGAGTAAAACTTTTGCCCTTAACGATATTGAGGGCTCAAAATACTAAGTGCCCAAAGTTAAAATGACTAGAAACCATCATTTCAGCTATCCTGAATAGATCTAGTCAAGCCCTTTGAGCCTTCAAAAAAAAAAAAATCAAATCAAATGAGACATTCTTTTCATTAAACCCTATCTAGGATCATCCTGCACATTGGGGTAAATAAGAAGGGGCATCCCTCATCATCATAAGTCATCATCCTTTCTTAATAAAATCATCATCTCATCAACAAGAAGCGTTAAAGTAACTCGAGGTGGTATATTTAAACAAAGTGGTCAAATTAAAAAATGAAGAGAGGCATTCATTTCTACTATCTCTAGATTTAGGATAATTATAAGGCATTCATTTCTACTCTCTTTAGATTTAGGATAATTATACCCTTTGTAAAGCCCTTTGAGCTAATTTATACTTTTTTATAATAAACCCCCAAAGGTCATTTCCCAATAATGGAGTAATGAAAGAGAACGAGACAGAGCCAGATAGAGGATTCATAAAAGGGAAAAAAGAATGCTGGATTCTAAAGGATAGAATCAGGTAAAGAGCTAAGAATTAAATTAAAAAAAAAAATCACTTGGAGTCCAAAGGAAGGAATTAAGTAGAAATCAGAGTCAAAGCAAACGTAAAACAAAATACAAAATCATTAAAGACCCAAGAACCTTAGCAAGAAATGACTAAGCTCTAGCTCTCAAGCATCATCAATAACAAAGTACATGACTTATCAACTGACGCATTAGAGGACCTTAGGATTATTTAACCTCATAAAAATAATTTGAGCCTCAAATATCTTTCATTTCAACAACCTTAACCCTTAATCTACATCACGCTCCAAATAAAGACCTCTCGGATTGAGGCTGATAACTTTGTTCAAATATAACCATTAAAGGTACTCAAAGCGCTTTTAACATTAAAAGATGAAGTCTTGAGACAAAGGATGCAAGAAGAACCTACAGATGATTCTCAGTAAATTTTACCTGAGTAGAAAATAGGAATTTAAGCTTGTACATTCCTTTCCATTTCTTCAAATCCTGATACCAAGCCAGCATTACAATCGAAAATAAAGGCCTCTCCGATTGATAATGGTCATTTAGTTTGAGAGCTTTTATAAGCTAGAAGCAATTCTTTCTGTCAAAATTTGCCAATACCTTGTCAAATTGGTAATGGCCTATCAATCCAAAAGCTTTTGGAAGCAAAGAAGCCCTTAAGGGAATAGAAAACATACTCAGTGACTCGATTTCTTGATAAAATTGCAAACATAATTAGTACCTCCTTGAACACTTTAAAAGTATCATTCATAAAAAGAACATTTTTCAAAAAAGTACTTAAGCAATCATTCTACCACATTAATGAGTTGCACATTTGTACAGCAAATCATTTTTATCTCTGACATTCAGAGCATATTTTAACCAGTATATACTGGATTCTTTCATTCAAAATCACTCATTCATGCATAACCTAATTTTGGAAGAACATTGCACATTTCATTTATCAATTACTTATGACTTTGATTCGCAAACCAAAACCACACAGAGGTATATTCCCTGGTTTTCAAAATTCACAAATAAGTTTTCAAAGCTTAAAAATTTTCAAAATCAAATACCTTAGGATCATGGATATGACATTGCATATCTCATAGTTACCCAACAAAGATTTTGACATTATCACATTGAAATTGTAGAAACAAAAAAATTAACACACCAACTCTTAAGGTCGGTGCTATTTTCATCAGCATCCACCATAAAGTGTAAGATCATCCTTCAGAAAGTCAACTACAAAGTATGGATTCAAAAGCAAATGAAGAGAAAAATATAAACAACAGGTTAGGAATGAAACTCTTGACTAAGAGGTAAGAACAGGAGGTATAAATCCTTCAACCTAGGAATAGAATCCGTTGTCTGAATCCATGTATTTAACATAAGATTCAGATGCTTGACCCTGTGTCTTTACTCATCCCTGAGTCTTTAACCCATCCCTAAGTCTTCACTTACCTTTAAGTCTTATTTCACACCCGAGTCTTCATTTGTTAAACTTTGAATCTTTACTTACTCCCAAGTCTTCACTTGTTAAACCTTAAGCCTTTAATCACTTCTGAGTCTTTGCTCATTAAACCTTAGAGCTTTTAATCTTGAGTCTTTACTCTTGAGCCTCTGTTTTTTAGATTTTAGAGTCTTTAACCTTGGACCATATGCTCATTAGAGATTTCACACTTGAATCCTTCGTTCATCAGACTTAAATATTAAGTTTTTGTTAGCTTGTGAGTCTTTTCTCACCTAAATTCTGAGCTTCTGTTAGCTTGTGAGTCTCTTCTCACCTAAATCCTGAGCTTTTGTTCACTTCTCAGTCTTTTCTTAGCTAAACCCTAAGCTTTTGTTAGCTCGTGAGTCTATTCTCACCTAAACCTTAAGCCTCTATTAGCTTATGAGTGTCTTCTGATAACTCGTAAGTCTTTTCTCACTCAACCCTGAGCTTCTGTTAGCTCGTGAGTCTATACTCACTCAAACCTTGAGCTTTTGTTAGCTTGTTAGTCTCTCCTCACCTAAACTTTGAGCTTTTATTAGCTTGTAATTCCTTACTCCCTAAGACCTAGAGCCACCTGCTTATAAGGCTATACTTCTATCACCCTTATGGAGTTTTATACTCCCGGTGATTCATACTCTTATCACCCTTGTGAAGTCTATACTCCTGGTGATTTATATCTCTATCACCCTTGTGAAGTCTATACTCTTGGTGATTCATATCTCTATCACCCTTTTGGAGTCTTATACTCCTGGTGATTCATAATCCTCTCACTCTTATGCAGTTTTTAGTCCTAGTGATTTATAATCCTGTCACTTTTGTGGAGTCTTTACCCCAAGTGATCATTTCTCTCACCTTTGTGGAGTTTATACTCCAAGTGATCCATATCCCCATCACCTTTGTGGAGTTTATACTCCTGGTGATTCATCTATCTCACCCTTGTGGATTGTATACTCCTTGTAATCTATATTCTTATCACCCTTGTGGAGTGTATACTTTTGGTTATCCATATCCCTATCACCCGTAAAGAGTTTATACTTCTAGTGATTCATCTTTCTCACCCTTATGGAGTCCATACTTCTGGTGATCCATATCCCTATCACCCTTGTGGAGTTTATACTCCTGGTGATTCATCTTTCTCACCCCTGGGGAGTCTATACTCCTAGTGATCCATATCCATATCACATTTGTGGAGTTTATGCTCCTGGTGATTCATCTATGTCACCCTTGTGGAGTCTATACTCCTAGTGATCCATATCTCTTATCACCCTTGTGGAGTTTATACTCTTGGTGATTTAGCTCCCTTACCCTTGTGGAGTCTATACTTTTGGTGATTCAATTCCCTTACACCCTTATGAAGGCTTATGCTCCTAGTCCTTCATAATCCTTCTACCCTTGTGGATTCTTATACTCCTGGTGTTTCATAATCCTTTCACTCTTATAGAGTCTTATACCCCTAGTGTTCATACCCTTTCTCACCTTTGTAGAGTTTATACTTCTAGTGCATATACTTCTTATTTCCTAGATTTGTAATCTTATGTTTATCACACGATTCAGAGTCAATCTTGAAGTCTGGTACACCCCTTCCAAAATCTTGTTTTTACCACGACCAGACTTAGTGTCAACCTTGGAATTAGTACTCCCCTTTTGAAGTCTTGTTCTTACCATCACAAGACTCAAAGTCAATCTAGGAGTTCATATTCCTTTCCTCAGAACTAGTGATAAGTTTAGGCCCATGATTGAGGGTTAGGCCTTTATAATTAAATAATCATTTACTAACATAATTTTTGAGATTTTTTTCAGGACCAAATGAAAAGGCAGCTCCTATAGATGTCCAAGTACAAGGCATCAATCAGGCTACAAGGTTGTTTTTTTTTTTTTTTTTGTTTTAACATCCAAGGGGGGAAAATTAGATTGACTCCTTTTCGTTTTCTACCTTAGACGAGCTAAGACAGAAAAAAATGGGTAGCTGTTGACAACCCACTTTTGCCCCCTCCTTTAATATTCACAATATATAATGCTTTCAATTGAATGGTGCTCTACTGATTAAGATTTCTTAATCGTAGGATACGTCAAAGAGCCGAAATCAACGAGAAGAAAAACAATTAGCAGAATGATGGTTCTACGCCTAGAGATAGGGAAAAGTAAAACTGAAGACCCAGATCAAAGTAGAAGGTCACCAAAATGAACAGATGTGTCCAAGACACCAAATAGAGGATCTTTGCATTAACAAAAGATTCAAAGTCCAAATTCAAGGGCCTACTCGGCCTAAAAGTCTAGAATGGCCTCTACCAATGCACTCGAAGGACAGCATCTATTGGAAGGCTCAAATCAAATCAGAAAGGTACAAAAAGATACATATATTCCCAAAATATGTCATAGGACATAGAGGAAGGCTCAGTGCATCCATAATCTAGCTTCGAGATCATTTTCGGGCTCCGTCAACTCAAATTGGCTCCTATTGGTAAAAAAGAGGCCATCGGCACCCCAGACATAATTTGAGACCTCAATTGAAGTCAAAAGGACCTCAAATTGCACACAAATGTTAAGGTTTCATCCCCTATGGTAATGGCATAGCTAGGTCTGGACAAATTTAACTTTAGGAGTTCCCTCTAAACCCTTGACTTAAAATTCTATTTTACGTTTTCCAAACTCTTGGAAATGTCCCAGAAACCCACTGATGGAAATTGGTGAAAAAAAAATATTTTTGTTAGATTTTTTATTTGGTATTTATTTTATTATTATTACATTTTTTGTAAAAATATGTGTTTTTAGAAATAAATGTAGGGTCAACATTGAAAAAAAAAGTCACAAACATGGCTTGAGTATTTTTTTCTAGAAATTGTCACAAAATTACTTTGTGAGATACTGAGGTGTAGAGTAACTGATGAATTCTATTCGGATATGGAGTTGGGTATTCGGATATGTCGATATAAAGACTGGTTCAGCAACCCACCCAAGACTTTTAACATTTGGATTGCTTAAAACCCTTAGCCGAATAGCTTCACAGTGTATAACGTATATAAATCCCATTGTTTCCCTCTATCTATTAGAATTAAAGGCTATCGAATAGTCATTTGAGACTTATTGAGAAGCTAGAAGCTAAGGTTTTTAGGCTATTAGCATTAAACATAGAGGAAGAAAAAGGCTGAGTTGTGCTAATCAAACATTTGAAAATAATTCCACTGAAAAGGAAGATGAGAGCATTTGGCCGAAGAAGAGTAAGCATAAGGCTAAAGGAGCGAATCCAAGGTATTAGGTCTATTTCTATTAACTTTGAACCCGTAAAAGGTAGGAATGACTGAAGCTATCGTACCACCTTCTTTCAGTGCTAAAGTTCAAACACCCAATGAGCAAGAACAATCACCAGGTGGAGTTAATGGTGATGACTTTGTCCTAGAAGCGAGACCCTTGATGTTTCTATTGCTGAGAAACCCTATTCTAACCCTTGGTTCGTAAATCCAGTATCATAGGAGATATACTGATGGGTGGTATGCTAAGCGAGCAGTTTTGTGTGAGAGAAGTATCTAACTTGATGATTATACAAACCATCCCTATGAGTTGATGGAAATGATTGTGAATTGGGAATGGCTTGAGTGGGTAAGTATCAGCTAGAGAGCCATTGTACCCTTAGTTAAGGAATTTTATTCTAGTACTGTGAAAGGGGAGGATGGGAGCAATGAGATTTGTATTGAAGTATAAATTCTCAAGCTCAATGGGACAGAGCTAGAATGTCTAAGGCAGACCTCGCTGACAAAAGTAAAGTTCTGCACATGCTGGTGTGCTCAAAAATTCTTCCTCACGTGTATGTTTCATCTGTAACAGTGGCACAAGTTGAGTTCATTGGGAAGCTACTTCTGGATATTCCAACAAACTATATTTGGACCCCCATAGTCGTAGCAGTGGAAAAACCTTGAGTTAACTCGAGGTCACCTATTGGAGAATCGATAAGAAAAATCATGCAGAGCAATAGGGTAAGAGGAAAGGTAGAAATGGAAATTGTTAAACCTAACACTAGAATTGTAAAGACTTTCGTAAATAGGAGCCAAGGATAATTGGCCAGAAAAATTATGGTGGAACCACTAGGTGAACAACAACCAGCAAGGTAAAAAGGATCTGGAAAAGTTACTATCCAAAGCTTGTATGAAATAGTGCGAGATGTCCAAAGGAAACGAGATGAGTTCATTACTAAAAGAAGAGTTGGAGAGATCAGCAAGAATAAAACAATAAGTAAGTGATAGAAATGCTGGTAGGTTTATATGAACCTGCTTCTCCAGGAGAATTTGAAGCTACCCAATGAAACAAAAAAGTGAACCATTACAGTGTACCCTATTTTGAAACACAGATTAAAAGTTGTGTGAAGGTTCTTTGGAAAATCTTAAGCCATGTTTTGTTAACTGCAGGATAGGATACTCTGTTTTGACTTTTGTTTAAATTTTCTTTGATGTTAATTTGAATTTTGATGAAAATAAACATGGAATTGGTGGAACTTGGTTGGAAATTAAGTTTGATCAATTGAAATACTGCTTTCATATTTCTTTTTGAAATGAATCTTTATGTTTTGAATGAATGGAAATTCGAAGTCTGGAATTTTAGTTGATGCCATTTATTGAAAATTGAGTTTCAGGTTTTAGCATTTGAAATTTGTTAATATGTTTAACTTGCATGAATTGAAATGCTAAATTGATTTGTGAATGATTTTAGTTTTTGAATTGTTGACTCCACCAAAATACTCTTGAATAAAACTCTTGAATGGATGATGTACTTTACCACTTCCCAGCTATAGTGAAGACTTGAACCATAGAGAGGTTTTGAGTCTTTTAGCTTTATTCATGAGAGGATTACAATTACTCTAAAACCTTTATACGTTTAATGTTCTTTTCTTTCATTTTTATTCAATAACCCCAATAACACTACTATGCTTTGGATGTTTATAGGAGTGATGAAAAAAATTTAGCTGGAATTTTTTATGTTTATACTTTATAACTATTTTAAAAGAAACCTGAACATGACATTAAGCCATCTTTTTTAAAATTGAGCCTTTAAATTCCCATTATTCATGAACATCACCTTAGTAGCCAAGTTTGAACCTAAAGTGAGCATTCATAATTTTTTTTTCTTTTTACCACATAATTCTGTTAACCTTAACATGAATGCTCTCAAGCTCACTTTATTTTTTTTACATCTTTTTGGGAATGCGATGCTAAAATGGGGTAGATTCACTAAGGAGATTGAGAATTGAGTATTGAGAAAAAGAGGAATGAGGGTTGAAAAGAAAAGTTGTGAATGTTAAACAAGAAAATAGAAGAAGGTCAAGAGAAAGAAGTGTGAATCTTTGAGGAAGAAACTGAAGGAATTAAAGAATTCAAAATTAATATTTTCAGATTTCAAAAAAAAAAAAAAGACCCTTTTGTCCAATTATTTCACACATTCTGAGAAGTAAATTGATATGACTTTGAGAAGGAAATGGGAGGTTAGGACATCAATCTTAAGTGCTTTCCAAAAATATTTTTCAATTCCTAATTCCTTCTTTTAGAAAACCACGTTTTACTCAAATGATCCCTATTACAACCTAGAAAAAGTCCTAATTGATTCAGGTGGATTGATGAACAGTTGTAAAGTTTTAAATGTCAAGAGGCCCAATAAGGTTCAGTAATCATTCCAATCACATCTTTCCTTCATGGAGTTATGCCAAGTCCTTATCCTTCTTGATTAATCATTTTTTACTTATGGATGCTACATTCTAGAATTTGATTTACATTTACTCTAATAAAAGGGGCACCTTGAAAGAAACCAAGAATGTTCTACTTCAACAGAGAGTGACATCCAAGGTGAGAATTGAAATCGAAACTTGGTGAAGTAGTATGGTGCAAAGTTCAAAATAGAGTGGACTTTAGAGATCTATGTTGAGTTGAAAATTTCAGAAATTGAATTTTCACTTTTAATTCACAAGTTCTTCATATCATATAAAATTTCAGATTTTAAACCTTGATCTTAAATTTCTTGGCTTATGGTATTAATTAACATTCTATGGCTATGATTTACCATCCATTTGAAATCATAACTAATGTTTGTGGGCATCATCTCTGTAAGCCCTCACGAGACTTCACTCATCCACTAGGGGAACTTAGGGGTTGAAAAAGCTTGCTATAGAAGCCAAGTATAGTCACTTGGTGATCCATATCCCTATTATCCTTATTGAGTTTAAACTCCTAGTGATTCATCTCTCTCACCCTTTTGGAGTCTATACTACTGGTGGTATCACTCTTATGGAGTCTTATACTCTTAGTGTTCATACCCTTTCTCACCATTGTGGAGTTTATACTCCTGGTGTATATACTCCTTGTTCCCTAGAGTTTAATGCCCCCTTCTGTAATGTTATGTTTACCACACGATTTAGAGTCTATCCCCGAACTCTAGTACTCATTTTTCAAAATCTTGTTTTTATCACGACCAATTTTAGTGCCAATCTTGGAGTTAATACTCCCCTTTTGAAGTCTTGTTCTTACCAACATAAGACTCAGAGTCAGTGTAGGAGTTTATACTATTTTCCTCCAAACTAGTGATAAGTTTAGACTCACGAGGATTATTCCTTTATAATTAAATAATCCTTTACTAACATAATTTTTGAGATTTTCTTTTAGGATCAAATGAAAAAGGAAACTCTTGTAGCTGTTCAAGTGCAAGGCATTAATCAGGCTACAAGGTTGTTTCCTTCCTTGTTTTAAAACCCAAGGGGGTAAGTTTAGGTTGTCTTTTTTTCATTTTCAACCTTAGACTAGCTACCGCTGGAAAAGAAAGGAAACTCTTGAAACCCCATTTTACCACCTCGTTTAATATTCATAATGTGTAATCTTTTCAATTAAATGGTACTCTACTGATTAATCTTTCTTAATCATAGGATATGTCAAAGTGCCTAAATCAATGATGAACAATCAGCAAAATGACGGTTCTATACCTAGAGATAGGAAGAGGCCAAGTTGAAGACCCAAATCGAGGTAGAACATCACTAAAATGTATAGAAATTCCCAAGACACCAAACAAAGGATCCCTGAATTAATAAAAGAGTCAAAATCCAAAGTCAAGGGTCAATTTGACGTAAAAGTCCAGAACGACCTTTACCAAAGCACCTGAAAGATGTCATTAACTAGAAGGCTCAAATCAAATTAGAAAGGTATAAAAAGATACTTATATTCCCGTAACATGTCACAGGACATAGAGGAAGGCTCAGAGTATCCATAATCTAGCTCTTGAGGTCATTCGGGCTCTGCCGACTCAAATTGACTCCAAATGGTAAAAAAGAGGCCACACACCCCAGACACAATTTGAGACATTAGTTGAAATCAAAGGGCCCTTAAATTGTACACAAATGTTGAGGTTTCATCCCCCATGGTAATGGCATAGCTAGGTTTGGCCTAGCCTAACTTTAGGAGATCCCTCCAAACCTCTGACTAAACTTTTATTTTGCATTTTACAAACTTCTAGAAATTTCCTGGAGACCCACTAATAGAATTTTTGGATTCCTCACACCCAATAATGGTGGGAGGATTCGTCCTATTGGTGCCTCCAAGGGTTAGGTCAAAGGATTGATTGACCCCTTCTCTGTTTTAACCCATTTCGGAGTAGCAATTTTCAAATAGATATAACATGACCTCAGGAATCTCAAATTGGACCAGAATTTGACCTAATTGTTCTAAATCTCTCTAAAAAGTGTCTAAGAGGTGCCAAAAGCTCATGATAACTATGCCATATGTCTTAAAATGGCCGGAACCTTCTCAGGTAAAGCCAAAACATCCCGAAACTTGGCCTAAGCCAAATCAGCCTCCAATTCCTTTATGCCGCCAAACCTTTTACCTTCAAGGCATTTTGTAAACTTTTTGCATATTTTGATGTTCAGATTTGTTCATTAACTTACGTTTGCAAACTTTTTTGTTTAACAAGTTATTTAACTTATTTACTTACTTTGTTTTGCAAATTTATATACCCAACTTGTTATTTAAACTATTTTGCCCATTTTTTTTAGCAAATAAGCTAGTAAAACTTGTTTGTCAAAATATTTTGATTTCTTTAAATCATTTCAAACCTGTTTGATTATTAGGTTACACAAACTAGTTTACCTAATGTCAAATTCAAACCTTTTTGCACATTTTGCTTAGCAAATAAGGTTGTAAAACAGATTTTGCAAGGATTTTTGCATTCTTTACCATTCAAATTGTTTCTATGAATAAGTTATGTAAACTTGTTTGATTAACCTAATACACAAGCTTTTTGGCACGAAAAAATTCTATAAAGAGAGGCCTCTCCTTACCATTTTTTCTCATCCCTCACTAGCCTCCCCTTCCTCTCCCAACTAAGCCTTCCTGTCCTCTCCCAAAACAGTCCACTTCTCCTCTCTTATAGCCGGCCGTGAGTTGCTCCTCCAATGATATTTGAAGTCTTTTCAAGTTTCTTCCTTTCTAAAGCTTCAAAGTTTCAGTATAAAGTTTCTTTCTCTGACTTCTTTTCTTACACTTAGTTTAGGTGTTATAGTTAGCATGTTAATGTTTTGAAATGAAAATGATTTTTTTTTAAAAACAATTCTTCATTTTGTCAATAAAAAATGTCAAAGTTCATGTTTATAGTCTAGGCTTTGCCCAATCCATGATTTTGTCTAGATAAACACATGATAATCTTAGAAATCTCTTCATAAGCATAATACTATGTCATAATACCATGTCAATACCACGTCATAACATAACATTACCATGCTAGGCTATATTATATTTCATATTCACCATGCCGAATCATTTTTGTCATGTTATACTTTGTCATTATCATCATATACCATGCCCAGGTATCATGTTGCTACGCTATGCCATGGGAGAAAAGCATGTGAAGGAATCATGGGAGTTCCCCCCAATGCTAGTGATTAGACTTCAATTTTACAAATTTATCTATTTAATTACACATTTTCATAGCACATAAATGATATAAATTTGTTGTTTTGTGCAGGTTTTGTCCTCATCACTCAACATGGAGCACATGCTGAATTTTCATCACAATGAAAGGTGAATTGAGCTCATTAAAGGTGTAAAGTAAGAGATATGAAGAATGGAAAGATTGGATGCATCTGAATACAACACATCAGCTAATTTAAGCTACTTGTGGAGATTAAGAATTTTATTTGAAGTTTAGTATAAGAGGATTAGACCATTAGTTTGGGAATTTTAGAAGCAAAAAATTGTATTTAGATATGAATTTGACCTATTCTGATACTACTGGTTAGTGAAGCAAATTATAGAGTGAAAAATACTGTATTCAAATACAACCCGCAGCTTCCAAATGACTGGTTATATTTTAGCAATGTCTTCCATGTGCCCTCAAATACAGATGTGACGGAGATCCTGAAATTAAGGGATGATAGCTTTGTAATTAGGGTGGATTGCAAAAACCGAAAGAGAGAGTTTTAGGAAGGAGGAGATTGAGATTTCATTACGCAGTTTTAGAGAGAGAATTTCATTTTTTCAATTTGGTAGAGAGAGTTAGCATTGATTTTCTATTTTTTATTCTGTTTTAGAACTTTTGATTGTTTCTTTTTCAATTTTGAGTATTGTAAGCAGATTTTAATCTGTAATTCATTTCAATATCAGGTTTTAATGTCTTCGTTTGAGATTTCTACTTTTGTTCTCATCTTTGAAATATGATCGGCTAAGCTTTCTTAGGTAAAGGTAAGGACAAGACCCTTTCCAATGATTCTCAAGATGCTGATCTCAATGGGTTTATTTTGAGTTCTTTGATTATCAATTCTGTTGGCATCTAATTGCTTTAGAAATCATTGATTCAAGGTCCGATTGACACTGATTTACATTTTCTATCGATGAGTTCATATAGCTAACTTAACTTAGAACTCTCATTGCAAATCTGCATGAGTTACTAAACTTAGAACTTCTATTGTTCTTAAGATAGATTATGCACATCATGTGTTTGATCTATGACTTGACTCAATTGAAGTTAATTTCCAAGAAATTAGAACAAATAGGATTGGTAATTTATACACTCTTGGTATCTTGAGATTGATTTGGAAAGGCATTGGAATTTTCTTGCCCCATTTTTTTAATATCAGATTTTAGTTAAATTTAATTTTCATCTCAAAACCCATTCTAAAAACACAACCCTTTTCAAACCAGATTTTCATTCTTGTTTTAAATTCTTATTAGCTACTGTTTTCGTAATTAAATCCATTAGATTCAACCATAATTTTGCTCCTTAGATCCCGGTGGAAATCGACCTAATACTTACCAGTTTATTATGCTTCAACCACACCTTACACTGGGGGAAGTTTGTTTCAATTTTCTTTACTCAAAACACTTAAACCAGAATTCGTAAATTAAGAGTAAGGTAACTTAGCAATGATAAGCAGGTAGCCATCTACGTGCTATGATTCCTTACCACTAGAACACATTCAAACATGCTAGCATACACCCACTAGGGATTAATACACACTTAAAAATCAAAAGCTTATCAATTCGGAGCATTCACTTGAGACTACGAATGACTTAGGATTGGCTAAGCCATTGATTTCTAAGTATGACTTCTCTTACATATATCTGATATGCATCCTTAAACTATCATCCATATTGTCATCACATTCAATGCATTCATAGCACATCCGATCATATCAACTACATCACTCTTATCATATTTGGCCTTTAAGCCTCTCACATAGATTTGACCATTACCACCAAGACCTAAGTTCTTGATTTGAGCTAAACATCTTTCCTAAATAATAGACATTCACTCACCTGTACCAAGTGCATATTAGAAGTTAAGCTCCTTATCAGAGTATAGCCCGTTCCCCTAATTTAGTCCCAAACACTAACTACTCTTGACACCCATGTAGAGTCTTATACTCTAGTTGTCTATTCTCGTTACACCCATCTGGAGTTTATGCTCCTAGTGAATGTATTCTCTTCACCCATATGGAGTTTATACTCCTGGTGACTATCTCTCTTTCACCCATGTGAAGTTTATACTCCTAGTGACTATTTCCCATAAACCCATGTGGAGTTTATACTCCTGGTGTTTCTTCTCTCTTACACCCATGTGGAGTTTATACTCCTGGTGTCCATTCTTCCTTACACCCATGTAGAGTTTATACTCTCAATGTTTGTATTCCCTTACACCTATGTGGATTTTATACTCCTGGTGTTTGTACTCTTGTCACCCATGTGGAGTTTGTAATCCAGTGACTATCTTCCCTACACCCATATGGAGTTTATGCCCCTAGTGTTTGTACTCTTATCACCCATATGGAGTTTACACTCTTGTGACTGTTTTCTCTTCACATATCTGGAGTTTATACTCCTGATAGTTGTGTTCTTTTCACCTATGTGGATGGTGTTTATACTCCTATCTTCCATAGTTAGGGCGCAGATTCCTATTATCTCGTTGTCTAAAGCTTGTGCTCCTTTTATCAGTTTACCTGATCTCGTCACGGGTACATAAGCAACTCAAGCTGATAGCTTGAGTTTCGTCACTCCGGTCTCTGTAGACCATCTAAGTTCTACATCTTTAGGCACCTTAATATAGTTTTTCCCTGGAAAGAGCTATTTAGACCTTATCTCATCACGAGTATGTAGGTAGCTCAAGCAGATAGCATGAGTCCAGTCATTCCAGTCTCTATAAAACCATCTAAGTCCTATATCTTTAGGCACTCTTTTCCATACAAAAACCTACGTAGACCTGATCCTATCATGGGTACATAGGAAGCTTAAGTAGATAGTTTGAGGCCGGTCACCCTAATCTTTATGGGCCATCTAAGTTCTACATCTTTAGGCACCTTTTTCCCTATAAAGAGCCACATAGACCTGATCTCGCCATGGGTACATAGGCAGCTCAAGTAGATAGCTTGAGTCTGATAAGCCCGGCCTCTATAGACCATTTATGTCCTATATCTTTAGGCACCTATTACCTCTGAACTACATTTGACCTGATCCCTTTATGGGGTACATAGGCAGTGTAAGCACATAGCTTGAATTCAGTCACTTCGGTCTTTGTCGACCATATTTCAATATACATTTCATCCTTAGTATATACACATTCACTGGAGAATCATCTTGCGAGATTATGACTGTAAAGATTGGAAAGAGACTCTAGATATCCCTAGGTATCCAGGCGCAATGGTTCTCATGCACAACTGAACCCGCATACCATTATCTCTAATTGCACAAACTAGTAGAGAGTCACTAAAAATGGGCCTTTTATCATAATTTTAAAATTATGAATCAAAACACTTCTAAACTTCACCAAAACTCGAGTTTCTTGACACACCCATTTAAAAAGTGTCAAGTAGTGACTCCTAGTCTCTATAATTACGACCTTATTTCAAAATAAAACATACTTTTTATCATTTGGGTGATATGGCAATGAAGACTAATGACTTGCACACGTCGTAACCTTGCTTGGGGATTCGATCGGGACAATGTTAAGTAAATAATCTTGTTAAACTTGTTAGGTAAAGGTTTTTGCAAAACATGTCAAGCAAATAGTCTTGCCAAACTTGTTAGGTAAAATATTTTTAAAGAATATTAGGCAAATAATTTACCACAATCCATGCCGCTAGTAGTTTGGCGGCTAGGCATGTAGCGAATTTCTACCTTGCCTTTTACTAGCTAGTTATGGTTTGACCCCGACTCGACGTTCGATACATGATTCGTTTGAACCATGACATCCGTAATAGACTTTTCTTTATGAATTGGGCAAAAATTTGGGGGCCTATAGTCTTTGTTTAGTACTTAAAAAACATAGAACAAAAAGGGGGAGGCTATTGATACCCCATTTTTGTCCGACACTTTGTGTAATTTTAAATTCATTCCAGTGAGAAAATATCTTTGTAAATATTTGATTCTACTTCTAGGATAACTTTCACTATTTTTCTTGAGCTTTAGACAGGGAAATTAATCCAGATTCAATGATGGGAATTGTTTAGGTCAAAAATGACCATTTTATCCCTCAATTCAAGAGCAGAGTTAAATGGAGAGCCTAGATGAGATTAAAACTTTGTAGTGATTCATGAAAGTATTAAAGGAGGGAAATTAAACATTTTCACATTAAAGAATTGATCAAAATCAAGTTTCAAAGGTCAACATATCCTGAAAATCAATTTAAGAGATTGCTAACAAACTTACAAAGCGATACTGATCGGAAAAATCGAACCAAATCAAAAACAAATTTAGAAATATCCATAATATACAAAAACATATGAGAAAATCCAAATTTGGGTTTGAAGAGTGGCTATTTCGGCATCAAAATGTCCAAAAGGGCACTTACCGGTAAAACTATAGCAACCAAGCCATAGACATCAATGAGACCCTCAAATCAAGTCAGAAGACTTTAAAATTGTACAAAAATGAGAGAGAGGCTCAGGAGTCTTTCTGAGAGAATTTTTGGAGTCCTTATACTTGATTGTAGTTGGAGGATTTTTTCAAAGTATATTTGTAAATGTTACAAAGAAGTTTTCATACCCCATCTCCATTTAAGTCTGTTTTGACACAGTAATTTTTTAAATAAACACAATTTGATTCCAAAAAACTCATTTTGAGCTTGGTTTCAACCTGATTGATCTAAATCACTCTTAAAACTGCCCATGAGGTCTCAGAATCTCCTAAAATTACGCTAAAGATCATATAATGGTCCAAACCTTCCCGAGTGAAACCTGAACTTCACAAAACTTAGCTCAAGCCAAATCAACCCTATTTTTTAATGCTACCAAACCCTTGGCAAAGGCTTACTTTGCATACTTTTTTACTTCTTTTGACATTCAAACTTGCTCGTTAACCTTGTTTTGCAAGCTTTTTTGTCTAACTAGATATTCAAACTTGTTTGCCCACATTGTTTTGCAAATTTGTTTGCTTAACTTGTTATTTAAACTAGTTTTCCCACCTTCTTTAGCAAAATAGTTTATAGAACATGTTTAGCAAGACATTTTGGTTTCTTTATCATTTCAAACTTGTTTAATTGTTAAGTTATACAAACTAGTTTGCCTAACATCAAATGCAAACTTTTTAGCACCTCCAAATGCGTGTAAAAAGGTACCTTCTCTTCCTTTCATTTCCATCCTGAAACCACACCCTCTCCTCTCCTAGTAGCCGGCCATTTTGAGTTTTCCAAGGGTGTTTGGAAGCTACTCAATTTTTTTCCTATTTTAAACGCTCAAATTTCGGTATAAATTTCTCTCTAATTATTTTCTTACACTTTGTTTATTTAAGTGTTATTGTTGGCATGTTAATGTTTTAAAAAATAAAAATATTTTCTATAAAATAAAGATCTTCATTTTGCTAATGAAAAGTGTATAGTTCATGTTTTTAGTCCAAGTTCTGCCAAATGTAAGATTTTGTCTAGATAAACCTAAGATAATCTTAACAATTTCTTCACTACATAATACCCTGTTATGATGCATATTTGTTGCCCCACTATTGGGGGTGAATAGGGTTACTTAAAAATTTTTACAAATAAAATGTTCAACCTTTAAGGCAAATATGTCAAGATGAAAAGGATAATAAAAATGGAATGCACTTAAAAAAAATATTCAATATTTGTGGATGAAAAGTGAGTGCTAGTGTTTGTAATAAATATAAAGAGAATGGAAGAGAAGACAACACAATCAATTTATAGTGGTTCGACTTCAATGTTACCTACGCCCACTCCTCAAGGCTTTCCTTGAAATTTCTCTACTATTCTTTGAAGAACTTGTTGTACATTGGTTTCCCAATGTGCTAAAAATCTTTTCCAAGTGAATGTATCACCAAATCACTCACACCAAGTGATTCTATCTCCAAATCACTCCACATGTCTCTCTCAAAGAATATCCCTTGTTTTAGTTCCCAACACTTAAACCAAAACCAACAAGAGCTCACCTAACTCTCACAAATTAAGAGAGTTACAAATTCCCCCTCTTACAATAATAATGATGAGTTTAACACTCAATCAAATAAAAAAGAAACTCTCACAAGTTGAGTGTAAAAGATAAAGCACAAGTATAGGAAGAAATCACTCTATGTTTACAAAGTTATGGACTTTCTTATATCTCTTTGTAAGTACTTCTTTCTTCCCATCTTCTTCTACTTGAATTTGAGCTTGGGGCTGTATTTATAGGTAAAAATTGTCAAATGGCTGTTATTAAGTGAAAAGATACTTTTGCCCTTGAAAGAAATTGAATTTCCTTGCTTCTAATACAGCATTTCAGATTCAGATTGTTTTAAGATAAATATATGACCTTTTTTTACCCTCATAATGTTCACATCTGACATTGCCTCATAGTAATGACTTTATAGATATATAAGTCAACTATATTTTGCCATATTTGAGCTTCATCCAACAGTTAAGTCTTTAGCTATAGCCTTTAAACCAAGACTAGCCCTAGATGACATTCTGAATTTAAGATTCCAATTAAGACTATTGTTTCACTATGAAACTTTTAGAATTTAAAGAAAAACGTAAACTACAAAAGTTGTACTTTATAAGTCTTCTTTTCACACACCAAAAATCATAATTTTTAAACTTGTAGACTACGAGTTATTGCTCAAAAACCAACACTAGATCCAGAATTCATAATTACATTTTCTTCTGTAATGACTAATATTCCAACTCATTTTTGGACATCTTAACTTTAGATCCACAAACATTTCCCATTGATAAAGTTGTAGATATTGAAGTCTAGAAAACTATATTAAAATTTCATGAAAATTGAACGGTTAGATCTTCTGATATCATCCATATACTAGCATATGTCAGATTTGTATGTTCATCCCAGTTAAACTCGACCTTCAAGTCATCCTCTTTCTTTAATTTTCATTACTCGAAACTTTGAAATTGCTTCATTTCATCTTCCAAATTATATAAAAATACCTCAAAAATAATATCAATCTCTTGCAAGCATTTTACCTTGAATTTATCAAATTAAAATGAAATGTAACATTTCATACAATGTCTTATTGAAAATTAATTGTAAAAATTTAATTCAATGTTTGTTATCATCAAAGTCAATTATAAAATTAAGTTTATAAGCCTTAGGTCAATAATATTTATATGTGTTACTTTGGTTAAACTCTAATATTTGCCATGTTAAAATGATGATTGAAATGATAAAACACCAGAGAATAGAAATAGCTTAGGATTATTTAAAGCTATTAATCTCTAAATCTATTTCCCATAGAAATACTTGTGAAG
>QLOD02000017.1:16524490-16537724 GCA_003260245.2 Sideroxylon spinosum | reverse complement strand
ACAAGATTTGAATTGAACAGATTATTTTTGGGAGGGAGGATTTTAGGAATTTTAATTTATTTGTTATCCTTAAATTTCTTTATCTTTTCTTAGTTATTATTTTCTTCATTACTCCTATGTTCTTTTGTTTCGCTGTCCTACATCAGAGAGATTCCACACGTTGAAATAAAGGAGTATGACAATGGATGAGTATACTTCGGAGTTCAACAATCTCTCTATACGAGTTGGTTTAAATGAGAATAATGAGTAATTAACTTCTCGTTACCTCTCTAGCTTAAGCCAATCAATTAGAGATGAGATGGGAGTAGTTGATAGTGTTGTACAACATAATACAGCTTCTTTTCAGGGTGTTCAAGGTTAGAAACAAGCATAAAAAATTAACCAAGGGACTGTCATAACTTGTCAAAGAGGAGGTTGGAACATCAAGGTGACACACAGCAACGAAAAGGAAAGGAATTTGTTAGGTTTGAAGGTTAAAATGTCACCGGTGTTGGGTATTCAAAAACAGGCAGCAGCTCTCAACTTCGATGCTTTACTTGTGGCGAGGAAGGTCATACATCCTATGCATGTCCCCAGAGAAGAGTAAACTTGAGGGATTAAGAAGAGGAGTTATTGCCATGGCTATTTGATGATTCTGTGGATGAAGAGGAAGAAATTAATGTGTTACCCGTTGAAGGAGAATCCTAGGTCATGAGGAGAGTGATGACTACACCAAAACTTGAAGAAAATGAGAATTGGCGAAGGCACAATATTTTTAAAACACGTGTGTTCTATAATGGGAAGGTTTGCAATGTCATTCTTGATGGAGATAGTAGTGAAATTATAGTATCAAAGGACGCGGTAGAAAAGTTGAAGTTAGTAACTAAGAAGCATCCTACTCCTTACAAAATTGCTTGGTTTCAAAATGGAAATGAGGTACTAGTCACTTCCCGTTGCTTGGCTAAATTTGCCATGGGTAATAACATTGAAGAGGAGGCCTAGTGTGACGTTGTTCCAGTGGACAAATTTCATATTTTAGTACAGAGACCTTGGTTGTATGATAAAGACACGGTTCATTACACAAAAGCCAACACTTTTTTAGAAAGGGTGACAAAAATTAAATCTTGAAGAAAGGCCATGTTCCATCTTTTGCTGTCCATGATCATTAGCAAGGATAGCAAGGTTATGGGCTTTTTGATTGCAGAAAAAATTTTGAAGAAGAAAGTTAAAGCTTGGAGTTATATATGCACTGGTTGGAAGAAGTATTTCAGTTGATTCTTTGCTGGAACTTGATAATTTTCCGCTTGAAATTTAACAACTACTAAAGGATTTTAAAGAGTTGGTTAGTGATGAATTACCGAAGTATTTACCTCCTATGAGAAGCATTCAACAAGCTATTGATCTCATACCTAGAGCAACTTTACCAAATCTACCAGCCTATAGAATGACTCCTGCTCACCGAAAAGAAATGCAAAAGCAAGTTGAAAAGTTGATTTTGAAGGGTGTGGTGAAAGACAGCAAAAGCCCCCGTGCAGTCCCAGCTTTACTGACACCAAAAAAAGATGGTACATGGCGAATATGTGTGGATAGTCATGCAATTAACAAAATTACAGTGAAGTATCGATTCCCCATTCCACACTTGGAAGAGATGTATAATACGCTTGTCAGGTCTAAAATATTTTTCAAAATTGACTTAAATAGTGGTTATCACCAAATACAAATATGGAGTGGTGATGAGTGGAAAACAGCTTTTAAAACATCGGATGGGCTATATAAGTGGTTAGCTAAGAAACATGGATACAGATACGAGATAAGGATACGATACGAATACGGGATACGGGTACGATACGGATACAGAAACGACAATTTTAAGAAAATGAGGATAGGGACACAATAGGGACACGGCCAAAATCTTATAAATTTTTGTATATTTTTATTGGTTATATAATAAATATAATATTCACAACAAAATTAATTTAATATATAACTCAATATACAAAATATAATAAAATATAAGTCATAAGATTTTATAATTATAGGAATTTCAACTACTCAAAAATTTAGATTTATCTTAATCATATATTTGAAGAAAAATGATAAAATAATAGGATACGTCATGTGGGATATCCGATACGTCTCTTGAAGTATCCGAAGAGTATATATATCTGATACGTATCAAATATGGGTACGGCACCCATTTTGAAGTATCCCCGCGAAAGAATCATCCTCAGAAAAACTAGCATCCCGTACGGCACCATTTTGAAGTATCCCCGCGAAAGAATCATCCTCAGAAAAACTAGCATCCCGCATGGTTGAGCTCAAGGAAAGCACGTGCTTCCTAGGCGGTTAGTGATGCCGTTTGGACTCTTAAAACACGTCGAGCACATTCATGTGTGTCATGACAGAGGTACTCAAACCATTCGTGGGTTTATTTGTAGTTTGTTTAATTTGATCACATTTTAATATATAGTCGAACTAGAGAAGAGCATTTGATGCATTTGCTTCAAGTCATGGAGATTCTTTGCAAGGAGAAACTCTATGTCAATTTGAAGAAGTGCTCTTTCTTGTGCAACAAAGTTGTGTTTCTTGGCTTTGTTGTTTCAGCTGAGGGGCTACAACTAAATCTAGACAGAGTTCAAGCTACTAGAGATTGGCCCATACCGTAATCTATGAGTGATGTTCATAGTTTCCATGGATTGACTTCTTTCTACAGAAGGTTCATACGAAATTTCAGCTTAGAGTCCAATCACTGAATGTCTGAAGGGACTATTTTTGAATAGTCAAAGGTAGAACAAAAGGCTTTCGAATTGATTTAAGCAGCTGCTAACTGAGGCTCCGGTGCTGGTTTTACCAGATTTTGAGAAACTTTTCACTGTGGAATGTTCGCATATAAGGATTGGGGCAGTTCTTAGTCAAGAAGGAAGGCCGGTTGAATTCTTTAATGAGAAGTTGACAGATGCAAAGAAACGTTATTCTACTTATGACCCGGAATTTTACGCACTGGTGCGAGCAATCCATCATTGGGAGCATTACCAAGCAAATAGGGAGTTTGTGGTGTATTCTGATCACCAAGCATTGAGATACTTAAATTCTCAAAGCAAGTTAAACCCACATCATGCGAAATGGAGTTCTAATCTGCAGGAGTTTACATTTTCCCTCCGTTACAAAACTGGGGAGTCTAATAAAGTAGCAGACGCATTAAGTAGATGATCTCTAATGTTGACGGTGATGAGGACAGAAGTTATAGGCTTCGATGAGCTAAAAAATCAGTATGTCTCTGATCCATTTTTCGGCTCTATCATTGCTGAATTGTAGGGGACAACTGGGTGGAAAAAATTTCCATACAGATTGTAAGATGGATATTTGTTTAAGGGTAATCAACTATGCATCCCCAAAAGTTCCTTAACACACAGATCATTAAGGAACTTCATGGTAATGGTCTAGGAGGGCATTTTGGTTGAGATAAAACAATGACAATGGTGGCCGATTATTACCATTAGCCTCAAATGTACGAGGACACGGAAAGGCTTGTCAAGAGGTGTCGAACATGCCAGCTTGGTAAGGGCAGGGCACAAAACACTGGTTTGTATACTCCATTACCAATTTCGGAAGTTCCTTGGGTTCACATTAGCATGGATTTTGTGTTGGGACAGCCTAAGACAGCTAAGGGATATGACTCAGTATTTGTAGTGGATAGATTCCCTAAAATGGCACATTTTATTCCATGTTTTAAACTGCAAATGCCTCACATCTTGCTGAGTTGCTCTTCAAAGAAGTGGTCAAACTCCATGGGGTACCAACCTCTATTGTTTCTGATAGAGATGTAAAGTTCATGGGCATTTTTGGAGGACTTTATGGCAACAAATTAGGGACTGAACTAAAATATTCCAGCACTTGTCATCCACAAACAGATGGTTAGACTGAAGTTATCAATAGGAGTTTGGGTAACATGTTAAGAGGTCTTGTTGGGAGAATGTAAAATCATGGGATTCAATTATTCCACGAGCTGAATCTGCTTACAACAATTCCATAAACCGAACTATCAAGAAGACACAATTTGAAGCAGCTTATGGACTTAAACCTCAAAATATTCTTGATTTAGTTCCACTGCCTCAGGAAAACCAAGTGAGTGCTGATAGGGAGGCTTTTGTTGAACATATTCGAAAGCTCCACGAAGAAGTAAAGGCAGCAATCAAAGCTAGTAATGAGTCATATGCAGCGGCAACTAATAAACTTCGAAGGGTGCAAGAATTTGTAGAAGGTGACTCGGAGCTAGTACATTTGAAGCGAGAAAGGTTCCGCTAAGGAACTTATCACAAACTTAAGTCGAAAAAGCTTGGACCATGTGACGTAGTGAAGAAAATTAGTTCCAATGCTCATATAATCGAGCTGCCCCCTGAGTTGCAAATCAGTCTAATCTTTAATGTTTCTGACTTGTACCCATTTGAGGGCTTTGATGGAGAGGTAGTTACAATTGCCGATCAAATTCAGCAAATATACACAATGCAAAAAGATGATGTTGAAGATGTATTAGATCTCAAAGAAGTGATGTCAAGAAGAGGCAACCCTATAGGCGATTGTTGGTGAAATGGTTGGGTAAATTGGTTACTGAAAGCACATGGATTACTGAAGAAGAGTTGAAAAAAGTTGGCCTAGACATATATGCTGAATTTATCAAAGTTCTCCCATCAGGAGACGAACTTCCCCCTACCCAGAGGGATTGATGCAAGAGCATAGAAGATAAGAGCAGATTTTTATTTTGGTTTATTTGATATTTATTTGCTTGCTTTATTTCAGTCTATGTTTAGTTTGATATTTTTAAAGAAGCCATGTGACTAGCATGTGAATTTTAGTGAGACTGTATGGCTGTGATTTATTTCTTTTTATTTTTTATGAAGGGCTGAGATTCTAGGGTTACAGAAGAAGCTTATAAGTAAACTTTTTGATAGCAGCAGCCATCAGTTCAGATTTCAGTTCTTGAACTCTTGGGAGTCTAAAATTATAATTTGTTGGTTTCACTTCAATTGCTTAAGCTAGTTTCTTTATTGCTGCAATTGTTCATTGCTGAATCTCTTTTTCTCACCACATCACTCAGTGTGGAGGAGTGGTCTCCTGTCGCTCACTCATGGTGCGTCTAACACGTGGCCAGAGATTAATGGATTGAAGTCATGGATTTGACCAAATGAGCTCACAGATTTGACCTGTTTTGAAACTCAAACCCAAAAGGCAGTTCAGTGGCTTCAGCCAACGTGGATTAGGTTACTAAGGGAAGGACTATAGGCAATCAAAGATAATTATTTGATGAATCCAAAATATAGCTTAAGATGCTGATAATCAAATGGCCAAGTGACCCCAACACCACACAAGTTACTCGCAGTAACAAGGACAACCCAATGGATTTATGAAATTTTGGCACCCTGCCACTTCATCTGACAATATGCAAAAAGATATCCCAAGTTAATTGTACAGTAAAAAAATTAGCTGGAAATATTAGCCGGACCAACTAATTTGGGACCAAGGCTTCATTGAGTTGTTGAGCTGTAAAATGTTATCATTGTAGTCGTAAAGCTTTAGCATACAAAAAATATGGCTTAGCCTAAAGCAACAAAAGTTAATTAAAGTCACTTTTATAAACATTACAATACATATAATAAGTTGGAAAAGCCAAAATGCAGGGAAAATCACTCCCTGTGTTTGTTGTAAACCTAAGCATTTGTAGAATTTTCAGAATAAAATAAATAAATAATACAAGGATAATTTACCTGAAGCTTAATCAGCTCTCCAAATCCATTCATTGAAGCACGTTGTAGATGAACGCATAGAATCTGCAAGTATGTTATCACAGTCAGATTGATGGGTGTATAAGGAGTCAAACTAAATGAAAAAACTAATTTAATGATGAGACTATGCCAATACTTTCATGATAAGAACATAAAGCTTATTACTAGCACCTCTGCTCAGTGTCCACTTCCTTGGTTTTACTCGGCATTTTGGGGAAGGGATTTCAATGTGGGTAACAAAAATTATGCCGACTCCCACAGTTTTTAACAGTCAATTAAAAGACTTGAATACTCTGCCCAAGATATTCCAATCATGAAAAGTCCCACAGCTACGAGGATTAAAAAAGTCAAATTTTTTGCATATTTTCAGAAAGTCCTCCCTAGCCAGAATCCAAATACATGTAGTGAATGAACAATTCACACCGGAGATTTGAGAAGTTTATATCTAAAAATTCACCCTCCATCCAATTATATTTTGTCCACCACCAAAAAAGTAAAAATGAAATAAAATACCCGGATAAGCATTCAATATGCCCACCTAACTAGAGGAATCTCTATTTACGAAACCATCTGTCTATTTCACGCCATTTGATGCATTCACATTTATTCAAAATGGAAATCACAAGATTAAAGACCCTGATTTTTCAAAGAGCACAAAAATGAAATGGTCCTTAAGTCTAAAGCGAGTGTAGGTGGTCGCACAACGACAGACCTACCTCGCTTCCCCTCATCAGCCTGTGCAGACGATGGAAGACTCTCCACCATGGCCAAGATATCATCCTTTCAGTGGAACACCAAGCAGGTCTAGGGACGTATTGGACCTCGCGATGACATTTGTCCAAATGGACATTCTAGGCTCCCACTGTAGGCAATTCCAGCGACATTACTCTTCATTTAAACTCCCACACTTAATCAACTCATTTGGGTTAGGAGTAAAGCCCAAGAACTCCACCCCCCCAAAGAAAAAAAAACAACAAAAAAAAAATACACACCTACGGGACCATCAAGGAAAAGCAGTTTGGTGGCTTAAGTTAGAGAACTCGTTGCGTATCTCCCATGACCAAGCTTAGGAGAGAGACTCACTCTTGCATTTAATACCTCTAACCAAGTAATTAATGCCCTTAACTACTGCCACCAAGTGGTGCCTCCCAATTCTGATCTCAAACCCACGTACGTCGGACTAACATCTGAGGATCTATCACCCCAGCTCAAATTCCTAGACCTCAAACCAACATCCAAAAAATTGACACCATCACCCTCGTCGGTGGCAACCTTAATACACTCAACCGCCCATTCCCCCCATACTACCTTCCTGCCATTGAAGGAAGGGTCTTAAGGACCATAAATATTCCGAGACCCACCTTATTTAAGCCAAGCCCCTAAAGATTCACGTACCCCCCCTCTCAAGAGCCTCTCTCTCTCTCTCTCTCTCTCTCTCTCTCTCTCTAGGTCGCCTGGACTCTCACACCTTTAGCTTCTGGTGAGTTCCACCATTAATGATGATCAGCATCATTCTCAGATAATCAAAACATTAAATCCTACCCTGATCACCAACAATGAGTTAGTAGGATTATAAAATATATAAATATTCTTTAAAACATAAAATCTTGTGTCCTTAAATCTATAGCATAAGCATAGGAGGATTTTATGCTTAGATGTTCAGAACGTACTACTAAATTTCACAATGTGTTATGTTCCTGACAACAGACTAGTCACCTTACCTTTGCTTTTATTGGACAACTTTCACAACTTCTTAGTACTAGCTTACCCTAAATAGCACTGTTGCTATCTTTACAGAAGAAAAGGGTCTCTACCTTTGGACTACGTGCAATACTTAGTTGTTTGAAAGTATGTGAATAACTCTCTGACCATGACAGAGCTTGGAGATGAGGAATACTTTTGCAGTCGCAGGAACTTTCCACGCAACATTGCCTAAGTTTTCCAATATCTGTCTGACAAGAAAGACACTAAAACCATCATTTAAGAATCTCAGAAGGCATTTAGAATTTAGAAAAGCTCAAAGTGAAATATCAAGCAAGCGATTAAGAGTTCAGAGAAAAAGGACCACCAGACTGAGAGAAGTATAGAAAATAATGGGGGCTATGAGGGGCAAAGAACCATCAATGCAAAAATATCTCACAAGCATCAAGGTAGTTTTGGTGAATATGCCAACAGTCAACTAGGTAAAGAAATATGGCATTTTTAACGTAAGATTACCTCCTTTTCAGGTATTGAAGATAAGTACTTTATCGCAGCGGCATGCCAACAGTGCCTGCAGCAGTAATTCTCTAGTCGTTCTGCCACAAAGAATTTTTTGAAGCAATCCAACAAAGAACATCCAGGCATCTGGGATTACATGCAAAAACATAAGAAAAGGTTGTGTATTTATTATTGAAAATTATTTCCGAAAGACGGTAATATTTTTAATCCAAATAACAAGAACCTCACATAGACATACAATGTTAGCACCGCCACTGAGCACTGGTGAAAGGTGCAAGCTATGAAAATTTTGAAAATCCAGAGAGATCTGTAAAATGAATTAATAAAGATAAGCGAAAAAGAAATAATAAAACTAAATTTACAAATATCAGTTAAAAAAATGAAAGAAGAGTCAACAGTGCCATGCAGATGCAAATGTAAGAGAAAAACATAGGAGATCTTCCATACAATTAAGAATGGCAGCCACAGATAGCAAGCTTGTAGTTTGCAGACTATGCCACAACATCCAAAGCTAAGAATGCAAATTTGATATAAATTAAATGACACTAATTTGCAAAGATTTATTTTTAAGCAAATTGATCCAACTGCTAACACTCAATGCATGTGTAGCCACCAGTATTTACTTTTCACATGAAAGATGGATTTCCAAGACTAATAATCAACTCAGATCAGAAATGTTCTTATGAGTACCATTCAACCTGAAATGAACAGCTTTCACAAGTTAAATTGCTGCCGAGAATTCCATCAAAAGGCCCAAAGAAACTTTGTTGCCATCTTTCCTGCTCACTTTGCCCCATCCTTCTATCTGGAGAAAGAATCCTACAATTAGGAATGGCAGTCACATCGGCCAAAGAGCTATACTGTGGAACAAAGCAGCTTGAAATTTCTTCTCTTAAAGAAGACAAAATATGAAAGAATGCTTCCTCAGCATCCTACAAGTAGACATAGAGAAACAATTACAGATTAGGCAGCAGATCATAATTATTCCAAATTGTTTAAAAATGCCAATTACAATAAATTGCACCTGCTGGCTTGCTAAGTTGAAATTATTAATACAATGATCCATTGCAAGCAACAATTTCCACGGACTCAGTACAATTCTTCCATGTCGAATATCACATAAGTCTGCAAAAATATATGCTTTGTTAATGTCGCATTAATAGTTAGTGTGTTAATAATTATAGGACTTATCTAAACACTTGGTAGTCCGAATGGTCACCAAAATAAGTTGTATAATCACCCTCTTTTGTGTATATAAATCAATACATACACTGATCTTAAGTGTGTGAAAAGTTTATCTCAATCACATTTTGTAACATGGTATTAGAGCATGAACAGTGTGTGTGAGATTGAGTAAAAAAAGTGAGTCACTGTTCATCAATTTCACTATCAAAAACCGAGGTCCATTGTCACTTTCAAAGCAAAAGTCATCAAACCTTTGCTTGTTTAGCTCGCTATAGTACCAGGTACGATCGCCAAAAGTAGGCGACCACCATCGCCAGAGAAGACCCCACGAGCCACCATCAACACTATGCATGGGCCTCACGCATCGACGCCAAAGTCACGCATGACAGCGCATGTCTCGTCACCTAAACTCCGGCCTTCGTTGCCGAGTACTCCTTCCTTCGGCGACTTTACTAGTGTGGTCAAATTGGTAATCGGACAACTTTTGTTTGATCCCTCTCTTTGTTTGTCAATATTCATCTGCAATTTGTCTCTGTTACTATTCAAACTACAATTTTTGACCCTAAATGACTGTTGGAACACCTGTTGACCAGAAGATAATGAGTGGTTCCGTTCCTATTCCACAACAGCTAACAACCTAGAAGTTGAATGGAACGAACTACATTCACTGATCCATAGCACTTAAGATTGCTTTAACGGGATATAGTAAGCAAAAGCATTTAACTGAGTCTGCACCTCCTGAAGACAATCCTAAGTTTGATATTTAGATCCAACAAAAAACTCATCTTGTCAGTTTGCTGTGGAATTCCATGGAGCCCAATATCACTGACATGTGTACTCACCTAAACACGTGTAAAGATATATGAGAATATATTCATCTCTTATTCTCCAATGATCTTATTCAGATGTACAACCTATCACTGGAATTCTTTCAGCTCTAGCAGTCCGGCAGGCCAATTACTGAGTACTCTGCTTCTCTCAAGCGTGTCTATGAGCAGTTGAACTCTCTGTAACCATTATCCACAGATATTAACGTTATGTAAAAGCAGAGAGAACAAATGGTAGTGCTTCATTTTCTTGCTAGGCTAGATTCAGAGCTCGAGCCAGTCAAAGCCCAAATTCTCAGTAGAGACACTCTTCCCTCGTTCGCAGAAACCTATTTCAGGGTTGAGAGCTACATCTAAGGAATCATCCACCAATTCAGGTTCTGCACTTTCTGCCTTAATTAGTCAGACTTCCTTAAATAATAAAGGCCTGTTTATCTGCCTCCATCTCAGTCGGGTGAACATGGATGTTGAAGTCGTGACTGTGGTCGTAGAGGTCATGACACTAAACCAAAATGCGCTAATTGTGGTTGTGTTGGACATATTAGGGAGAATTGCTTGGATTTCCATGGGAACTCAGCTCACATGGTTCATGCCGTTTCATCTGATACTCCTGCCTTCTCTGATAAACTTAATATAGGAAAATCATCAACTACAGCTCTCGAGAGAGAAGAATATGCCAAATTTCTCCAGTATCAGACGGCTCATCAAGCATCTCTTCCAACAGTTTCTTTAGCCCATCGAGGTAATCCCACTACTTGTATGTCTACCTCTTTACATACGTCTTAGGTCATTGATTCCAGTGCTTCAAACCATATGTCTGGTACATATTCACTGTTCTCTGATCTTCAGTGTTCACCCATTTCCAATGTCACTACAGCTAACGCTTCATCCAATCCGGTAAAAGGTGTCAATAAAACTTGTCTATCTTCTAATTTATCCTTATCTTCAGTATTATATATACCATCCTTCTCTTTCAATCTTCTATCTGTCAATAAACCCACTAGGCAATTGAATTGCTCAATGATTTTCTTTCCTGATTCTGTAATTATTCAGGATTTGAAGACAAGGAAGAAGATTGGAGAAACATATGAAGCTTGAGGACTCTACTACCTATCCAGTTCATCTACTTCTTCATATATCTCTTGTTCTGCAACAGCTTCTCCACTAGAAATTCATTACCATCTGGGTCATCCTTCTTTTGAAAGGTTGAAATTTATGGTTCCAACTCTGAGCCAACTACAATCCTTAAGAGTGCAAGTCTTGTCAGTTAAGAAAACATCATCGTGCTTCCTTCAGTCCTAAAGCCCATAAGAGGTCCTTGAGTCCTTTTCATTTGATTCCATTCTGATGTATGGGGGACCTAGTTGAGTTATGTCAAAGTTGGGGTTTAAGTACTTTGTTACCTTTATTGATGATTTTTCAAGACTTATATGGGTTTATCTAATGAAAGATCGTTCTGCTATCTATCATTCAATCTTTTTGTCTTGAAATAAAACCTCAATTTGATGTGTCAATTAAGATTCTTCGTAGTGATAATGCCAAAGAAAACTTTTCTAAGCCTTTCACCAATTTTATGCCATCTCTTGGCATGATTCATCAGCGATCTTGTCCTCGCACTCCATAGCTTAGAGGAAGAATTTATATTTAGTTGAAACAGCTCGTTGCTTAATGTTTCATATGAAGGTTCCAAACACCTTTTGAGGGGATGCTATTCTCACAGCCTGTTACTTAAATCAATTAAATGCCGTCTTCTGTTCTGAAAATTGTTCCCCTTACTTCTTGTTGTTTCCCCAGACGCCGCTGCTTTCTCTTCCTCCACGAATTTTTGGGTGTGTTGCATTCATCCATCAGCTTGAAGGCAGGGTTGATAAACTTGACTCTCGTGCCATTAAATGTGTTTTTTTAGGATATTCTCAAGTATAAAAGGGGTATCATGCTACAGCTCTTCTCTCAATCAATATTTCATGTATGCTGATGTTTCATTCTTTGAGAATATCCCATTCTTTTCTAATAGTTCTTCTGTTTCTAATTTAAATGAGAGTCTCCTTTACCTTTAGTTTCTCCTTTTCGTCTTTCTCGTCCTGATCTGCATGTTTATACCAGATGGAGGGTGGTTCCAGAGTTTCTCCCTAATGCTTTAAGCACTTCATCTTCTCCTATCTTGTCTTTGGATCCTGCTCCCAGGCCAAAGTTTTGTGATCTTAATCTTCCAATTGCTCTTCAAAAAGGTAGACGAGCTTATACTTCCCATTCTGTATCTAACTTTGTAACATATACAGCTTTATCTCCTTCATATTATGCCTCTGTTTCTTCCTCGTCTACTATCCGTATTCCTAACTCTGTGTCTGAAGCACTATCACATTTCGGGCGACGTAATGCCATGAAAGAAGAAATATCAGCTCTTCGAGCCCATGATACATAGGATTTTGTCACTCTTCCTCCTGAGAAGTCCGTAGTTGGTTTTCATTGGATGTATAATGTCAAAATACATCCTAATGGTGCAGTGGATCGGTTGAAGACAAGGTTTGTTGCCAAGGGATACACTCAAGTCTATGGTCTTGATTTTTCAAAGACTTTCTCTCCTGTGGCCAACATCACATCAGGTGGTCTTCTCATTTCTCTTGCACTTGCAACAACCTTTCACTAGCCTCTTCATCAACTTGATATTAAAAATACTTTCTGCCATGGTGATCTTACCAAAAAGGTATCTATGGAGCAACGTCCTAGCTTTGTTACTCAAGAGGAGTCTGGACTAGTCTGTAAATTAAAAAAAGTATTATATGGCCTAAAGCAATCCCCTCGTGCATGATTTGGCAGGTTTAGTGACGTTGTGATAAAATTTGGATTGATATGTTGCGGTGTCGATCATTTTATTTTCTACCGACATTCTCCTCGGGAAAAGATATGGTTGTTGGTTTGTGTGAATGATATTGTAATAACAGGTGATGACACAAGGAGTTTATAATCTAAAGATATTCCTTCAAACCAAGTTCAACAACAAGGATATAGGTTTCCTAAAGTATTTCTTGGGCATTGAGATTGCAAGATCACACACGGTTATTGTTCTTTTTCAGCGGAAATATGTTCTTGATCGGTTCTCTGAAACCAGCATGTGAGGAGCCAAACCAGGTGATACTCCAATAAATCCTAATACAAAACTTTTGGCAGATAAAGGGGACTTATTGAAAGATCCTGATCGATATTGCAGATTAATTGGGAAGCTTACTTATTTGACAGTCACAC
>QLOD02000017.1:16486671-16505096 GCA_003260245.2 Sideroxylon spinosum | reverse complement strand
TTTTGTTTGATTTTATCTTATCTTTTGGATTTGATTTTTATTTAACTTTATCTTTGATTTGATTTCCTTAAATAGTGATTTGAATGCCTATATAAAGGTTTGGATTGTAAGCGTTATTCACTTTTGATGAATAAAAAAATATATTGAACTGAAGCCTGTGTGGCTTGTTCTTCTCTCTCTTCCTCTCTTCTTCTCTTTCCTAATCTTCTTCTCCTCCATCTATTTCTCTCTTGCTTAATTTCTTTTCTTTTCCTTTTTTTCTCTTTACTTTAATATTCACTGTCTAGCATCAACTTTGGTATTAGGGCCTAAATCAATCCTAATCCTTGTTTAAACCGTAATCAATCATTGATTACTATTGGACAAAAAACCAAAAGCTCTGCCCACGAACTAACCTGAGCTACCGAGGACATCACGAGGCCCAATAGTTTGTTTGCGGTCATCGTGTGATCCAACTCCCACATTGCGAAACCCAAAACGTGAACCCTAGCCACATGGCAACGACCAAAACCCTCTTCCAGTCGCTGATGAAGCTAGACAATGCCACATTGGTATTGTCTCCCTCCAGCTACTCTCTGGTGAAGCTTCAGCGACTGGTCGACGACTCTCTAGCGAGTTACAGAGGCTATCCAGAACACTCTTTGCAGGCTCCCTCTGGCAACCTGAAACAACATGCCTGCAAAGTTTTGGCTAAGCTTTAGTGACTAGTTGGCACGCTTTAGAAAACAGGAGTACGTCTCTTTGGCGACCCAGTAGTGTAACAATGTGGAAAAAAAAGGGGTAGACAGTACTATTGCTTGCACTTTGTTCAAATTGTCTATTAGTCATAGAATCATTGCATGCATCTACGTTATGGTCGTATTTTGAGTTTTAATAGCAAAATGGTGGAAAACCAAATCCAAGCCCAACTAGCAGCCCTTACAGAGGCAATTGAAGGACTTACCACTCAAATGCACAATACCCATGCTTAGTTAATCACTAGGATGGACGCACTACTTGACCTTGAGTATAAGATCAATTGGTTAGATGACGAGAATCATTGTTATTCAACCAAAATGTCAAATTCAAAATTGAAGGCAGTTTCAACTCCGCATCTTCAAAAATTTTCTCGAGGTCATTGATAAATAACGTAGAGAGTCTGATGATCACCACCTTAAGGTGATGATTTATGAGCCTAATCTTGACGACTTCTATTTTTCAGATGATGAGACTGATGACGAGTTGATTGATGTGACACCTGGTTATATTACACCACTTGATGAAGTTGTTGCGACTATTGATGCAAATTCTCATGATACCACCAATATTGCTAGTTGCATTACTACGCTTCTTGCTAGGACCGTACCACCGTTTGGGTTAAAGTGTATGCTTCAAACCTACTGTGCTTCTGTAGATTATGTCTTTCCTACAACTAAGTCCTTTCCACAATTTGGTCCATTTTTGGTCTTCTTTCAATATCTGCAAGCTCTATAATTGGAGTTGCATGCTTTCCACATCGGGAGATTTGGTGAATATACTAGATTTTTACCATCCCTTACGCATGTCCATGGGCTTTGGGAACAATTTGAACATCCACTTTGTTCGTGGCCCAACGATTAAAGTAGTGTGCTAGTTTTCAACTTGACAGAGTTGAGTTGTTTTAAATGGTGGAGAATGATGCAAATTAAAGATTTAAGATTTTAATTTAATAGGATTCTATTTTCATATTATTGGAATTAGAGTTTATCTTATCTTTAGGATTTGATTTTTATTTGACTTTGTCTTTGATTTGATTTCCTTAGATACTGATTTGAATGCCTATATAAAGGCTTGGATTGTAAGTGTTATTTAGACTTTTGATGAATAAAAAATATATTGAATTGAAGCTTATGTGGCTTGTTCTCCCCCCCTCTTCTTCTTCTCTCTTTATTTCTTGTTTGTTTCCCTTCTTTACTTTAAGTTTCACTGTCCTGTGTGACATTTAACTCATGGAATTGAGTTGCAGGTGGAAACATTTGGTGCAATGGCAAAAACTGAAAAAATAGCCTTCATTCTTGAGCAAGTACGTGGGGCTCGTCCCTTTTTCTTAATTTTATTGTTTTGCATCCTTGGATAATGGTCAGGTTTTGGTAGGAATATAATGGTGATTCTGTTAAATTTACATTTTGTAGGTTCGTCTATGTTTAGACCGCCAGGATTATGTGCGTGCACAGATCCTTTCTAGAAAAATCAGTCCCAGAGTTTTTGATGTTGATGCTTCAAAAGAAAGGAAAAAACCTAAAGAAGGTGATAATGTTGTGGAGGAGGCTCCAGTTGACATACCATCCTTGTTAGAGTTGAAGAAGATCTACTATGAGTTAATGATACGGTATGAGAATGCACTACTTTTTTGTTCTTTACTTTTCTTTGTTTCATCGTTTATTGAGAAGGTATCAAAATTGTGAAGTTTTGCCCTCTCCTCCTTATGGTAAGCTTTACTTCCATCCTGATGTCAAGCATAACATTGCAATAATTCTTTTTGACGAATAAGATAAAATTTTGTGAAAACAAGGCATTAAGGGAATGCCGCTCAAAACAAAATTTCACTTCTATAAGCTCATATTTTCCACAAGTTCAAAGAGTGTAACTCAAGCTCCACTGCCTGCTTTGCTCAACTATGCAAACGAGAAACCAAAAAACTCTTGATCCTATGTGTAGCCATTTCAATCCTTTGAAAGTTTTTTTCTATTTATTTCTTTCCAAAGAAGTCAAAGAACGCAAAACGGGGCTAATTTCCAAGCTGTTCATTAATGGTACTCAGCTTGCAACCCAACTAAGAAGTAAAAAATTCTTGGCTTCTTTGGGAAGAGTCCACTTAACCCCAAACTCAATAGCAAGAAGTCCTATAACTCCTTGGTCCATTGGCAATGAATAAAAAGGTAATCAATGGATTCTTCTTGATTCTTGCAAAAGCAACATCTGTTAGCTAGAATTAGCCCCTTACGCTGAAGGTTAGCAATGGTTAGGTATTCTTTGCATTATCATACACCCCACAAAGAAACTTACCTTCGGAGTTACCCTGATGTGGGGTTGAGTAGAAAAAGAGAGAATCGAAGAAGAAGAAGGAGAAGAAGAAAGAAAGGAGGAGGAGGGGAAGTAGAGAAGAATGAGGATAGACGAGCAGCCGTAAGACAGAAAAGTAATTAGAATTATTCTACCAATCAATCAATGGTCTGTTAACCCTAGCTAGGGTTTAAATAGAAAAGTTCATGGATCCAACATAAATGCCTAAAATAAATAAACCTATTACTAAAAATAGCTCAAAACAAATGGGTCCAAAATAATAAATAAGATAAAATTAATTAGCTAAACTAAATATTAATAATCAGCTCATAAGACTAATGGTTGAGACTAATGGTTGAGCCTCTTTGGCCTGACGTCTATATCACCTACTGGTGTCCGCACCAACTCCTCTGGGATAGAAAGAACCCGGCTCTGACAAGGAGGTGGCGGGAAGACTCTCATAAAACCTTATGAGGCCTGGATCAAGTTGCTTTAGTGTCTCGGCAGGAATCCAAGTGCAATCGGAATCAGGACGATCAACCCAATGAACTAAGAACCTTCGAACCAGGCCATCCTTGGTGAGATCAACCTGTTCATCTAAAATAGTATCAATTTTATCATTGTGTGTAGAGACTGGTGGTAATGATGACGTAGTAGGTATCAAGTCGAGATGGTAGTCAATGGATGAGGCATCAAATGGTGTATCGGGAGGTTGAATATGTCCTTTGTAAGCAACAAAGTCCTTAACATTAAAGATGGGGCTACAATCAAGGTTGAATATGTCCTTTGTAAGCAACAAGGTCCTCAGCATTAAAGATGGGGCTACAATCAAAGTGTGAGGGAATATCGATAACATTTGTGTTTGATCTAACCCTTTTTTAAAATTTTGAAAGGACCAGCACTACGAGCTTGCAATTTCGAAACAAAACAAGGAGGAAAACATTCCGACCTTATTTTAATCATCACATAATCACCAACATTAAAAGCAACATGTCTTTTATGTAAATCAGCTTTAAGTTTATATGTCACATTAATTGACTCCAATCACTTACTGATATCAACATATAAGTCTCGAGTATGTTGCACAAACGAATCAGCCGATTTAGACACTCTAGCAAATGGAGACATGGGAACTAGGTCTGAAGGCTTCCTGGGCTTATAACCATGCACGACTTTGAAAGAGCTCGTTCCTATCGACCTATTCATAGAGTTATTGTAGGCAAACTGAGCAGTAGGAAGGATTAAATCGCAATTCCTATGATGATCTTTAACTAAGCACCTTCAGAGATTCCCTAAACTACGGTTAAAAACTTCTGTTTGGCCATCAGTTTGAGGCTGATTCATTGTGAAAAATATGAGTTTTGTACCAATTAGATGCCAAAGAGGTTTTCAAAAATAACTAGTGAAACAAACATCGCTATCAATCACTATGGTTTTAGGTAGACTATACAATTTGACTATCTCTGAGAAATAGAATTTGACAACTCAAGAAGCATCGGATGCTTTATTACAGGGAATGAAATGAGCAAATTTACAAAAACGATCTACCACCAAAAGAATAGAATCATGTTTCTTAGGTGTTCGTGGAAGACCTAAAACAAAGTCCATACTAACATCTCTCATGGACAGCTTGGGATAGGTAGGGGGTTATAAAGACAGTATTCTGCTTCCTATGCTTAGCGAACTGACAAGTATGACATTGACTCAATATTCTCCCCCAACATTCTTCTTCAAACTCAACCAATAAAACCGACGTTCAACTTCTGTTATGTTTTTGTCACGTCCAAGATGTCTTGAAAGACCTCCAGCATGAACTTCCCATGCTAGGGAATCTCGTACTGGAAGTCCTTGGGTTGCAAAGTTTATTAGCCTTAAACAAGAATCCATCCTGAAGAATGAATTCGTCATAAACTTCTGAATTTCCATTCTGTAGCTCTAGAAAAACCTTGCCAGAGTCAGGACAAGACTCAATACTCATCCTTAAGCATATCGAATCCTATCACCTTAACACTCATGACAGATAGTAAGGACACACGAAGACTAAGGGCATCAACTATCTTATTATCAATTCCTGATTTGTGTTTTATGAGAAAAGAATAGGCCTGCGAGTATTCAATCCAACGACCATGCCTATGATTAAGCTTCTTTTGGGAACTTAGCTAACACAAGGCTTTATGGTTAGAATAAAGAACAAACTCTTTCGGGAGTAAGTAATGGCGCTAGTAACGTAAGCCTTGTACCATCATATAAAACGCCTTGTCATAGGTGGAATACTTTTGTTTAGCCTCAAAACTTTCCAACCACATCTTCGAACCCCTCCATGTTGGGTTCGTATACTTTCTCCTCTACTGACTCATCACCCTCAACTCTCTCATCCTCTCCGACAACTAGAGCTCGAGAGGGACAACTTGTAGATACGTGCCCAATACTATGACACTTAAAACATTGGACTCGAGAGTTATTTCTAGGACCCTTAGGTAATTTACCCTTATTCTTATTATTTCTCAAAACCTGGGTATTAGGAGGTGGTCTCAAAACAGACATAGTGTTTGATGAGGAAGGGCGGTTATTAGAGGGGTGACTGTCATTACGCTTCGTAAATTGGGGTTTAGCTACTAGTTCATAATTCTGGACTAGAGTATAGGCCTCGTTTAAAGTGGTGACTGACTCCCCTAAGTACAAGGTCTCTTCGCAACTCATCACTAAGACCACACCTAAACCGACTCAAAATAATGGCCTCATCCTCCTAAACATTACATCTCATCATGAGTTCATCAAACTGGGTTATGTCATCTTTCATTGGCCTATTACCTAGTCATAGACTGTTCCATTGATCTGGCAAATTATCATGATAGACAAAGGCAAATACTTACGCTTAAGTCTTACTTTCATCTCCTTCCAATCTAAAACCGGGGGGGGGGGTTCATGATGCCTAACAAGCAAATTCTCAACACTTTCCCTATACAATTGGCACTTCCTGTTAGTTTCATTTTGGAAAACCGACACTTTCTCTTTTTAGAAAATTGGTACCACTCAAAGAAACGGCCCAGATCTTTTAACCATTTGGTGAACGCCTAATGATCTAGGTGGCCATCAAACGTTGGGGCTTCTACTTTAACTTGTTTCATTAATTTATCATCATTATGCTTAGGTGACCTGTCATTCTTACGATGTGGCACTAATTCTCTATCAGGATTCCTAGGTCGAGTGTTTTCCTCAATAATATCCATTCAAGTGTTAAGTCTTTGAATGGTTTCAATGAGGGTTGCTAATTGGTTTTGTAATTGGTCGTCGGTAATAGTGCTGGAGGATGTCAGGGTGCGACCACTACGTAATTGCATATAAAGGTTCTATGACTAAACTTGTTGACATCAATAACGATTCAGCAAATTACTTCTAATATAAACCTTAGCTAATAATATCTAAAAGACACATATACCCTTGTTGTTTATTAAACTATAGGACAACTTGAATAAGGTGCAAGCAATAGTGCTGTACACTTTTTTTTTTGGATCAAAGCACAAAAGAAATAAATAAGAAAACAAATAGAATGCTACTCACTAAAGTGTATAGATGAATGTATTTCCTTTCACTAAGGCTTCCAAAGGATAAAAGGAAAATAGGGAAGGGTACAAAATAGAAGTGAAGAAATGTGGGCAGTGGGATTAGTTTTGGGAGAAAAGAAGCATTGGGATGGGTGGAGTCACAGTGCACACAATAACTCAATTAATTGTTAAATTATAGAGTAGTTAATAACACCAAAAACATAATGGAACGAAGTTACTGTTCGAATTGAGAATCGGGATTGCATTAGTGGTTTGGAATCCACCAAAAATGAACCGAGAAGTGGTCTGGAGTATTCTGAATTTTGTCGGAGCTCGCTAGAAAAGTCGTCGGAGCTTGCTGGGGTTATCAACGAGTTTGCCGGAGGTAGGTGATGCCGTTGGTGGGTTCGCCGGAGGTAAATATTGCTAGAATTACGCGAAAACGTACTTGAAAAGTTTGATGGCGCGTAGGGGCGGTGGCTGCAGTTGTTGTGGTTTTGTTTTTTTTGGATTACGTTGGTTGTTCACTGGTGATGGACGGAGGCTGAAAAAGTTTATAAGGTTTTCGCTCTGATACCAAAGTTGATGTAGGGTTGAATAGAAAAAGAGAGAATCAAAGAAGAAGAAGAAGAAGGAAAGGAGGAGGAGGAGGAGGAGGGGAAGAAGAGTAGAATGAGGGGAGAGAAGGGTAGCCGTAGGAGAGAAAAGTAATTAGAATTATTCAATCAATCAATTAATGGTCTGTTAACCCTACTTAGGGTTTAAATAGAGAAGTTCATGGGCTTAACGTAAAGGCTTAAAGTTAATAAACCTATTACTAAAAATAGCCCAAAAACAAATGCATTTAAAATAATAAATAAGACAAAACTAATTAGCTAAACTAAATATTAATAATTAGCCCATAAGACTAATGGTTGGGGACCTTTTAGCCCGATGTCCATAAACACGTCCATGTCACCTACTGGTGTCCACACCATACCCTGCCTTCCAAATTTTCAACTATTGGAAATCCAACACCCCTTCCCCTACTGATGTCCTATGATAAGACCATACCTCGAGCTCCACTTCCTTTGAAGCATTCCAAATAACCGAGTCCACTTATCATTCATGGTAGTATACAGTAGCTCTGTAAGTCTAATGAAACTATCCGTATCCCAATCTTGTAAATTTCCTTTCGAAATCATCTTCTCAAAATCACTTGCCATCCCCCTCCTTGACCTTGTGGCACCTTGTAGTCTATTATTAGATTTTTCTTATTATATAATTGCTAAGATGTAGATGTTTGAAAACAAATCCATAAACCAACCTTCCTATTCGTGTTTGTTTTGTGAATCCCCCAGCAATGCTGGGAAAAAGCTAAGGTCCACCCGTCTGGCCTCGGGGTTTTGTCTCCATTTAGGAGCTTCAGTGCCATCCACACCCACTCTTTAAGAAATGGCCTCTCCAAACCATCCTTTGCCTATACAGAAAGTTGATCAAACTCCAAATCATCTAGCCTAGGCTGCCAGGACTCCTCTTCTATAAATAAATTCTTATAAAATCAAGGATATTGGCTATAACTTGGTCTTCTTGTTAAAAATTCCTTTGTAGGATCTTCCAATTTTTGACGTAATTTTATTGGATCATAGAATCCCAGTTTATTTGATCGAAGTTTTAAATTTTGTTTTGCGTAATATGCTGTCTTTTTGTCATATTAATGATAACTATCCATTTATGCTACAAAACAAAAAAAAATACTTCATACCAAATCAAATATGCTAAGAGAATAAACAAAGGCAATTGAGATTTATATATTGTGGCATTTTGGGAGAACTAGAAGCCTGAGGAATATATATACAATTCAAGCATCTCTGTCTCCGTTTCACTCTCCACACTGCTCTCTAACAATATGAAATATAGATATGGGCACAATACAGATACATATATGGGATACAATGATTATGGAAAAAATGAGGCTACATAGAGTGAGGATACAATAAAAAATATAATTTTTCTTTTTTATATTTTACTAGCTATATATATATATATAGATATATGAATATAACACCAGTCTTGTAAAGCTGGGTTAAATTTTGTACCACAAGTGGCATCCCGTTGTTGCCTTTTAATATACACTTTAACTTACTAAAAAAAAAATGAATATAACATCTATAAGAACATTCAATTAATAATTCTAACCATAATTCAAGTATAAATTAACATCCTAAAAATGTAACAAAATTTGAGATAATATTATGATTTTAGGTAGTTTCGGCTATTCAACCATAAAGTTAATCATCTTTGAAGGAAAAAAAATATGATAAATAATTAAGCATGTCATGCACAGATGCATTGTATTATGTTCACTACGTTTTAGATACAAATACGACATCTATTTTAAAGTGTTTATGCTTTATAGTCATCAACACGCACACGTGTATACACATTGCATTGTGGATCATTTGATTACATTTTTCTATCATTTTTTTCTACTTTTTAATTTAATTATTTTTTGAACCCCATTTTATTTTTATTTCATTTCCCACCAATATCTTCTCTTCATTTTTTAAGAACAATCTATTAAATTACATAACTGTTAGTTAACTGCTACTACTAATTTATAATATTATTATTATTTGGTTGACAAGGGACCTCCAAGGGTCACTATTGAACACCTTTAGCTTATTGTGGGCCGTTTTGTGGCACTTGTTTTTGACACTTTCAAACAAATCACTCAAGCAACACTACAAGGTACACACACATGCACTCACATTTATACAAGTTAGCTTCGAGTAATTGTAATGTAGGACTAGAAAGCAATGAGCAATGAAAGAGAAGATATTGAGGAAGGAAGAAGAATTAAGCAAGAGAAGAAAATAAATAAAAAGAGAGGGAAGAACATGGGCAACAAGCCATTCAATAAAATTTAAAATTCAAGTCAAACTAACCCTTACAAACATCAACCTTTATATGGGCTAACCAAACCCTATCATTACTCAATCTAACTAGAAATCAAATCTATAAGGAAATCAAATCAAAGATAAATATCTCTCAATTAATTGCTATAAAATCTCTAATAGATCCTGTTAAAGGTAAACAAAAAATAATAAAGGAAATAGAGCCTTGGTAAAATAAATAATCCTTCGTGATGTCCTCATGGACTCTTTAGCTCCTGGGCTAAGGAGAAACTCAACTCTGTCGTGTGAAAGCCAAGCATTTGTTAATCAATCACAAGCCAAGCAGTTGTGCAACCTTCGAAGCTCATATAAATAAATAAAGCCTTGGCAAAATAAATAATTCATTGTGAGGCCTTTATCAACTCTTCTCAGCACTTGGGTTTAGGAGAAATTCGACTCTTTGTCAAATGAAAGCCAAGCACTTTGTCAATCAACCAGAAGCCAAACAGTCCTGTAACCTTCTTTTGATGCTCATTTATGCGCGTAAGAGGTGGTTTGAATTTGCTGTCCTTGCCAACCCTTCTAAGGTAGAAAGAGCTCAAATCTAGTGTACCAACCATACCTATTGTAAAAAGAACAATAGGTAGACCTACATATGTATGGATTGCACTTGTCAAGAAAGGCCAAATTTCAAATAAGCTCACGGAAAACATAATCTTTGATAGAGATGGCTAGAGGAAAAAGATTCATGTCGTTGACCTTAATTAGCTTTAGGAGTAAGGTTGAGTTGATTTGAATTAGATATAAATAAAAGAAAAATGTTTTCTATATAAGTGAATAGGTAGTTTTTTTTTTTTTCCGTGTATACACATGAAAAATATATTTATTCATTAACATTCTCTTATGTATTGTGTTTTGGTATTTTTTGTTTTCAAAAGTGCATATCGTGTCGTATTTGTATTGTTTGTTTGTATCTATGCTTCCTAGATTGATAGTTAGTATCCATAGTTCAATTCGAATATGAAATTTGATATAAATGTGTGAAATTAGAATAATGTTTCCGTATTTCTTAAATAAAAAATATACAAGCTATAGTTCTCTATTTATAATGCAAAAGGGGAGCAAAAAAAGGAAACAAATCTCGTAAATTAAGAACGGGAAATCTACCTAATATACAATCAATTCCTATTTAATTTCTACCACTAATTACTCTAAAATAAATTGGGATTTTAACACTCCCCTCAAGTTGAATCGTAAACATTTACCATATCCAACTTGCAAATGAAATCATTGAAGTTTTGCTGAGATAGCCTTTTGGTGGAGATATCAACAATTTGCTCTTTTGTAGGAACATAGGTCATACAAATGATTCTGTCTTCAACCTTTTCCTTGATAAAATATCTGTCCATTTCTACATGCTTGCTTTGGTCATGCTGGACTAGATTGAGAGAAATATTAATGGCCACTTTGTTATCACAGTAGGGTTTGATTAGAAATTTTAATGCAACATGTAGTTCTTCCAATAGTTTTTTAAACCACAATTCTTCACGTATCCTTTGTGCAACCACTCTAAACTTATCTTCAATACTGTTTCTGGTCACAACATTCTTTTTCTTCTACATGTTACCAAGTTCCCCACCCAAAGGTATAGTATCCGGTAGTGGACCTTCTATCTTCTTTTGAACCTGTCTAATCTGCATCTGTGAAGACTTTATTTTTGTTTTCATTTTTCTTGAAGAGTAGTCCTCTCCTCAGGGAACCTTTGAGATATTTGAGAATCTTGTGCACATCTTCTAGATGAGTTTCCTTTGATGAATGCATGTGTTTGCTTACCGCACTAACTACAAATGCAGTGTCAAGTCTTGTGTGTGATAGATTAGCTTGCCAACTAGCTTTTGATATCTATCTTTTCCAACTGAGTTCCCAATGTCTTTCTATCTTCTTTAACTAGGTTCCCAACACTTCTGTCTTTTTCCCTGCTTTAATCGGTATGTCACTTGGTTTTTACCCAAGCATGCTAGTTTCAGTTAGAAGATAAAAAACATACTTCCGTTGAGAGACATTGATACCCTTTTTTGATTTAGCAATCTTTATTCTCTAGAAGTATCTCATTTGTCCAATATCTTTTACTTTTAACCCAGTGGTTAGGATTTTCTTTAGTCTCTCCATCTCCACTATATTATCTTATGATTATATCAACAACATATACAATTAATATTGTCTTCATCCCATTTTTAGTTTGTTGGAAGAAGATAGTGTGATATGATTGCCCCTGCCAATATCTTTGACCATTTATCACCTTTGCAAGTCTATCAAACTATGCTCTTAGTGACTGTTTGAGACCGTAAAGAGACTTCTTGAGTTTACATACCCGGTTTTCTTCAACTTTTTTCTACAGAACCCCCGTGGTATTGTCATGAAGACTTCTTTCAATTTGCCATTCAAGAAAGCGTTTTTAATGTCAAATTGTTGAAGAGGCTAGTCTAGGTTGACTGCCGAAGATAACAGAGACGAATTGTATTCAACTTTGCCACTGGTGCAAACGTCTTTGTGTACTCAATGCCATAGGTATGTGTAAACCCCTTTGCAACATGGTAGGTCTTGTAACATTCTATTGTCCTATTAATTCTGTACTTCACTAGGTAAAGACCCACTTATAGCCAACGGGTTTCTTCCCTCTTGGTAAATCCATCACATCCATGTTTCATTTTTTTTTTCAAGGCCAGCATTTCCTCCATTACCACCTCTCTCCATTTGGGAACCTCCAAGGACCCCTGAATATTCCTTGGAATTTTTATAGTATCAAAGTTAGAGGTAAAGTACGGAACATAGTAGACAGAGCATTATAAGACACAAATCTTGATATAGGATGAAGAGTATATGAGTGAGTTGGTTTTCTGAGAGCAATAGGTAAATTGATATGTGGAGAATCAGAATTACCTGAATTAGAGGGGAACTCATGGACCCTTGGAGCTATCACTGGTTCCGACTTTCTTGGTGTTTCAGGTGTGAGATTCTCCTTGTACTTTAGTTTTACTAATATCTACTAGTCATTTTGTCCTCTTGCATCTCCCCTTGAGTTTAAGTTTTCTTTTGTAAATGGCATATTAGATTGAGATGGTGTTACAGGATTAGTGTTTGGAATATAGGCTCAATGTTTGGGATAGGCTCAGAAAAGGAGAGATCGAAGTCCAAAGGATGAGCTTCACTAAAATTCTTTCCTTGAAGAGTGGACTTTTGGAAGTAAGCAGTGTTTCCATAGACTGTAACATAAAGACTAACAAATACTCTTTTTGTGGTCGGATCATATCACTTGTGGCTTTTTGAGTAGGAGAGTATCTAATGAAAACACACTTATGAGATCTAGGATCAAATTTATTTCGATTATGGGAATGAATATGAACAAAGGCAGTGCAACCAAACATTTTGAGAGATAGACTGGAGCTTAGACAAGAAGCAAGAAAAGGTTATCGGAGTTTATGGAGTGGGGTTTCAAAAGAAAGAATCGAGTAGGCATTCTGTTGATGAGAGAGGTAGATGTCAAAATGGCATCTCCCCGGAACATCTTGGGCTTGTTTGTAGTAAACGTCAAGGTATGAGCAACTCTAAGGAGGCGTCTATTTTTGCGTTCAATAATCCTACAATATATATCAAGTTATTTCAGTACTCCCTCTCACGTGCAATTCCATGTTTGCGTTGGAGCATAGACAAACAGAGTAAATCAAACAAGCTGCACCAATACAAATAAACAAACAAAATGCACAATAATAAATGGGGAATAAAAGATTTGAACCCAAGACCTCTTGAAATCAGAGCTAATTATGGAATACATTAAGTCGTTAATTGTCTCAAAAGCTTAAACTGTTAGGAAATGAGCCCAATAATGTATATCAAGCTATTTCAACACCCTTATTGCAAAATAACTTACTGTGTGGGTAGAGCAATAATCCATGTAATCCCTAAAGCAGCAAAGTTGTAACAGAGCTACGATACTTGACATGTACCTGTTGTTGAGGATTGGTTCCTTGCTAGTTTTTCAAATCAGAATAGGAATATTTTTGAAAACCATCTCAGACATGTTGATGGAGTTTTAGCCAAAAATTTTGGATTTAGTTAGCTACTATTATTTGTCAATTTATTTTGCTTCATTTCCTGTCTGTGTAGGTATTACTCTCACAGCAATGATTACCTTGAAATATGTCGCTGTTTCCAGGCAATATATGGGATCCCCTCTGTCAAAGAAGATCCAGTTCAGTGGATAGCGGTAAAGAATCTTGATTTATTCTTTCTTCATGCATGAAAAAGGAAAGGAAATGCTTGCTGCCCCCCCCCCCCCCAACCAACAAAAAAAAAAAAACAAAACAAAGGAAAGAAAGCATAATAAATATGCTTTCTTTAATCACTTCCCCTTCTCTGACAATTTATTTCCTGCAGGTCCTGAGGAAAATATGCTGGTATTTAGTTTTGTCACCCCACGATCCCATGCAGTCAAGCCTCCTTAACTCTACATTGGAGGATAAGAATCTTTCAGAAATTCCTCATTTCAAGTATGTCCTAACTGAACGTACCAACAACAATACTCAAACGACCCAATCAAAGAAAAACAGAAAAAAAATGTAGTCATTTGCATTCTAGTAATACTATTTTGTGTTCCTCATATTCTGTCACAGGTTGCTCTTGAAACAGCTTGTAACGATGGAGGTTATTCAGTGGACAGCTTTGTGGAATACATTCAAAGATGAGTTTGATAACGAAAAGACCATGTATGGTGGCCCCTTAGGTGACAAGGCGGCTGAAGATTTAAGACACAGAGTAATAGAACATGTAATCTTTCACGACCCATTCAATCCTATGCTGTAACTTTATTTTATTATTTGATCCTTTTGTACATATAATACTCATCTACAAGTCATTCCTTCTTTTCAGAACATCCTTGTTGTCTCAAAATATTACTCGAGGATTACCTTGAAGAGATTTGCTGAGCTGCTTTGTCTCCGTGTGCGGGTATGTTAATTAATTTATTGTAGTCTGTTTCAAATGATTGTTTTATATGCATTTGCGTATAGGATATAGTGGGGTTCCTTACTTCTCATGCAAAAAGTTATTCATGCGGGTTTATATGATGAAAAGTAGCCAACCCAACCCGATATTATTTTGAGGCCTCTAGTCTTGACTCACCTATTAACCCATAAAAATTAATGGGTTAGCGATTATCCATTAACCGGTTATTTAAAAAAGCTATATTTTTTATTCTTTTAATATTTGTTTATAAAAAATATTAAATTCAATTTTAAAATATATTTTAAAAAAACACCTCAATAAGTTTGGTGTTTTTCTTAATGGGACTGGTTGATTGGCACCCCTATCCCAACTTGTTAGGTTGCACACCCCTTAATGAAAGTATGGGGTCCCTCTATGTCACTTATTTCTAATTTTTTTTTAAAATTTTACTAATTTTGAAGAATACTTATTGGGAGATTTGTTAATTAAGAAGAGAGTGAGCATACAAATCGTGGGCAATATGAGGGGACAGGGTAGATCAAAACTAATGTGGTTAGAAAATTAGAAATAATAAAAAAAGACATGGCGCGATGTGGTTTGACAGAGGAAATGAGTCTTAATGGAGTGGAGAAAAATGGTTTATGTAGCCGACTTGATTTAGTTTTGTAAAGGCTACGCTGAATTGAGTTGTGTTACTCACTGGAGGATGAACTCTTTGAATGTGTAGACTTGCGTGGTCTACAACTTTGGAGAGAGTTAAATTGAATAATTTTTGAAGATATGAGATGGCATTATACAGAATTAAGGGTATTTTTTTCGTCTCAGTTATATAGTTGGATTAATGGGGGTATGGATCCAGATATTGCATCTTTTGCGAGATTTGTTGAAGGTTCATTTTGTTGATTTGGTTGGGATTTTGTGCTTGGCATCCTCTTGGTGCCATGTTCCATTGTTTTCTCATCTTATTTGATAAAATCCTTTATTTATTTATCAAAAAGAAGACAAAAATGTGTAAACTTGGATAGGCTCAAGTATGAGAATTAGTGAGTGTATGTCCAAACAGGATATGAAAATATGTATCCAAAAGTTTGCTTATAGGTGTGGAGTTGTCAAGATTATGAACAATTAAATCTGTTGTATATTTGTATAATATGTTGTTACAATATATTATTTAGGAATGTACTTGAAAGGAGATGTATCTCACATTCATTTGATCAGCTAGAATTTTTTAGTTTTTAATTTAAGTTTGAGGTTTTTCTTCTCCAAACATCCTTTAAAATTGAAGGATCAATTGTCAAATTTGTGTACCAGAATCACCAAGTATGGAAGAAGAGTGTGGGATGACTTAAATCTTGTTTTGTACTCTTTGGTTAAATTGGGGGGAAAGGAATAGGAGAGGTTTTAAAAATATCGAACTTCCATTGTTTTGGTTGAAGAGTTGTTTTTTATCCATGTTGGATAAGGGAGGCAAAGAGTCGGAGGTATACTCTTTTTTGAGTTTTGCAGATTGGTTCGAGTTGTAATTGACCTTGGATCCGTTTTGCATCTTTTTGATGCTTTCATAAAATTTTAATTAGTTATCAAAAAAGAAAAAAAAAATATGTACTATGTTGAGACATCCCGGACCTTTAATGATTTCATATTCAGTGTGGGGGGGCAAACTTAGTATCATTAACAATGTGCAGTCAGAAAATCTCTGAGAAGTTTAACTATTTAGGAAATAGGTCAAACATTTTATATCTAGCTAGCTAACTGGAGGGGCACAAAAGAATATAGGACCCGCATAACATGTGTTAGTCAGAAGGATGCTCAAGTGTAATCACTCAACCACCTACTAAGACATGGGGTAGATTGTGGGGAGCAACAATCACTCCCGGAAACTCCATGATGGGAGACCATTGAGTTCGGGTCCTCTTATAATAAACACTTTGTTGGTTGTGTGTGCACTGAGCAGATGGCCTCCCAAACAAGTTGTAAAAAGGCCATCGAGCAGAATAACAATTGATGATGGACCATTCCACAGCAACCATACGAGGAGATGGCCTGCCAAACAAGTTGCAAAAATGCCATCGGGCAGAATAACCATCGTTGATGGACCATTCCACATTCACCATTTGACGCAGCTGACATCTCTCGGAAACCAACTCAACAAAAACACTCGTGAACCATATTTTTAAGCTTTTTATATGCTATACTGAGTGGAGTAACCTCCGATTGGACTAGCTGCCACTTCATTGTTGTCCTTCCTTGGAGCCCTCTTCATTAACTTTAGCATATTTCTTGGATATCGGGGACACTGTCATTAGATGCCAAGTAGAAATACAATGTATGTATGTTAGCCATTCATCAATCATGCATCTTCCTGAGCAACTATTCATATGTCCAAGCAGCTACCTACAGGAAGAACGAACCAAATTAATGAAATGTTCTAGAAATAGAGATCAAATGTCAACCACGAAACAGCCATCTTGGCGTACAACGGTTGTATTGCCAAGCTGAAGTGACAAACTAGGTTACACAATCCCATTCTGTAAGAACAAAATCCACACCAAATGATGTGGTGAAACAAGAAGATTTGGAATTGAAACAACTCAAAATCTACTAAACACAAGTTAAGACTGAAACAACCCTTAACTCGCAAGAATTTTAACTGAGATAACTCACAAGTAACTATAATTTTTATTCATGAAAAGTACTGACTATGAAAATACAATACAGTCTTTATATAGTCTGCAGGATGGTTGTCTGACAGCCTGTTATGGGCTATAAAGTAGGAAATTATGGTTGTAATACAGCTGTTTATATTATGCTCTATAGACAACTTGTATACTACAGTATATACAGGTGGCATACTGCTGTATTTTCAGTACCAAAAAAAGGCAGAAATCTTGCAGTTAATGTCGTACATCAATCCCCTCTATTTGTAAAGAACTTGTCCCTGAGTTGGCTTGTTCGTTTGGTTCCTCCGGATAAAAAAGGTATATGTCAGCCACATTAAAAGTCTTTGATATGCCCATGGAATTGGGAAAGTCAACTATATAAGTATTATCATTGATTCTCTTGCGAATTTTGTAAGGCCCAATCTTCTTTGGTGTCAACTTCCCATGATTTCTTACGGGTAGTTGTCCTTTGGCAAGTATACCATTACATTATCACCTTCTTTGAAAGTCTTTTCTCATCGATGAATGTCAACATGTTCCTTATACTTAGCATTGGAAATCTCAATTTGCTCATGTACTCTGTTAATGTATGTTAATTAATGTGTAGGATGAATCTGACCATTTGGAATGTAAATAGTTGCCCTAGAATGTGTGTGGTCTCTCTTTAGGTGTGTATAAATTAACACACATGAACCTAGTTGGTGTGTGTGTTTTCTCTAATAATATTCAGAGTTTTGTATGTTCTCTCACATGGTATCAGAGCCATCAACTCTGACTATTCAAGTGTCCTGTGAGTGTCCCGTTCACGTTGAACAGTGAGAGACAAAAGTCCATAGTCTCTGTTACACAAGAACAGTACCTTCTGAGTTGCTGGTTCAACACGTGACCAAGCCCAAACTAGTCGCCAGTGTCAGGCAACCTTCATCGGAAAAGCGCCGTTGCCGGAAGTGCTCCACGTGCCGTCGACCTCCCTGCACGTGGGTCTCACGTGCCTTCATTCGTCCAACGCGTGTGAGCGCGTGACCTCTTTTCGCCGCCGTCGATTGTCAGCAGACCACTCGTCCAGCTCCGGCGATCCTCTAGATCCACTCCGGCGACCCTCCAGGTCTCTCTTTTGTTGATTTGTTGAATTTCTTCGTTCCACAGCCTATATTTTCTGCTTCCATTTACTGTTCACTGCTTCCATGGCTTCAGAAAGTCCTGTTGAACTGAAAGTAATTGGTAGTTCAGTCCCTATACCACAATAGTTAACAACCCGGAAATTGAATGGCACAAATTACATTCAATGGTCCAAGGCGGTTCGGATTGCATTGACAGGTTAT
>QLOD02000017.1:16386608-16414891 GCA_003260245.2 Sideroxylon spinosum | reverse complement strand
ACCCATGTTATTGCCTCAATAGGTTTGAGGCAGTCTATGAATTATATGGTCAAGTTAGAATAAGAGACTTAGGTTCATGTTTTGCCCTTTATCATTGCAAAATGCAATCGGTGACTGGTGTTATGCCCTTGGTGAATGGACTACTTGGGAGCAATTTCATCAAGCTTTTATTGAACATTTCCTCCCTGTTCATCAAATTTTTACCCATGGCTTTCAAATAAAAAAAATTTATCAAAAGAAGGGTGAAGTATTTTATAAATGCTGGGAGAGATTTAACGATCTTTTGGAAAGTTTCCTAAGTCAATGAGTAGATATAGAAGACATCCTACATTGCATAGAAAAATTGAAGATCTAATTTAATTAGGAAATAGCATCTTTAGCGAATTCAATTGCTTGAACCATCAAGCATCCTACAGCTTGCCTACGGACCACACTAGAATTTGTTGATATTTCCTTAATCTACAATAACTCAATCTTCATTCAGTTTCTTTCTTTGTTTAGGTTTCCAAATTGTATCACCAATATTTTAGAAAATTCAATCCATGTCTAATTTGGAAACTCAATCCTTGTTTGATTTAGGAAACGTGAATCCCATTTCATGTCCAGTTAGAGAATCTTGTTCTTAATTACAAATTTAATTCTTTTATTTAGATTTGTCATAAATTTGACTTTACATTAAGAAAAATGATAAGGAAATATTTCATGGTTTAGGAAATGAATTTTTAATATAATAGAAAATAGCTTGGAAAAATTATTATAGGGTCAATTGAAGAGGTATAGGGATGTAGGCTATCCGCTCAATTAACAATTACCATTGCAAAGCATATTTATTTTTTGCTTTCCATTAGTGTCTCAATACTAATTATTACAAGTATGCATTACAGGTATTTACTAAAATGCTACATATGGATATTTGTTTGTTTTATATGTTACAAACTATTATATAGTGCACTTATTAGCATTTTTGAGTAATATAAGCATTTTTTATTTCTTAGGGTTGTCTAACTCTTTATCATAATATGATAGAAAGATATCAACATATTAGCACTGGAGGTAACAGCTTCACGTTAAAATATCATAGTAAACAATGTAGATGTGGAAAAAAAGCCGTTGTTAGTATATCGAAGTCGGTAGACAACCCTAGGAAGCTTTTCTTTCAATGTGTTAAAAGGAAATTTAATTATTTCACTTAGTGCACTGCTCCACCCATGAATGAAATGAGAGAATAAATGAAAGAAGTTCATCAATTTATAGAAATGAATCAATCTACACCTCCTAATGTAATGGATGAATTTAGGGAGATTTTTACAAGACTTCAACTTTGGAAGCTAACTAAGGCATTCTAAAGCTTATCATATTGTCAAGTGTTATGGTCACATATTTGTTTTTTATTATCTTAATTGTAATGTTTACAAAATTTCTTTGACGATTTTTCTAATGGTTTGTAGGACTCCATGATGGTCTTTTTATGGTAGAAGCTTGTGATGTTGCTATTTTGTTTGTAATATAATTGGTTTTTTAGTGGCCGCACTCAATTTGTGTTTTCACTCTCAAGTATAGGAGGTCGATCATAGTTTTGACTAAGTGAACCTTGGGTTATCTCCATAGGAAGCAAGACTGTGACCCAGTTTTGGAAAACTTGATTGAAAATTACTTGCAAAGAATAAGAAATTAAAAAGAAAATATTTTTGGGATTTTGGAATGATTTGAAAAGATAGTTATGAATAAAAGTTAAACTAAACTTAAAACATAATTTAAAAAGATGAGTAGGCCTAAGGACTCGAGAAAATTATCTATGCTTCTGAGAGTACATCTTGGTTCTGGTTCGGTTGGCTTTTCTACTTCTTTGGATTGATCCCCTAATTCACCACATTTCTCCACATTTCCTACTAAGAAAACACCAACGTTAGAAAGCTACAAAATATGATGAAAACCATGGAATTAATTGATAAAGTGCTTAAATAGGTAGAGAAAATGGTGTTCATAAGTCTCAATGATTGAGTAATTAGTTAGTTATATAACTTGGTTTTGGTTTTGGTCTAAACATGGTTATTCAATGTTAGAGCTTAATTGTCACGTGCGAAAAGTAAGGATGGGACTGATCGTGGCCCACTGTGCCTTGACCCATGGCATGTATAAGTCTTCATTAACCCAAACTTTTAACATTTATAGTAGTAGTAAAATATAATTTTAAATAATTAAGTCAAATATAATTCTTTAAATAAAATCAATCAACTAGTTCGCAAAAGTAATAGGTCTAAAATTTATACAACTTAATAATACCTAAATTATCAAACCTAAAATATACAACTAAATCTTCCTATAAGAGGTCACAGACTTATAATGTCACAATCCTAACTAATCTAGAATTCCCGACTATGATGATCCTTTCATGTCACCTAAAAACTGTTAAAATTAGAGTGAGCTAAAAGTCTAGTGAATGGATTACTAAGCTAAAAATAATAATATCAATTTGAGAATAATAAATTTTTGAATAAAAAATTTAACCAAAACAAATTTTCAAGTAAGTAATGCCCTTGCATAAATAATAGTAATTTCAAAATCTGTACATTAGAGTATAATAGCATCCAAAATTAAAACATCAATTACAATGGTGATGATAAATCATTAATCCATGAATTATCATATGGGAATTAAATATAATGAATGCCAAATAATTTCTTATAGGTGATGTCCGTTGGATCCAATGTCATACTTATAGTCAGTTAGTTTGGCTCTTGAGTTCTTCCCTAATTCGATTCGATTAGGGTCACCATAGTTTTCATGAACTTGTTCTTACAATGGTTAAGAACTATGGTCACCAAAAATATTTATAGGCCTATTCCCTAATTGCCAAAGTCACACCACTTAAGGAGCTTATCTTCTAGACTTTTACTTCAATACCAATAACCACAAAGTAATTTTCATCACAATCCCATAAATTCTAAAACTAAGCATAAGCGTTTAAATAATTTTTCCTATGCTAAATAGCATAAAACATAGAATTTCTTATCCAAAATGAATAGATTTTCACAAATACAAGTTCAAAAAATCTAACCTTTAAAATATTTATGAATGGATCATTTTATAAATTTTGCAAGGCAAACACTCACCTGAAGTGATGTATAAGTAAAACAAGTAAGATAATCCGTCGCAATCCTGAATACACGAAAATAATATTATTATTTAAACTCTATCTCAAATTTACATTGAATAAACTAATTAACTGTGAACTCTCTCTCCATCAAACTAATTAATTTTAATAATTAATGTATTAAATAATTCTCATTTAATACTCATCCAAAACTCTCTTCAGAAAATGCCATACTGTTGATACCAATAGCCTTTATATCCATATATATAAATCATATCTTATCACTGATAAAAATGCTTTAAAACATCCAATGGTTCACATTGCCCAAAAATAAATAAATAATTTAAATACGATAAACTCAAATAATAAAATTTTTTTGATTTTTGTTTACTTACGCTAGTTTGTTCATTTATGCATGTTTTAGTAAAAAACACACTAGAACAGCTTGTTGGATTGGGAGAGATGCACAATTTTGATGTGGAAGGAGTTTCAAAAATTAAAATTAGTTTTCAGCAAAGTCGTAGTGGACATCTAAGCTTTTCAGAAAGATATCATGGGTCAAAATTCGAGTTCGTTTGGGCCTTGAAACATTACTTAAAAGTTAGGACTAGAAAGCTGGACAAATCCTAATCACAGTAGGATTTTGGGGTTATCTTGAGTTTCTGAGGTCCAACTGAGGAGATTCAAAAGCCCAAAATCAATTGCACATTTTAAGCTACAACATTTGTGAAGAAGCCAGGTCCAAAAGAGGTTTACATCAGCCCCGAAATAAGCTTGTAGAGTTGTATAATTCGGAATTCTACGAATGATTCATCACGACACCCTATCAATATTTTGGCCATAACTTTTTACTCACAACTAAGATTGATGTGATTCTTTTTGGGGTGGAAAGAAGACTCAAAGAACTAATTTGAAACCAAAATATGTATACACTGTCTTCTGCTATCCGGAAGCCGCACCCCCGAGCCTTCAAATTCTAGGGTTTTTCTTAATTTTCTATAAATACAAATAATGTATCAGACTTTGAGAGCGCTTTTCATATATTCCTAGTTCAGTTTAGTGTAGTTTTTCTTTTATATTTAGAGAGAAATCATAGATAATTTTTCATTGAAGTTTAGATCGAAGCATCAATTGCATAACAATTTTCAATACAAGTCGTTGTGTTTTCATTCAATGAAGTTCTCTCTCTCTTTTCTCTCTTTTATTTTCAGTTATTTTTATTTCATTAACATGCTAGCATAGATTTTTAATTGATTCAACCCATCAATGATGGGTGCATCCTTGTTTGAGTGTCAAATGTGAATGGCTCCAAGCATGCAACGTAAAACTTATATATTATGGTTTTTATGTTTCTAGATCTATCTTCTAATATTTTCAAAACCTTCAAAAACTTATGGAGTTGATTATATTTCCTTGAAATCACTAATAATTATATAGGATTAGAACTTTCTAAACAATTTGAAAATATAGAAGATGAATCTAGATTTATTTTCTGGTTTTCTTCTTCTTTTGTTTTCAAAACATTTGAAAACCTGTAATCTCTATCATATTTCCTTGAAATCCCTGATAACGTTACTTGATTATAACTTTCTAAATATTTTGAAATCAAAGAAAAGTGATCAGGACAAAGAATGTTTTCAAGATGATATTAGTCCGATTTTACATATCCAAGATATAATTTTAGAATTGTGCTTTGCATTATTTGTTTTAACAATGAAATCTTTCTAGTTTTTTTCCCCCAAACATGAGCTGTAAACTAAGATAATAATCATATCTAACATAAGAATAAGTTGTTCACCCAGATTTGTTGGTTGGATCAAGTTCTTTTCTTATGTTGCTTAAAACCTTAATTTCATTCTTTGTATTGTTTTTCTTTAATTACTTGCATTTTAATTTATTTTTAAGTATTTTATAACTCGAAATCGAAATTCTCATAACTAAAATCCAAGTTTATTTTCATTGCTTTTAAAAGAAATAGTAGGTTAAAAGAACTCAGAAACCATAGGCTTCAATCAAGTTCTTTATGGATACGATCTTGGTCTCAATAAGTAAAACTACACCGCACACCCTTATACGTGGGGGTTGATTTTAACTACATAATTGCGAGGCAATCACTCCCAAAAGGTGATGGTGACAGGTGATGCAACTGCTGTTTCATGTGCTTATATTGTATGAGTTTGTTTGGTAGGCTTACTAACTGTTTGGTTGGAACCTTTGCACTTATGTTACAAACAAGACCACTAATTAATGACAGAATAACCAAAAAAACAAAGTACATAAATATGAAATGAAGAATCTTACTTTCGTTAGAAGTCTTCGGCATATCCTCTTATTATGCCCTAGCTGCTCACAATTTTTGCAAGCGATTTTGTGCCATTTTCGCTGATTACTTGTGCCATGACAGATTAGTCCTCATTTCTTCTTCTATTTTTGCTAGGCCTGCCTGGGAATCTTCTTAGGTTGGGAGGTTCAATGAAAACCCCAAGCACCTAACCATCCCACATTGGCTTACCATGGATAGGATGAATAATCCTCTCAAAATTTTTTATGTACTTGGCCTTACTGAAATAAGGATCACAAAAATCCTCAACTCTCATCCTCCTTGACAGTACACAAGCTGTTAGGATGCCAGATATATCCCAAGCCCCTCATGAATATGTTTTTCTATCTAAATGCAAAATATATCTTCTAAAACCTATCAATGACGTCATACTCATCCCAACCAAAAAATAACATATTTCATTTCCTACTTTATTAACTGATCTTCTCTAACTTAGTACTAGTATTTTGAGTCACCACACAATCCCATGGTACAATTTGATCAAACCTAGCACTGATCCTATACATCATCTTACTCCAAAGCCGATCAAATAAATTCAGAATAGGTTTACTCTTCAATTCTCTACCAACTGTTGAATGTTCTAGTGAAGTTATTTATCTCGTGATCAACCGTCCCAGCATGAATGAACCTATGTTTAGCCCATTACTTTAAAGGTACTACCATCATCCAACCATGCGTAATAGAACGTATGGTTTTTATCTCGTCTATTACTCTCCTAAAGTCAGTTTCATTAAATGCCCTAGCAGTTACCCAAAATAGGATCCTCAACTACATTCCAGGATGGAATTGCTTGAAATTGTTGTATAGATGTCCCACAATTGTCTTTGGGTGTTACTGGGGAATAATTCTAAAATTGAGAGCTCAATCCCCTTACACAGCAAAAAAGCATGCATCAAATAAAGTTCAACATGAAGAAAAGCATACATTAAGTAAACCTAAACAATTCACACCAATAAATAGTTGATAGTAATTGATTACACTTGAAAAGTGTAATTATAAACTCCGTAACTTAGTTGTTTTATTCTTTTCAATGCAGGAATGAAGAGGAAATAATCGTGATTAGAAATAATGAAGATGATGAGAACAACAACAATAAGCCCTTAGTGTCCATAAAAAGAGCCCCTATTTAGACTAGAGCAAGAAAAGGAGAGAAAAAACGAAGCAAGAAGTCAGAGCAGGGCCGGTCCAAACCACTGCAAAAAAGTCAAGAAGATGTGAAAACACTATGGTTCAGACCATAGCATGGGTGGTCTGGGCTACTGCACTAAAATTTAAAGAAAGCAACACACTATGGTGTGGACTATAGCCATGGGTGGTTCGGACCAATAGGCAACGTAGGGTTCTGTTTTTGTAGTTTTTAGGGTTTTGTAAAGGGCTTTATAATAGGACCCTTAGGGGAGTTTTTCAGAGTTCGTTCCAGCCGTCATTAAGAATATTTTCAGAGAGTTTTCTTTTATTTCTTTCACTTCTTTTCATTGTTCTTGAAGAATGTTCTTTTGTTTTCTTGGAATTTTCATTAGAGCGTTGTCAACTTTCATTACTTTACGTATTGTTTCGATGTAGGTATTTGAATCTTTATTTTAAATCAATGAATGCACTTTCATCTCTTGTTCTTATTTATATTGCGTCTATTGTTTTTGATTCCATATTAGGCTAAAACCCTAGTTCTTGATTCAACGAATCAAGGAAGGGTGGATGATTATAAACTTTTTGATGTGCATAGACCTATGTGTATTATGTGAAAACGTACGCATAGAGATCTATACTTTTTAGATTTAATTTCATTTATTTCAAAACCATTCGAAAACAAAAACCCTTGATCATATTCTCTGTAATCCTAATAACGATTTTTGAACCTACAATTTCTTCTATATTTTTGAGATAAATGTATTAAAATCTATACCTTAATATCATCAAAAGAATATCTTCCAGTTTTATAATTCTAAACGTGAGTTTAAAACTAAGTTAGGGAGAATTTTCTATGCTTTAACGAAAATATCTTTCCAATCTACTTTTTTTTCACGTGAAACTTAGGTTGAGTATTAAAAGCACAGTACATTGTGAAATAATCAATCCATCCGGAATTGAAAGTTAAATCAAGACCTCTTCCATTGATTGAATTACATCTTTTAATTTCAGTTATTTGTCACTTTAAATTCTATGCTTTTATATTTTGTTTAGACTACGTTTAATTAACTAATATACATTCTGTTTACAATTTGAAATTATCCCAAAACTTTTAAACCACTCAAAACTGTCATTTTTGAACTAGGTAGTGAATTTCTTTAATATTGTGAAACTTAGAAATTAACACAGTAGGATCTTGGTGGATTCGATTTCGTTCTCATCGAGTTAAAACTACACAACACACCCTTGCACTTGGATGTAATTTTAGACATAAATTCTAGAGGCAATCAGGCTTTTGGTTGAATTAGATTAAAGTTTATTTACTACCTTTTATTTCTAAAAAAGTAATATTATTATTATTACTTTATTTTTTATTGTCATTTATGTTTCTTTTGCAAATGGATCTTAAGAAAAGAATTTCTAAACTGCAAAAGGAGATCGAATCTTTGGAAATCCGAATTCAAAAAGAAGAATAACTTAAACTTTTTGAAATTATTGAGTAAAGAAGGGTTTTCCTTTAGAATTTAATTTGAAATTTTGCAATAGAGAACTAAAATATTGTCAAAAAGAGCTTTTGAAAATCGCTTTTTGAATTTTTAATTTATTTCCTCAAAGTCCAATTCTTTGTTATATAGTTTATGAGCGCTTGGAATCGTGGGGAAGATGGTAGATTAATACGTTCTGAGAGCACCAGTATTCCTTTTGATATCGAAAATTTCCTTATAGAAGTTCCCATATCATCCACTTCTACTCCAACAGTGGAAATGGTAGGAAATAATCAATCTGTTGTTCCTAGACGGTCAATGAGGGACATACTCCAACAAGATAGGCATGCACCTGAATCTTGCATAGTGTGGCCTAAAAATCAAAGACTCTTTAATTTTAAACCTAGAATGATCCAACTTCTGCCAACCTTTCATGTTATGGAATCTGAGAACCCTTAAGAACACTTAACTAGGTTTAAGAATATTTGTGTGACGTTCAAAGATCAAAACTACCCTATTCACTCATAGGAAGAAATGTAATCTAAAATCCTCAAGAAAATTTTCCTTCCAAATAGAACTGATGCTATTCAACATCAAATTTTGAACTTTGCTTCTCAAACTGATGAAAATTTTTATTAATGCTGGGAAAGGTTCAAAACTCTTTTACATTCTTGCCCACACCATGGATTCAAAGTCTGGTGTCTAGCTAGTATCTTCTATGGATCCTTAAAACCTCAACTCAAACAATTCATGGAGACAATGTGTAATGGTCAGTTCTATGACAAAACCCCTGACAAAGCTTACGAATTTTGAATTCCTAGCGGAAAATGCATAAACCTGGGATACTACAGGATCCCAGAACTCCCAAATTGCTATTGCAACACCTACCAAATAAGTAAACCAGATGAGTGGATCCGTTGATCTAAAGGTAAAAATAGCAACACTATCACGGGAAATTGAAACTTTAAAAATCAAAAAGTAAACACCAACTAATAAGGAACTTATGACAAATATCTACTACCTTATGTGTGATAACAAAGCACATAAGACTGACGACTGTACAAGCATCCCAGTTTGTCGAGAAGTGGTTCAAGCCAACAAACTAGTGAAATTCCCATTAACACCACAAATCAAGTCCGTCCACCATATCGGGGACAACATCAAGGGAGAAATCCATTTTCTGAAACCTATGATCTGGATTGGAGGAATCATGCTAACTTTGGATGGAGAAATGATGGAGCATCAATGCCTCATTAATTTCATTCTGCTCCACCTCCACCTATTTCACAAATTCCTACCTATAACTTAGGACTGCTTTAGAACATGGGACCATTTCCAAATACACAATTTCCTCCCAATAAGCAGTCCATTGAAGAGACTTTTTAGCAATTCATGGCTACACAATCTACATTATGGGTCTAATATAATTGAGCAATGGATGACATTAAAGGACAACTGACTCTTATAACCCAAACACCGAGTAATCAGCAAAAAGGTCAGTTGCTCACCAACCACGTCCAAATCCATCTGCTCAAGTAAATCAAGTTAAAGGATATTCCAATTCTCAAGATAATCTTGAGAAAATTCAAGCTATTACGATGCTTAGAAATGGTCAAGTAATGGACAAAACCATTCATCCTAGGGTGGCTGAACCCGGGAAAGACTTAGAACTTAAACGGACAGTGGAAGATCAAATATAAACAGATGATCAAGTGACATTAAATGAGAATGAGAAAGTACAAGAAAAAGATATAGGAAAATGGAAGGAAAAGGAAGGAGAAACAAAAGTAGACATTACTTCAAGGGAATATGTTCCCAAACCACCATTCCCTCAAAGATTCGTAAAATCAAAGAGAGTTTCTCAAACTGCAGAAATATCAGAGGCTTTCAAGCAATTCAAAATCAATATACCTCTAATTGATGCAATTAAGCAAATTTCTACATATGCCAAATTCTTAAAGGAATTATGCACGGCGAAAAGAATGCTAAATTTGAAAGAGAAAGCCTTTCTAACTGAACAAGCTAGTGTTATACTTCATGGTCGTATATCCCCAAAGTATAAGGATCCTAGATGTCCTACTATTTCATGCCAAATAGGGGATTATTATATTAGTCGAGCACTACTTGATTTAGGGGCAAGTGTAAATTTACTTTCATATTCAAATTATGAACAATTGGGTTTTGGAGAAATAAAGCCCACTCGTGTGAAACTTCAACTTGCTGATAGGTCTGTTAGAACCCTAAGAGGAATAGTTGAGAACGTAACAGTTTAAGTAGAGAATTAATACGTCCCAGTAGATTTCATCAGACTAGATACACAACCCCTAATATTTCTGCTCCAAATTCAACACCTATCACATTAGGCAGACCATTCCTTGCTACTTCATATGCACTTATCAATTGCGGGAATTGATTAATGAAAATGTCATTTGGAAATTTTGAATTTGAGACTAACATTTTCCATGTCAGCAAACAGCCAAATGAACAACCTGATATGCAAGAGGTAGATTTTATAGAAACCATAGTGCAAGAATATATAGATCAGGAGTTCCTAGAGGATCCATTAGAGAGAGCCCTTTCATTTAGTAAGAAGAATTTAGCTTTTCCAACCTAACTAATAGAGGTAAAAGCAATCTATGATTGGTTCGAAGTGTGTCCTATATGTCTGTGGGAAAATGGATACCGACTTTTAAACCATTAGGACCAATGTTAAATAAAGTTGAATTCTCTAAGTTGGGAGCTCCACAACCTGATAGGAAACATCTTCCCAGTAACTTAAAGTATTGCATGTTTGGGTAAAAATAAAACCTACACTATAGTCATATCCACTGAGTTGACATCTAATTAAGAGAGTAAACTAGTTAAACATTTGCAGAGTCATAAGAAAGAAATAGGCTAGTTAGTAGCAGACTTAACCGCTATTAGTCCACTTCTCTATACACACCGAATTTATTTAGAAGAGGATGCCAAACCAGTTAGACAAATGCAAAAAAGACTCAATCCAAACACGAAAGAAGTAGTAAGAGCGAAAGTGTTAAATTTACTTGATGTAAGAATCATATATCCAATCTCTGAATCTAAATGGGTAAGCCCTACACAAATAGTTCCTAAGAAATCGAGCATTACTGTAGTGCAGAATGAGAATAATGAGTTGGTTCCAACTCGAATTCAAACTGGTTGGTGAATTTGCATTGAGTATAGAAAACTCAATGTTATGACAAGGAAAGACCATTTTCCTCTTCTATTTTTGGATCAGGTGTTGGAAAGAGTGGCTGGGTGTGTATATTAGTGTTTCTTAGATGGTTATTCGGGCTATAATCAAATTGATTTGGCTTTAGAAGATCAAGCTAAAACCACTTTTACTTGTCCTTTTGGCATATTTGCTTATAAAAGAATGTCCTTTGGCCTTTGCAACGCCCCTGCTACCTTTCAACACTGTATGATCAGCATTTTCACTGAAATGGTAGAAGAAATTGTAGAAGTCTTCAATGATGATTTCTCTGTCTATGGTGATCCTTTGAGCATTGTTTAGAAAAACTTAATCTAGTATTGGTCCGGTGTGAGGAGAAAAAGCTAGTGCTTAATTGGGAGAAATGCTATTTTATGGTGACTAAAGGCATAGTCTTAAGTGACATTTTTTCCAAAGAGGGCATTCAAGTTGATCAAGCTAAGGTAGAGATAATTCAAAAACTTTCCACTTCACAATCTATTAAGGACATTTGATCATTCTTAGGCCATGCTGGATTCTATCGGCGTTTCATTCAATCATTTAGTGAAATTTCAAAACCCTTTTGTCATCTTTTAACACAAGAGGCATCGTTTGAATGGACGCCATAATGACAAGAGGCCTTTGACAAACTAAAAATCTATTTAAGTACAGTACCCAATCTAAAATCTACTGATCGGTGACGAATTACATTTGAAAAGTGCAATTATAAACTCCATAACTTAGTATTAGAAGCATGCATTGTTTAATAAATGTACAAGTTATGCTAATTTTATCACTTATTTGTTTTATTCTCTTCAATACAGGAAAAAAAAAAGAAATAATCGTGATTAGCAGTGATGAAGATGAGAAAAACAATAACAACGAGCCCTTGGTGTCCACACAAAGAGCCCCGATTCAGACTAGAGCAAGCACAATGAGGGAAAAGCAAAGCAGGAAGTTGGAGTAAGGACAGTCTGGACCACTGCACCATAAGGTAAGGAAAGCAACACACTGTGGTTCGGACCATAGCCACGGGTGGTCCAGACCATTGGCAACTTAGGGTCCCATTTTTGTAGTTTTTAGGTTTTGTAAAGGACTCTGTAAATAGAACCCTTAGGGAATTATTCTAGGAGTCCATTTTAACCATCGTTAAGAATATTTTCAAAGAGTTTTCTTTTATTTCTTTCGCTTATTTCCATTGTTCTTGAAGAATGTTCTTTCATTTTTTTAAAGTTTTTATTGGACCATTGTCAACTTTAATTACTTTACACATTGCTTTGAAGTAGGTATTTGAATCTTTACTTTAAACAATGAATATAGTTTCATCTTTTGTTTTTATTTATATTTCTTGTATTTTTTTTGTTTTCATGCAAGGCTAAACCCTAGTTCTTGATTCAATGAATCAAGGAAGGGTGAATGATTATTAACTTTGTGATGTGCGAAGACTTACGTGTATTGTGTGAAAACGTATACTTAGAGATCTACACTTTTTAGATTTGATTTCATTTATTTTAAGAACATTTGAAAACAAAAATTCTTGATCATATTTTCTGAAATCACTGATAAGGATTTTTAAATCTTAAAACTTCTTTTATGTTTTTGAGATGAAGATTTTAAATCTAAAACCCTAATTTTATTAAACGAATATCTTTCAGTTTTATAATCCTAAGCGTGAGTATAAAACTGAGATTGGGAGGATTTTATGCTTTAACCAAAACATCTTTCCGATCTACTTTTCCTTTACATGAAACTTAGATCGTGTATTAAAAAGCACATCACATTATGAAATAATTAATCCACCCAGAACTGAAAGTTGAATCAAGACATTTACCTATTAATTGAATTGCATCTTTTAATTCCAGTTATTTATCGTGTCAATTTTGAATTTTTAATTCTTTGTTTAGATTAAGTTTAATTGCGTAGCTTATATTTTGGTTACAATTTGAAATCAGTCCAAAACATTCAACCACTCAAAACTGCACTTTTGAACTAGGTAGTGAATTTCTTTAATCTTGTTAAACTTAGAAATTAATACAGTATGTTTCTTTTGGTTTCAACCTAATTTTTACCGAGTTAATACTACACTGCACACCCTTGCACTTGGGGGTAATTTTAGACAAAAAAAAAGGCAATCAAGTTTTTGGCATCGTTATCCGGAAACCTTAGATTAGTTTTTATGTTGGTTTAGATTAAAGTTTATTTACTATCTTTTAATTAAAAAAATTATTTATTTTAAATTTTTATTTATGTTTCTTTTGCAAAGTGATCTTAAGAAAAGAATTTCTGATTAACAAAAGGAGACTGAATCTTTGGAAATCTGAATTCAAGAAGAAGAACGACTTGAACTTTTTGAGACTTTTGAGCAAAGAAGGGTAATCTATAAACGTCTTATTGATTTAGATTTCAAATTAAAATTAAGCAATAGAGACTTGAAATATTTTCAAAAAGTGCTTTTGAAAATAACTTTTTGAATTTCATATTTCCTAAAATTTTATTTTATTTTTTTGCTTAATTAGTTTATGAGTGCTTGAAATCGTGGGGAAGACGGTAGATTAATACATCTTGAAATTATTAATGTTCCTTTTGATGTTGAAAATTTCCTTGTAGACGTTCCCATATCTTCTATATTTACCCTTATAGTAGAAATAGCATGAAATAATCAACCCGTTGTTCTTCTACATTTGATGAGGGACATACACCAACAAGATAGGTATGTATCTGAATCTTGTATAGTATGGCCTGAAAACCAAAGACCCTTTAATTTTAAACCTCGGATGATTCAACTTTTGCCGACCTTTCATGGTATGGAATCTGAGAATCCTTATGAATACTTAACTAGGTTTAGGAATATTTATGTGACGTTCAAAGACCAAAACTACCCCAGAGATTTAGTACTCCTAAAACTTTTCCCTTTCTCTCTTAAGGATAAGGCCGCTAGGTGGTTTGATCTTTTGCAACCTCACTTTTTTTACTCGTGGCAGGAAATGCAATCTAAATTTCTTAAGAAATTTTTCCCTCCAAATAGAGCTAATGCTATTAAACATCAAATTCTAAACTTTGCTCCTCAAACTGGTGAAACTTTTTATCAGTGCTCGGAAAGGTTCAAAACTCTTTTACATTCTTGTCCACACCATGGATTCAAAGTCTAGCGTCTAGCTAGTATCTTCTATGGATCCATAGAACCTTAACTCAAACAATTCGTGGGGACAATGTGCAATGGTCAGTTCTATGATAAAACCTCTAAGCAAGCTCACGAATATTTTTAATTCCTAGCTGAAATACAAAAACATGGGATACTACAGGATCCCAAAACTCCCAATTTCCTATTGCAATACCTATAAAGGGGGTCTACCAGTTGAGTGAATCCGATGATCTAAAGGCAAAAATAGCAACACTATCACGAGAAATTGAAACCTTAAAAATCAAAAAGGAAACACCAACTGCTAAGGAACTTATAACAAGTGTTTATTGCATTATGTGTGATAGCCAAGCACATAAGATTGATGACTGTCCAACTATCCTAGTTTGTTGTGAAGTAGTTCAAAGCCAACAAATAAGTGAAATGCCCATTAATGCCATAAATCAATTCCGTCCACCATATCAGGGACAAAATCAATGGGGAAATCCATTTTCTAAAAACTATTATCCGGGCTGGAGGAATCATCCTAACTTTAGATGGAGAAATGATGGAGCATCAATGCCTCAGCAATTTCATTCTGCTCCACCTCCACCTATTCCAAAAATTCTTATCCATAACCTAGGACCGTCTCAGAACATGGGACCATATCCAAATACATAATTTCCTCCTTGTAAGAGGTCCACCAAAGAGACTCTTCAGTAATTTATGGCTACACAAGCTACATTGCGGGCTAAAATTAATCGAGCAATGGATGACATAAAAAGATAACTGACTATTACAACCCAATCACTATGTAACTGTCAGTTGCCTGGTCAACCACGTCCAAATCTATCTGCTTACGTAAATTAAGCTGAAGGATCTTCCAATACTCAAAATAACCTTCAGCAAATTCAAGCTGTCACAATGCTCAGGAATGGTAAGGTAATAGATAAAACCATTCATCCTAGGGTGGCTGAGCCCAGGAAAGAGTTAGAACCTAAGCGAACAGCAGAAGATCAAATACAGATGGAAGATGAGATGACTTTGAATGAGAATGAGAGAACACAAGAAAAGACAAAAAAAAAAAGAAAGGAAAAGGAAAGTGAAAAAGAAGTAGAGATCACTTCAAGGGAATATGTTCCCAAACCATTATTCCCTCAACGATTCCTAAAATCTAAGGGAGATGCTCAAACTACAGAAATATTAGAGGTTTTTAAACAAGGTAAATCCAATATACCTCTAATTTATGCAATTAAGCAAATTCCTACATATGCCAAATTTTTAAAGAAATTATGCACAGTGAAAAGAAGGCAAAATGTGAAAGAGAAATCCTTTTTAACTGAACAAGCTAGTGCTATACTTCATGGTCATATACCCCCTAAGTATAAGGATGTCGGATGTCCTACTACCTCATGCCACAGCGGGGATTATTATATTAGCCAAGCTCTACTTGATTTTGGAGTAAGTGTAAATTTACTCCCATACTCAATTTATGGACAATTAGGTTTGGGAGAAATAAAGCCCACTCGTGTGACACTACAACTTACTGATAGATTTGTTAGAGTCCCATGAAGAATAGTTGAGAATGTGTTAGTTCATGTAGAGAATTTCTATTTCCCATTAGATTTCATAATATTGGATATACAACCCCTCACTAATATTTCTGCTCCAAATTTAACGACTGTTATACTAGGCAGACCCTTCCTTGCTACTTCAAATGCACTTATCCATTGCGGGAATGGATCGATGAAAATGTCAATTGGAAATAATGAATTTGAAACTAATATTTTTCATGTGAGTAAACAATCAAACAAACAAAATGATATGCAAGAGTTAAATTTTATAGAAACCATAGTATAGGACTATGTAGATCAGAAATTTTTAACAGATTCATTAGAGAGAGCCCTTTCATTTAGTAAGGAGAATTTAACTTTTTCAACCCAACTAGTAGAGGTGAAGGCATTTTATGAGTGTTAGATGTGTGTCCTATAATGTCTATGGGAAAATGATACCAACTTTTGAATGATTCGGACCAATGTTAAATAAAGCTGAATCCTCTGAGTTGAAAGCTCCACAACCTAATAGGAAATCTCTTCCCAGTAACTTAAATTATGCATTTTTAGGTGAAATGAAACCTACCTTGTAGTCATATCTTCTGAGTTGACATCTAATCAAGAGAGTAAACTAGTTAAGCATTTGCAGAGTCATAAGAAAGCTTTAGGTTGGTCAGTTGCAGACTTAACTGGTATTAGTCCATTCCTTTGTACACACCGAATCAATTTAGAAGAAGATGCCAAACCAGTTAGACAAATGCAAAAGAGACTCAATCCGAACGTGAAAGAAGTAGTAAGAGCCAAAGTGTTAAAATTACTTGATGTGTGGAATCATATGTACAATCTCTTACTCTAAATGGGTGAGTCCTACGTAGGTAGTTCCTAAGAAATAAAGTGTTACTGGAGTTCGAAATGAGAATAATGAGTTGGTCCCAACTCGAATTCAAACTAGTTAGAGAGTTTGCATTGGTTAAAGAAAACTCAATGCTGTGATAAGGAAAGACCATTTTCCTTTTCCATTTCTGGATCAAGTTTTGGAAAAAGTGGCTGGGCGTGCATATTACTATTTCTTAGATGGTTATCCAGGCTATAATCAAATCGATGTTACTTCAGAGGATCAAGCTAAAACTACTTTTACTTGTCCTTTTGGCACATTTGCTTATAAAATAATGCGATTTGGCCTTTGCAACACCCCTGTTACCTTTCGGTGCTGTACTATTAGCATTTGTAGTGAAATGGTAGAAGAAGTCGTAGAAGTTTCCATGGACGATTTCTCTGCTATGGTGATTTCTTTAAGAATTATTTAGAATACCTTGATCCTGTCTTGACCCGGCGTGAGAAGGAGAACCTTGTGCTTAATTGGGAGAAATGCCATTTTACGGTGACTAAAGGTATAATCTTACGTCACATCATTTCCAAAGAAGACATTTAAGTTGACCAAGCTAAGGTAGAGTTAATTCAAAAAATTCCCACTCCACAATCTGCTAAGGACATTCGATCATTCTTAGGCTACGTGGGATTCTATCAGTGTTTCATTCAATCTTTTAGTGAAATTTCAAAGTCCTTGTGTCATCTATTAACACAAGAGACATCTTTTGAATAGACACCACAATGTCAAGAAGCCTTTGACAAACTAATAATCTATTTAACTATAGCACCCATTCTTCACTCTCCTGATTGGTCACTTTTTTTCGAACTTATGTGCGATGCAAGTGACTATGCCATTTGCTGTGTTAGGGCAAAGAAATGACAAAAAGACTCACGTTATTTATTATGCCAGTAGAATCTTAACTAATGCTCAATGGAATTACACGACAATGGAAAAGGAAATGCTAGTAGTTGTTTTTGCCCTTGAAAATTTTTACTCCTATCTCATTGGTTCAGTAGTTATAATATATACGGATCACTCTACGTTGAAATACCTGTTAACCAAACCTGAAGCTAAACCAAAGTTAATCCGCTAGATTCTATTAGTACAAGAGTTTGACCTTAAGATTTGAGATAAAAAAGGAGTTGAAAATGTGGTGGTTAATCATTTGTCATGTTTATCGATGGAAGCTTATTCAAAATATGAAATTCAAACAAATGATAGCTTCCTGGATAAACAGTTATTCAATGTAGCTGCAATAACAGCATCTACATCTCTGGGGTTTGCTAACATTATTAACTATTTAGTGACATGTAAAATTCCAGAGGAATGGAGTCCTAAAGATAAAAGAATATTTTTAAGAAATGTCCGAGTATTCTTTTGGGATGATCCATACTTCTTCAAATATTGCTCGGACTAGGTAATTCGATACTGTGTTCCCGAATGGGAAGTTCAAGGCATAATTGAATTTTGCCACTCTCAAGCGTGTGGTGGACATTTTCCACAAACAAAACATCTTCCAAAATTCTACAATGTGGATTTTATTGGCCTATTTTATTTAAAGATGTTCATCAATTCTGTACCACATAAAACAGATCATCACTGGGGGAAATAGTAGATGTTAAGGGAGAGTATGTTGATTTCCTGGGCATCAAGAGACTGATTGAACCCACCATATCCATGCTCTTACACAAATTATGGTCACATCTAGGGTTTCATGAACCTCACTTAGCTTTTCATCCCTCGAGAGTCTGCTTTTAGTGCTTTACGGGCCCAAAGAGAATATTTTATTTTTTAACCCATTTGTGGATACATGGGCTAGAGAGGGTGTTGGATAACCCTTTTCTTTCTTTCATTCGTACATAGTAGATTAGATTTTTCTTTTCCTTAATTTTTTTATTGTTTTTTTAGTTTGATTCTCTTCTCTTATTTTCTTTTATTCAATTTTTATTTCTTCTTTTGTACTGACTCTTTCTTTTGTCTTATTTTCATTTTTATTTCTTTCTTATTTTCTTTCTAACCTTTTCTCTTATATGGTTGCTTTTATTTTCTTCAAATAAGGAAACTCTTGAGATAATATCCTTCCACTCTTTTTTATTTAGTTTTACACTTCCAAGTTTGGTACTTCGTATATATGTATATATATATAAAAGTTATTGTTGAGAGTGTTGTAGGCTCTAGGTTGTGGGTGTATTTGTGATGCCTTAAGAGGCTTAAATAATAAGTGCATGCTTAACTTCTATGTTCTATACTGATTAATTTCTATGCTCATCATCACCATGCTCACTTTGCAAACTACAAACCCACTTATTTTTCATGGTTCTAACATTGAGTGCAACGTTTGGTTTAGGTTGGGGGTAATATTCGCATGATAGACTTTACATGATGACCTTCATTTATGCTGAAATTGCCAAAATTTTTGAACATCTTTGAGCTAGAATGCATAAGTGAACTGTTTTATTCTTGCATGTGGGCACTTTTTGGTTTGGTTGATTATGGAATTGAGTGAGAAAGTGATGAGTGAATCTTGTTCAAGCTTTAATAGGAAACTTAGTTCAAGTTGAGTGTGTCATGACCTTGTGTATTGTTTTACTATCATAGAGAAGTGCTTAGGAGTATATTTTGTTTGACATTGGTTAATTAAGAATTCTTAGACTAGGTGGAGACTTATGCCCCTTAACGGTGAGCTTTTGAGCCTATTATTCTTTTCTTGAGAGTTGCACATAATCACAGCTCTTTTATTCTTCATTTTGGTTGTCAATGCACTGATTACATCACATACACTGAGTTGTTGCAAGCTTAGAATGTGATGCTAGGCCCTCTTTGCTATTTTAAGCCTTATTGTCCTTTCTTAATTATCAATCATCTTAGGAACCAACTTGAAGCCTTTTAATAAAGTGTATGATATATTTCTTTTCTTAGTTTTCACCTCATATAATATCCCTTAACCTCATTCACACACTTTAAGCATTACCTTCACATGTCTTGGGTTGTAAGAGAGCCTCAGTGTCAATGATGTGAACTTGGGTTAGGAATGGAAGCTTTTGAAAGTATATTGAGAGGAAATGTTAGGTGGAAAATTTAGTTGATGTATACTTTAATTTAAAAAAATGAAAAATAAATATTTCTCATTTCTTCTTACTTGTGGAATTATGGGACTTGTGCATTATATTTTCATATTTGAAAAGGTCTCATGAGTAGTTTGTAAGTTTTTGAATAAGCTTCATATTGTTGGTTGGGTTATAAAAATGAATTGGGTAGTTAGGGACTTTTATGTACTAGAACAACATTATCTAAGACATGTGTTTTGACCTCCATATCTTTCATTATTAGCCCTTACCCTTGGCCAAGTTATAACCGAAATAAAAACCTAGCGGACTCTAAGCAAGCAACTCTTGTATTGTTCTTGTAGTAGTCTTGTGTAGGTTGTGTGGTGTGATCTCTTGCATATCCATTGGAACATGATGATGAGCTGTCCATTTTGAACTTCAATCCAGTTTACTTACTTATTTGTGGGGTTATGTGTAACTAAATTAGAATCATATGCTAATAGGTATGTGTGAACCCTTGATGAGTGAACTTTTTTCTATGAGTGGTGCCTTGTGAGTATTTGAAGTCAAAATATAACTCTGTTTATCCTCTTGTAACCTTGTTGAATGAATGAAACAATTTTGCACACATGCTCTTTCTATCTTGATAGTCCATGCATTTATGCTTAGCACTTAGGAATTACACATGATATTTGGGTATTATGATGTATTGGGCTTCAACTTGAGTCATTTTTTATCTTAATCACTTTTTGACATCTTGAGGCCATGCCATAGAATTTTGTGGGTGGATTCACTACAAACCCTCACGAGACTTCACTCGTCCACTAGGGTTAACCTAGGAGTTTAAGAGGCTTGCTACACGTAGCTAAGTGTAGCCATGTTTCCAATAAAAAGAGAAATAGATAGTAGTTGCATTCATTTCAATAAAGTCATTGCTAGGGACTAGCAATGTTTAAGTTAGAGAGTGTGATTATACTTGACAAGTGCAATTATAAACTCCATAACTTAGCATCAGAAGCATGCATTGTTAATAAATTTACAAGTTATGTTAATCTTTATCATTTATTTATTTTATTCTCTTCAATGCAGGAAAGAAGAGGAAATAATCGTGATTAGCAGTGATGAAAATGAGAAAAACAATAACAACGAGCCCTTAGTGTCCACACAAGGAACCCCGATTCGGACTAGAGCTAGAACAATGAGAGAAGAGTAAAGCAGGAAGTTGGAGTAGGGACAGTCCGGACCATCTCCCAAATGGTCCGAACCTCTACACCATAGGGTGAAAAAAGAAACACATTGTGGTCTGGACCATAGCCACGGGTGGTCCGGACCACTGGGAAACTTAGGGTCCCATTTTTGTAGTTTTTAGGATTTTTTAAAGGACCCTATAAATAGAACCCTTAGGGGATTATTCTAGGAGTCCGTTCCAATCGTCGTTAAGAATATTTTAAGAGATTTTTCTTTTATTTCCTTCACTTATTTCCATTGTTCTTGAAGAATGTTCTTTCATTTTCTTGGAGTTTTCGTTAGAGCGTTGTCAACTTTGATTACATTACGCATTATTTCGAAGTAAATATTTGAATATTTACTTTAAATCAATGGATAGAGTTTCATCTTTTGTTTTTATTTATATTACTTGTATTGTTTTCATTTTCATGCAAGGCTAAAACCCTAGTTCTTGATTCAACGAATCAAGGAAGGGTAGATGATTATTAAATTTTTGATGTGTGAAGACTTACGTCTATTGTGTGAAAATGTACACGTAGAGATCTACACTTTTTAGATTCATTTATTTCAAAAACATTCGAAACAAAAATCCTTGATCATATTCTTTGAAATCACTGATAAGGATTTTTGAATCTTAAAACTTACTTTATATTTTTGGGATGAAGATTTTAAATCTAAAACCCTAATTTTATTAAAAGAATATCTTCTGATTTCATAATCCTAAATGTGAGTATAAAACTGAAAGAGGGAGGATTTTATGCTTTCACAAAAACATCTTTCCGATCTACTTTTCCTCTACGTGACACTTAGATCTGTATTAAAAAGCACATCACATTGTGAAATAATCCATCCACCCGGAATTGAAAGTTGAATCAAGACATTTACCTATTAATTGAATTGCATCTTTTAATTCCAGTTATTTATTGCGTAAATTCTGAATTTTTAATTCTTTGTTTAGATTAAGTTTAATTGCGTAATTTATATTTTAGTTAAAATTTGAACTCGATCCAAAACATTCAACCACTCAAAGCTGCACCTTTGAACTAGGTAGTGAATCTCTTTAATCTTGTTAGACTTAGAAATTAACACAGTAGGTTCCTTCTGGATTCGACCTTGGTCTTACCTAGTTAATACTACACTACACATATGAGGGACTGCGAGGGACCTGTCTATGAGGGACTCTGCCTGCGGGAGAGTGAAGCAGAAGGTGAAGTAGAGAAGCGATGCCTTCCGTCCCATCTCGCCTGGGTAGTGAAAAGAAGTAGCATATATGTAATATTCAGCATCAATATAGTACAACGCGTTTAAAGCCTGAGGGTACTGGGTTCAGTGGGAACTTCAGAGTTGAGCGTGCTCCAGTGAGAGTAGTACTAAGATGGGTGACATCCTGGAAAGTAGCTTACCAAGCCTAAAGTGGACAATATTGTACTGTATAGATGCGGGTCATTACAAATGGTATCAGAGCCAGTACCCAGCCGGAAGTGTGGGACCACTCGTGGACCCCGCCTGTGGGGGCCTACCTGTGAGGAACTCTGCCTGCGGGAGAGTGAAACAGAGGGACACGCGGGGACGCATGTCCTGTTAGGAAGGAGGATTGTGATGGACCGCGAGGGACCTATCTGTGACAGACTCTGCCTGCGGGAGAGTGAAGCAGAAGGTGGAGAAGATAAGCGATACCTTCCGTTCCACATCGCCTGGGTAGTGAAAGGAAGTAGCATATATGTAATATTCAGCATCAATATAGTACAACACATTAAAAAGTCGTGAGGGCACTGGCTTCAGTGGGAACTCCAGAGTTAAGCGTGCTCCAGTGGGAGTAGTACTAGGATGGGTGACATCCTAGAAGTAGCTTACCAAGCCTAAAGCGGACAATATTGTACTGTATAGATGTGGGCCGTTACAGCACACTCTTGCATTTGGGGGTAATTTTAGACGCAATTTCTAGAGGCAATCAGTTACTTTCTTTCGAACTTATGTGTGATGCAAGTGACTATGCTATTGGTGCTGTGTTAGGGTAATGAAATGACAAAAAAGCACACGTTATCTATTATGCCAGTAGAACCTTAACTGATGCTCAGCGGAATTATACGACAACTGAAATGGAAATGCTGGGAGTAGTCTTTACCCTTGAAAATTTTCGCTCCTATCTTATTGGTTCAGTAATTATAGTATATACTGATCACTCTGCGTTGGAATACTTATTGACCAAACCTATGGCAAAACCAAGGTTAATATTCTAGATTCTATTACCATAAGAGTTTGACCTTGAAATTAGAGATAAAAAGGGAGTTGAAAATGTGGTGGCTGATCATCTGTCACGTTTACCGATGCAAGCTTATTCAAAAGATAAAATTCAAATAAATGATAGCTTCCCGGATGAACAGTTATTTAATGTAGCTTTTAAGCCTGAGCTTTATTTTTGAGGGTTTTATAACTAATAATCTATAATATTTCCTCCATCTCACTTCTTTTGAATAGCCTCATTACATTATTTTTCTTTGATATTGAATACGCAAGATATTACTTCTAATTTGCATGTATGAATCATTGCTTCTGACAAGTGTTATGAACCTGGAGAGTGGTGTTAAGCCATCTTTCTTATTCGGAAGCCTGTAACTTTTCTTTGTTTACATTATCCTTAGAGCCACTTTGAAGCCTTATAAAATCTTATATTATGTAAAATTTCTTGTTTTAGCCAAAAATATAACCCTTTAGCCTTAGATACATTGGTAAACTAACCCTTACATGTCATGGGATACTGATGCAAATTTGGTAATATAGTGTATAAAGGGGTTAGTAAAAAAAAAAAAAAACATAAGGTAAGACAATTCATGAATCAATTATTAGTCCCATGGATAAAAAAAAAAAAAAGAAAAAAATAATATATATATGTTGACAATAAAGCTTCAGTGTTTGGCATTCAATGACTTGGAAAGAGAAAAGTTGGGGAGTGTTTCATTGCATTATTATAATCCCTAGACATGCACTTTGATGTTTCCCATCATTTGTTTGTCTAACCAATATTCAATGGCCAAGCTACAACCTAATAAAGACCTGATGGACTCCAGGTGAAGGATACTTATAAAAGCATTGATCTATTTCACGTGATTGATAGTAATTTTCTTGTTATGCATTAATACATTCCATTCATGAAGCTATGCTACACTTAATGTTTAATTCTTTCATGTCACTTTTTGATTTGGGTTCAATGCACCTATTTGATATTTTATCCATGCATGAACCACGAGAGTAACCCTTTTCGAGTGATTTCATTTAGGAGTGAACATCCTGGTGAAAGTTGAAGTCAAAGCCAAGATCTTTAAGTATATTTATTAACTATGTTGATTGGATGATAGTACTAGACATACTTGAAAATAAATGGTTGAAAAGTTAGGTTAGTTGGAAGTGTATTTGAAAAGTAATTTATGTAAAATTTTAAAGTTTGGCTATTTGTTTCATATTGAATTCAAATAAGAAGCTTTTGGAATTGTTATTACCACATCTTGAATTAGTTTATGAATTTAATGGGTAGATTCACTATAAACCCTCATGAGACTTCACTCCTCCACTAGGGGTTTAAAAGGCTTACCGCACGAAGCCAAGTGTAACCGTATTTCCAACGAAAAGAGAAATAAGTAGTAGTTTGCATTCATTTTAATAAAGTCGTTGCTAGGGACTAGCAATGTTCAAATTCGGGAGTGTTATTACACTTGAAAAGTGTAATTATAAACTCCGTAACTTAGCTTTAAAAGCATACATTGTTTAATAAATTTACAAGTTTTATTAATCTTTATCATTTAGTTGTTTTATTCTCTCCAATGCAGGAAAGAAGAGAAAATAATCGTGATTAGCAGTGATAAAGATGATGAAAACAACAATAACTAGCTCTATTCAGACTAGAGCAAGATCAAGGAGTGAAAAATGAAGTAGGAAGTCAGAGTAGAGATAGTCCAGACTATCTCCCAATCAGTCCGAACCACTGTAACAAAGTCCAAAAGATGTGAAGACACTGTGGTTCGAACCGTAGCATAGGTGGTCCGGACCACTACACTACAATTTGAAGAAAGCAACACACTGCGGTCCAAACCGTAACTACGGGTGGTCCGGACCACTGGGCAACATAAGGTTCCAGTTTTGTAGTTTTTAGGATTTTGTAAAGGGCTCTATAAATAGGACCCTTAGAGGATTGTTATGGGAGTTCGATCCAGTCGTCGTTAAGAATATTTCCAGAGAGTTTTCTTTAATTTCTTTCGCTTCTTTTCATTGTTCTTGAAGAATGTTCTTTCGTTTTCTTGGAGTTTTCGTTGGAGCATTGTCAACTTTGATTATTTTACGTATTGTTTCGAAGTAGGTATTTGAATCTTTATTTTGAATCAATGAATGTACTTTCATCTCTTATTCTTATTTATATTACGTGTGTTGTTTTCGATTCTATATTAAACTAAAACCCTAATTCTTGATTCAACGAATCAAGAAATGGTGGATGATTATGAACTTTGTGATGTGCGTAGACCTACGTATATTGTGTGAAAACATATGCGTAGAGATCTACACTTTTTAGATTTAATTTCATTTATCTCAAAACCATTTGAAAACAAAAACCCTTGATCATATTCTCTGTAATCCTTGATAATGATTTTTGAACCTACAATCTCATCTATATTTTTTAGATAAAAGTATTAAAATCTAAACCCTAATATCATCAAAAGAAAATCTTCCGGTTTTATAATCCTAAACTTGAGTTTATAAATGAGTTAGGGAGAATTTTTTATGCTTTCACGAAAATATCTTTTCAATCTACTTTTCCTTTATGTGAAACTTACATTGAGTATTAAAAGCACATCACATTGTGAAATAATCAATCCGACCAGAATTGAAAGTTGAATCAAGGCCTTTTCCATTGATTGAATTACATCTTTTAATTTTAGTTATTTGTCACATTAAATTTTACGTTTTTATATTTTGTTTAGATTAAGTTTAATTAAGTAATTTACATTCTATTTACAATTTGAAATCAACCCAAAACTTTTAAACCACTCAAAATTGTCACTTTTGAACTAGGTAGTAAATTTCTTTAACCTAGTGAAACTTAGAAACTAACACAGGAGGTTCCTTGTAGATTCGACCTCGTTCGTATCGAGTTAAAGCTACACTGCACACCCTTATTCTTTGGGGTAATTTTAGACGCAATTTCTAGAGGCAGTCAGTAATAAAGAGGGATTAGTGAATATCATTAACTTTAAGCTCAATTGAACAAGAACTTTAAGGAAAACAGGGTTAACAACATGCAATAAAAAAAGTCAAACTTCTAACAAAGTCCATAAATGTAAAGTTGTTAATAACAGTTCAAGAAAGTCCATGAATGTATTAGTGTTAACAACTGTTCATGAGAGTTAATGCATGTATAAGGTTATGAGGAAAACAATGTTAACAACAATTAATATATATCAGAATATCAACATCATGTATTAAACAAAGTTCAACATGAACTACTACAATGTATTTCAAAAACATTAATGCATAAGTTCAACAATGTATATTAGAAATTACTTTTTGCCCATTTGACATGGAAGTCCATAGCTTTCCACTACTTATTCAGGTCTATAGATTTTCCATGAAAAATCCCTAGTTTTCCCTCTTTTCAGTCTCCATTACCCCAAATGCAATTGGGAATATACCTTATTTCCATCCAATGTAATAGTTGCCAACAAGCCTCCACCATATGCTCCTTTAATATGGCAACCATCTAAACTCATAAAAGGCATGTATCCTTTTAGAAAACCTATCATCACTATTTCTAACAAACAAATATTCTGAAAAAGTAAAGATTAGGTTGTCCAGGCACTCTCTCATACTGAATTTTAACCACTTCTCCAAGATTTGTCCTTCGTACTTCGACTGTACATAGGAAGCTTTCCGTAGGTATCCTTGATGCTCTTTTTGATTTTCTCCATTGCTTTCTTTCTTACTTGGTATAACTGTATCTAGTTGGCGTCTACACCATACTTCCTTAATAACTTAGCTTTCATTCCACCCAGTTTCATTTGGGAGCTCTCTCTTAACTGCTCACTCAATTTATTTGCTATCCAAACAAAAGTCGCCTCAGAGTTTTTATGATACCATCCCTCATGGGTGATGCATGGATGTGCCATGGACACTCATCACTACCACAGTGAGCAGTGACTCTATTCTTTTCATTTTTATCTCTCACAATTTTGAACCCCTCCTAAACAACGTAGTCCCTCAAAGCTTCTCTTGGTTGTCATTTTTGAACATTACCCTTTTCTCCAATTCAATTTTCTGTCCTTTTTCTCTTTACATATATCTACCCAGCCTTTTTTGTTCGTCTTACGTCCATATCACGATTGGAACGAGCATTACAGCTGTGATTAGATTGATAGCCCTCTATGTGTTCATACCCAGTGGTACTACCTCTACTGTCTTTTTAACCCAATCTTTGTTCATTCTTCTTATCACTGTTAACACTAAAACCATCTGTATTATTATCTACATCAACCCCCTGAGATTACTCCTTGTCTGTAAATAAAAAAGAGTCATCACCATCAATATCTTTTGATGACAATTCTGCCATAGACTCAAGCACAGCAGTACAATCTACCTCCGAATCGGGAACAATCGAAAGAAACGCAAAAGAAGAGAAGCTGATCAAGAAAATGGGAAAGCATTGAATCGTCCATTCGCACGGACTATATATGAAAGGGTAGAGCGGAGAAGTATGTAATTTGCCAAATGACATATCCTCATAAAATAGACATTTAGAGATATAATTATGTTTTTTATTAATTTAATTCTAACCAAAATCAAACTGAATTATTTCAGGTAATTCAGCTTAATTGTTTTCCTCGTCTCTATTCAAACAATTCGATTCCTACTATTAAGGAACTAAAACAATTCAAATAATAGAACTAAATCAAACTGAAAATTCAAATAAACACCTCTAAAAACTTTAAAGTTGGAAATTAATATTTTAGAAATTTTTTTGAAATGCTGAAATTTAAGGATTTGCAAGGAAAATAATTATAAATAATATAATATTTTGTTAAGAAGAGTGAAACTTTTCATTGAAAATATTAATTAAAATATTCTTAAAAAACAAGATAGAAAAGTCAAAAGATATTTTATTTATTTATATTTTAAAATTTTAGCTAGAATGTAAAATAATAATAATAATAATAATAATAATAATAATAA
>QLOD02000017.1:16365504-16384958 GCA_003260245.2 Sideroxylon spinosum | reverse complement strand
AATTAAATTATATTTTAAATATTTTTGTGTAAATAAGAAAATATATTATTAATTCAATATATTAATGTATTTTATATTATAATTAAATATTTTTATTATTATTTAATTTTATATATTAATTAAATATTTTTATATTAAATAATAATATATTTGACGGTGATAAGATGTTGGTGGCATTCAACAGACAATAATGATTGATAGTTGTAACTGAGAGTAGTTGTATAAGAAAATGAAAACTGGAAATGAAAACTTGAGAAAACGCATTTTCTATATTTTGATAATTTTTAAAAATTTTAAAAACAGTTTTTATTTTTCTAAAAACTGAAAACAAATTTGACAAACGAATGTTCGTGTTCAATTTTCAAACAAATTGAAAACAAAAACAAAAAACTAAAAACAAGATGGTTACCAAACGGAGGCTAAATGATTAAGGCACTCGCACGTGTTAGGAATTGGCCTTTGACCAATTACCGTATATTTCAAGTATATTCAAGCATAGATATACCAGCTTTCAGAGGTTGCCATGAGATAAATGCAATAAAAATTACAGTATAAAATTAGAGGCTTGTGATGCATATTATTAAATTATTGAGATGTGAATGGTCTGAAAAATAATTTTACTTCACTTAGGATCCATGTGCTGCCACGAAAAACAATAAAAAATGACAAAAAAAATGAATTTAAAAACTTTTGACGTTTAGTATATAGTTATTAAAACATGTTTTTTAAAAATATATAATAAAATTTTTTAATTTTTATTTCAAATTTTTGAATAAAACACCGTTAAAACAGTTTCAAATCAAAATTTAGAGATGAATAGTAGAATTTTTTAACTTTTGTGTCAATTTTTTTGAGAGATAAATTATTCAAACAATTTTTTGATTCCATCAAAACGATTTTATGTCAAAATTTATTAAAAGTGGTCAAGAAGTTTTTAAGATTTATAAAAAAATTATTAGAATTTATGAAATACAATTGGAGGTTGTAAAAAATTTACCAAAATTTATAAAAATTTATTAGGTATTTTGATATATATATATATATATATAAATTTATAGAAATTTTATATAATTTGAAAAATATAAAATATATGAAAAAATTTTAAAAATTTTTAAAAACTTTCAGTATATTTTATATTTTTTTGGACACACACCTATTGTTTTACCTTTTCCTTTGGAAAACGCGGACACAAAGGTGAGACTAGTACATTGTGGAAGAGAACACGTTGGCCCGCGACGTCAAATAAGGGACGTGGTGACCTTTCACAGAGATGTTAATATCTGTGCTTCTGTGCTTAATAATTAGTGTGAGCCAAATAGGGGTAAAACAGCTATCTCAGTGCGCCGCGGGGGCCCCAACCCAACGTTAGAAAGTAATGATCACCTGGCCAGGCCAACGAGTGAGCTTCATTATTCTTCTTTTCTTTTGATTGGAATGGACAGCTGCCTCCTTGCTTGGTTGTAAATCACTTATTTGGAGTTGTAAAATTCGTGATAAAGCGTGATTTGAGCGTAATCACAAATTAAAAAGAAAAATAAAATAAATTGAATAACTTTGTTCAGACGGAATTAGATAAAAATTAACTTTTTATTTGTAGAAATATTATTAAATTTATAAAAATTTTATTAAATTTGTACATATATATATATATATATATTTATAAAGATTTTGCGTAATTCAAAATAAAAAAATTATAAAATATTGTAACGAATTATAAAATTCTTTTACATTTTCAAAACTCCAGGCTAAAAGTGGATTGTGAACCACAGGAACACTTTCCTACAGTTTCAAAGATCAATAAGTAAACCCACCAATTGTAGTGAAAATAATAATGGATGAGTGATAGGATGTATTTAAAGTGGTAAAAATTAATAAAAAATCAGATAAAAGTAAGATAAATGTGAGTTCGTAATACGTGCAGTGAGATAAAAAGTTAAAAGGTTTTTAGAGATTTTTAAAATTAATCCAATTACCAAATACTCCCTATGTTATTTATCTTATGTTGAATTTCCTAGAAAATAGCCATATTATCCTGCTAAAAAGATTTTATATTAAAAATTCTAATTGTGTATTACTAACCTAGTAGTTAAAATAAACCATGAGGTCATGCAAAAGTGAGGTGACTATTTCCATTGGACATCGGATAAGCGATCCCCATTGCAAATATACAATAAGCTTCAAATGTATCTAAAAACCTCTAAAATAATCTTAAAAATTTCTCTAATCATATTTCGTTATGTATCACTTTTACATTACTTCAATGCCAACTTTTTTTTTTTTTCCTTTTAAACTTTTCCAGGTCATTCAATTAAGTAAAAATTTATTGAGATATGTATGTTACATTTAGTTCAAGTGTGACAAATTTAAGAGTGTTTAGTTTATCAAAAAAACACTAAAAGTTTTTAATTTTTACTAACGTTTTTTAATTTTCTCTAATTAAATTTCATCATGTGTCATTTTTATACTTTTTTTTTTTATTTTTTGTTACTTTGATAATTTAGAGAGTTAGATTTATTATATGTTGAATTGTATTTACTTTTCTTAATTCAGTTGTAGTACTAATAGAACTTGGACTAATTTACTTATAGAAAAAACTTGTTTAGGAGGACCCAATCCTTATTAGTTTGGAATTAAGGTTTGTTAGAAAGTTTCCTATAAAAATATTCAATATGTCAATAATTAGCAAATTGCAAACAAATATTAGCTTTAGACTTCTAATTAAAATAGAACTTGGTGGTATTGATTTAATCTTTCTGAAGAATCTGAAGTTTATTTAATTTTCATACTTAATTAGGATTCACTCGAAGAGTATTCGATGGCTAGGCGAGTGTTTTAGTATGAGCTAATGAAGGTAGAAGGTAACGGAATGGCTAGACAAGAGTTCGACCTCATCCAGTGAAAGCAGAAGGTTAGGCCATGCCAACTCATGGGTTTGACCCATTATGAACTTTCCAGCTTTCAGGAGTCTACTATAATTAGGATGTTAGATATTTTTCCAAACGCTCCCTACAGAGATTCACTACCATGTGTGGTTTATGGGAGCCTCACATGACATCAGTGCTTAACCACCCATTTTGTCATTGCGCTTATAGGCGTATTGCGAAACTCCTCTTGTCCACTCGCGACACACTTAGTAACAGGGCTCTACCGTTGATAGCTATGGGAGGTGTGTGAAGACCCGTATTTTTTAATTTAAGTTTATTATTTCAGATATTATTGTATTTTAAAATTTTTATATTTTAATTGTGCACGCATGTGTATTTATATATACATGTGCTAGTGTCCTATTGATTGAGAAAGAAGGAGTAATTCTATTGGCTGAATGGGTGGCTAGGGTCGGTCGTATATGGGAGGAGGCCAAAGAGTAGCAATCATGAACTAATGGCTACATTAATAAAGGAAGCCTATGAAAGAAACCTCTAGTGAATTTCTATTAAATACCCAACCCATTAGATCTCCAAAATTTTTCCTCTTTTTCCTATATTTCTGACCTAAAGAAAGGGAGAAAGAAAGAGAGAGGGCTGTCATGAAACTTTTTACGAGAGTGTGAAAAGAAGAAGGAGAAGAGAAAATTTCTCCGTGATTGCGAAGTGAGTGCGTGTGTAGTTCGGCTCAAATTCGTCTGTGAGCTTTTCGTAGAGAACTAACTTGAGTTGGAGTTTACGCTTTTACGCACCGTTCATCTACGTGTGTAACGAGATAGGTGGGATAGCATATAAGTTTATTTTCTTAGATCCTTTGCAAGATTTGTATGGATGTATACATGAATTGGAAAATTTGTTCTATGATTAGAATTCTTTTGAGTTATATGAAATTCTGCAACTTCCATGTTAAAAATGAGTATACTGTTCTTTTCCTAAAAATCATGCTTAGAGATTGATTTAGCTTTTGAAAATTTTATATGTTAAACTAGTTATGTATACAACTTTCCTGTAAAAATTTCATAATTATTTGAATTAAAATGAATTGATTAAAAATAATCAAACTTAACTGTTTGGTAGGGATTTACGCTAGGAGGCACACTAATTTAGTATAAAATTTTATACTTAGAGGTCGAATTAGTTTGACATTTTTATATGTTGGATTACATATCTAGAATAATATCCAGCAAAACGTTCATATTATTTTGAGTTAAATTGAATTTTTTTAAAATCGTGGAAATTGAATGGTTGTTATGACTTGCTGTGTTGATATGACTTTAATGTTTGGTATAAAAAATGATATCTAGAGATTTAATAAATTTCTAAAATTTTTACATGTGAGATTAGACATGTCATAGAGTGTACAGTAAAATATTTATAAATTTTTGAGCAGTATCTTATTTTATAAAAATATTTAAAATAGGCTGTCTGGTTTATGTTGCTGCACTAACAACAGTCTGGTTTTTGGTATAAATATTATAAATAAAAGTTGATTTAATTTATGAAATTTTTATATGTTAAACTAGACATATAAATGAGTTTTCCCTAAAAATTTCATAAATTTTGGATTTAAAATGGATTTTATAAAAATCGGGAAAGTGAGCTGTTCTGGATCGTCCTACAAAAATACCTACTTCGTTTTTCTTAAAATCTGTATTATTTGATTTCATAAATAAATTCTAAATTTTGTTTTTATGAAACTAGAATTAATTATAAGTATTTTAGGGTTTTAAATTAATAGAAAATACTTTATTTTGTTTTATAAATTATCAAAATTTATATTCTAAACCCGTATTTGACATGATATGCTTGATAGAAAAATTTGTTTATCAAGCTAATTATATATATATTCTTGAATATTGTTGCGTGAGATTTATTTGATAAATGATATTTATAGATGGGCAATATGGAACTTAGGCCCTGAATACTTTATGCTTCATAAAACTTATAAAGTAAAGGGATGAACATAAGAAATCTGAATAGGATGAATCTTGTGTATGATATGCTGTAAAAGGATTATGAATGAATATTGATTTTGATATTGGGGTCATTAAGGGTACTAGAAATAGTGAGTTCTAGAGCCCAAGGATTAAAAACCCCGAAACCTGCGTAGGATGGTTTAGCATAACTAGTGGGCTAGAAACCTACGAAGTGCATATACGGCTTGTACTAGCATATATTAGTACCGGGACTGCGGGACCGGTTAGCCCAATTAGGCAAGATGAGTACATTTGGAACTGGGGACCAATTGTACCCCACGACTGAGGTCTGGGGATTTGATTTGATAGACTGAAACATGAGACCAGGGCTATCGATAGACTGGGACTGCGCGACCAGGGCTATCTGGATTATTTGGGTTTAGTTCTGTGGTCACAGACTAACCTTGCAGAGTACCTGACCCATAGTATGGTATTGTAGTGTGTATTGTGATTGAGATGATGGATGATGTTTAGCATGACATTTTTGAATTCATGGCTAAGATTGATGTTAAACTTGAAATGGTATAATGATTACAGATTTGATGAGGTTGTTACGTGTATGATGAAATGTTTACTAAATGTTGAATGTGTGCTATTAGTCTTACATGACTTAAGAAATATTTACTTATATGCTTTATACTGAGCACACGTGATTTAGTGCTCATCCCCTACAATTGATCTTGCAGGTACAGATGATCGTAATGGACCCACGAGATAGAGTGGTCGAAGTTAAATTTACTTTTGCATATGCTTTAAGTAATTTGGTTTATAGTTTTAGGCCCAGTTTGAGGCATTATACTTTGTAGTCCGTTTGCGACAGATTATGGATTTTGGAGTATTCAACTGTAGAATACGATATTATTTTTTCTTCTACTCTGGTTGGTTAAAAGTATGCTTACTTTGTGGCATTTTGTGGGTTTAGTCCCCACGTCCCCAGGTAGTGGATTTCGGGGCGTGACAAGGTGCACTGCAGTGGCCAACCAAGGCTTAAAGAAATAAAGTTATACTTCTGCTAACAATTATATCTTTTGGAACGGTGGTAAGCACTTGATCCGACAAGTGGTATCAAAGCAAGGTTAAAGGTTCCAATCCCCAGTTGTTGCTTGAAGGGGGGATTATTAGGGATTTTTGCGATCGCCCCCTAGGGATTAGCTATCGCGTGGGTTAATAGGGGCCCCACCAGACATCGGTGCTTAACCACCCATCCTATCGATGCATGGTGTCTTAATATTGTATTTTCAAAGTTTGTGTTAATTGCAGGTTTATTCAAGTGTGATTTACTGGTTTGTTAAGTTGGTGGTTGGGTGAGAGAATTACTGCTTGGTGAGAGTTGAGGTAAGAATGAGAGAGTTGTTGTAGAGAGAGAGCCCGAGATGGGTGTATGTTGCGCTTGGCTTTAGGTTGGCGATTCTTGTCTTAATGTGGTGATGTTCTTTCTTTATTTCCTAGTGGCGCTTGGTCTATGGGAATCTTCTTGCTATAGTGTTTCCTTCTTCTTTTATACCATCCCAACTTCTCATTCTTTAGTAGGTGTATTTGGATTTAGATAACAGGATGCTTGCAAGCTATTGAATACTTGTCTTATGGTTTTTGTGGGAGTGTTGTAGAGGCTACAGTGGTATGGTAAGTGTATATCTATACTATATTACAAAAAGAATGTAAATTTTCTCTCCTGCTCTCCTTCACCCTAATCCAACGTGGCATGCCTCTTTACTTTCCATTCCATCTTTTTTTTTTTAGAATTTTGAATTATTTTTAAATTCTTTCTTCTCTTTTTTTTTTTTTTTTTTTTTTTGTCTCTTTTTTCTTTGACAAACCTTTATCTTTTTATCTCACATTGCTAAAACACTATAATTTAACCTTTTCATTTGTATATAAAACTATTATAATTATAGTATATGATTTCAATGCATGTGATGTAGCTCATAAGTTCCAAAAAAGGAGGACCCATCTGCTTGGATTTCGAAAATAAGACCTACTTGTTTATAAATTTAATATGAATGAATTTATTAGTTTCAAAAAATGACTTGCTTACTTATATGTAGTCGCAAAATTTATATATTTTAAATATATTAGGATTTAAATTAAAAACATAAATAAAAAATAACTAAATAATAATTAGATTATTTCTCACATAACAATTCTTAAAATGTTTAAAATACAAAAATATAAAAAAATACCAAAATATTAATTATGTTGGGCTTGGGAAATGGTTTAAAATTACTAAATATTAATTAAATTTAAGAAATCTAAATTTTCTAGCTATGACAACTCTTAATACATTTTAAATTTAAAAAGACAAAGAAAAAATTATTTAATTGCTAATTAGTTTCATGATTAATAACTTTTATAGAATTTTAAATTTAAATTTATTAATAATATTAGTAATTATCTAATTGCTAATTAGGTTCGTGGCTAATAACTTTTTATAAAATTTAAATTTAAATTTAAATTATTCATATCAACCATTCGATTAAAAAAATTTAATGATATTTCGTATTTGATTTATCTTTTATAAACTAAAATGTATGACATATGATTAATAATATTAGTATTTTTAATATTAGTTGTTTTTATAAAACCAATCAAAATTTATTTTAATACAGTTAAAATTAATAATATTTTTAACTGAAGTTAATTTTGTCAAATGAACTAATAATTAAAAACATATATTGAAATTGATAAACTCTTGAAATAAAAAAAAAAGAAAAAAGAAAAAAAAAAAGATCTAAACAATTAGATAAGTTTGAGATTTAATATATATTCTAAACCCAACAAAACTTGATATTTTGAATTGGGTTGATTTAAAATTTGATAAAAATATAAATTTTCAGTACGCATAAGAAAACTTGACTTTGATTAACTCTATTGATTAAATCAATAAATATAAAATATAAATATAAAATTATACTAAACTATGTAACTTCATTACATTCATACCACAAAGCACTTGATCTAACTAAATAACGGACTCGTTTGGAGTTCCAAAAAAACTAAAAAAAATTTCAAAAGTTAAACTTCAAAAAATTTGAACTTGTTTAAAAAAATTTTTGAAATCCGTTGGAACAAGCCAAAATAGGGCATTCCAATAGTTTTGCTAGAATTTTTTTAAGGATTGTATTGACATTTGTACCAAAAATTTTCAAGATTCTCCACTAAAATTGTGCCACTTATCACTTATATAATTTTTAATAACTTTATATCAAATCAATCACAAATATCTAACTATCATTTCAAAACAACTGTTTACACTCTAAACACCTAAAAATTACACTTTTGGTTTTTTTTGTGACTCCAAACGCAACCATTATCTTGCTAACTGATTCATTCACAAAATTTTCATTCTTTCATCAATGTAAAATGTTTTATAGTTTTGTGCATCGCATGAGTTAACACTAGTATATATATACATGTCTGTGTAAATATATAATTTAGGAGTTGGAAAATGGTTAAAATCATGAAATTTAGACCTAAGTGTTAGTTAATTGTTGAGTTGCAGTTCATACATCTTAAAGTTGAGTTTTGAGATAGATTTTGATATAAAAGCTTGATTTTCGAATTGAAAATGATGAATTGTAAAAATTTAGATTATGGGCTACCATCAAGATAGCAATTTGGCATCAAAACACTGGTGCTAGAACAGCTAGTTGGCGCTTGGACGTGAGCATAAGGACAACAAATAATAGGCATTTGGATGCGAGCGTCAGGATGGTGAAAAGGCGTCTGAACTCCAACATTAAGACGGCTCATTATTGTTTAGACACCCTTTGTTTTTTTGCGTTGTGTTAAATCAGTACTATTTGCTACTTTTCCTAGTTCTGGGTTATTCTAGGGCTAGATATGACTTGAAAATTAATAATTTAAAAAAATAAAAAAATGTGTTTGTAGACTATTATTTAATATTAAATTATCGAAAACTGATATTCATTTATATTTTATTATCCAACAATACCAAATGGAAGATGAAATTAATTTGATACTTAATAATAAGCATGCGAAGATGTATATCTTATTATATTTGTTAAATGAGCTTGTGTGCAAAAAATAAAATAATGTGATGATCGTTATGATTGTATAAAAACATGTATGAGCATGATGTGTATGAGGTAATGATGAGAATATTGTTATTATATAGTGCTAATATATGGATGAGTAAGGTGGATGGATTGTGATGCCTTATGGAAGACTGTGATCTCCTATTGATTATACGTGCCGACTGCGAGGTCCTGCTAATGTGATGTATGTTAGATTGTGATTTCCTGTTAATGTGGTGTGACTTGTGTTTGATTTTGTGTCTTGAAGTATTATAAAATAGAGGGTCTATGTACCCTTAAGTAAAGAGCCCCTAAATTTGTGCAGAGTCTAGATATTAGTTCCAGTGGCTCAGCCAGATCATCATGGGGCCGGGCTGGGCTTGGCATCAGCAATCACTATTATAGCTGTATATGTTAGTTATAATTGGTTACATACTATAGTTAGGTTAAACATGGTTGTGGCATAGTTAGTTTGTTACAATGTATTGCTATAAAAACCCAAATGTAAATCAAGAAGGCTATGAAAGTAATTCTAGAGAATTATTCTGTCCCTAGAAGGCTTCGAAGTCCTCAAATTCTTCCAATTATCCTTCAATTTCCATTCTCTTTCCATCATAGGTAGAGGAAAGGTTAAGTCCGAAAGTAGCACACTCCAATTGGTATCAGAGCCTTTTGTTGATCCTAAAATGGCAAAAACAAGAAATACAACTCAGTCTAATCACCATTATCAAGAAACCCAACAACAATTGGGTCAGTTAATGAAAATGATGAAAAAACTAAGCAAGAAGTTGGAAGACGTATCTTAACAAGTTCAGTTAACATAGCAACCATCCAAAAGAACAAATAAAAAGAAATGGGAGCCCAATCGTTCTAGAATTAGGAGGAGGCAACAACTCAATCCCAATCGGGGCCACCAATTGTAGTATAAGGTACGAATGTAAGGTTTAATGGCATCCAAGTCAAATTAATTAGACAAAAATTCCCAATTTTAATGGTAAAAATCCCCTGAAATGGCTTTACAAGGCCAATCACTTTTTCCAACATTATGAAAACCAGAAGTTGGAGATTGCTTCTTGCACATGGAGGGAAAAACTTTGGTGTGGTTTCACGATTTGTTGAATTCTGAAACAGGAATTAATTGGGAAAATTTTTCTGAAGCTTTATAAGTCAAATTCAGTGAAAATCTTACAAGGATCCTATAAGTCAGTTGGTTAGATTAAAATAGCATTCTTCTGTCGAAGAATTTGAAACCAAATTAACTATCTCTAATTGAATAAAAGGGTTAAGTGAAAAACACAAACCCAATGTCTTCTTAATTGGGTTGAAAGACTAAATCAGATATTTAGTAAGGATGTTCAATCCCGAACAACCAAACAAAACCTTTGGTTTACTAAGGTTGCAGGAGGAGAATTCGCTGGCTATTAAAAGACAGCAAGCAAGATCAAGTGGGGCAAGCTCAAACACGAACAATCCCGAAAAAAAGAGTTGTGTTTTAACTGTGATGAAACATAGCAGAGGAATCATGTGTGCAAGAATCCTAGACTCTTTATTTTAGAGTTTGTGTTTAAAAAAAAAAAGAAACTGACAATGTAAGCAACAAAGAGGAGGAAGAAAATGGGGAAGATAATCAAATAATGATATAAGGACCCAAAATCACTCTACATGCCCTCCTTAATCTAAGATCCTTTGGTTAATTAGCTATATTAAGGCTAGACAATGGAATATTTTGATTGATTCAAAAGGTACCCGCAATTCCACAGATCCTAAAGTGGCTAAATGCTGTCAATTAAGAATTGAGAGGATGAAATTTCGTCTATGAGAGGGTGAAATTCCGTCTATAAAAGTGACCAATGGTGAATTATTGAAGAGTAAAGGAGAGTGCTCAGATGAATCTAAGTGCATAAGAGAATGTTTTCTTAATTAACTCCTGTGGGCAGGTTGTGCTTGGTATTGGGGGTTCAATGGCTCAAGACATTAGGCCCCATACCTTTAATTCTCTTCTCTTGTTATTAATTTCTCTAAAAATAACAAAGGGTTACAAGACAGTGGACAGCTTATAAAGGAAGTGGAATTGCAACAATTAAGCAATCATATTGCTAAAAGGTTCTTACTACAATTATTTCAGGTATCTACTAAACAACCCCACCATTTAAAGTAAAATGAGGATGCCAAAAATGAGGTTTAGAAAGTTATACCGAAGTACAGTGAAGTTTTTTTCAGAGCCAAAAACGTTGCCTCCAACGAGAGGGTATGAACACCAGATTGTTTTGCAATCAGGTACTCAACCTAGTTCTACTAGACCCTATAGATATCTTCACTTTCCAAAAGAGGAAATAGAAAAGATTGAAAAGGAATTATTGAATTCTAGCCTTATTCTACGTTGTCAGCCCCTTTTCTCTTCACTAGTGATATTGGTGAGAAAGGTAGATGGGTCCTAAAGGATGTATGTTGATTACAAGACTTTAAATCAGGCCACAATGAAAGACAAATATCCTATCCTAGTTGTGGATGAGTTATTAGATGAGTTGAGTGGTGTTACAATTTTCTCAAAACTAGACTTAAGGTCTGGTTATCATTAGATAAGAATGTAGCCTAAAGATGTTTCAAAAAACTATATTTAGGACACATTCAAGTCATTATGAGTTTTTGGTAATGCTGTTTGGGTTCACAAATGCCCCGCACTTGATGAATGATGTTTTCAGGCCTTATTTAAGGAAATTTGTCCTGGTATATTGTCTGCATATCAAAAGTGCTAATCTAAACTCCCAAGTGCAAGAGTGTGTAGTGTGGTATTTACTTGGTGTGACCAAGATCGTATCCACAGGGACTGCTTTGTTGAAAATTTTAAGGAAAACTTAGTTTTGAGAAATCTTCAAGTTTGAAACAAACCTTCACCAAGAATGATTAGATTTGATTTAAGTTGAATTTGTGAAATTTTTATGAGGGGAAAAAATCTTGATAATCAAAAGTAAAGCAAAAATAATTTAAACTACTTAAGAACTTAAAAACTTTAAATGAAGGGACTTGATTTAGTTAATGAAATGAAAGACTTGGTTCAATACAATTCCAAGTGCAGTATATTGATGATTAATTCAATCTAATCATTATAACTCAATCCAAATTTAACAATTGTAAATTTGAATCGAATGATATGTCATTTAAACCTTAAAGAGAATAAGTTTACTTTCACAAGAAATAATGGAAATATGACTCCTTTATTGATCAAGACATGGAACCTGTAAACCACCTTAGTAAACCTTTTTAGGAGAAAGTTATGGAAGATTTCAAGGCTTTAATATTGATTAATATTTATATTTTTTTGATATTTCTTATTCAAGCAAAAATTACTGGGTATAAGAATGATTGTTATCATGACATTTGAAAAATAACTATGGATGATACATTGAATCAAACACTTGGACTACAAAAACCAAGGTTAATTATAACATCCTCCAAGTTTTATCTAAAGATTATAAGGATCCATCTTTCATCATTTGTACCAAGAAAACAATTTAAACCTATAAAACCAATAGCTAGGTTGAATTCATCATCTCAACTAACACTCTTCTTGGTTTGAAACCAAGTAAGAAAACTTAGTAAGACATGGTAAATGAAAAGGAATTCATTGAAACTAGAAAGCTTGAAAATATAGTTTTATATAAAAGGTACTTAAACAAAATACAGGATTGAAGAATAAGTTTTGCAAATAAAGAATAAGAAGAAGAAAGAGAAGAAAAAGAAATGTAAAAGATAAATTTAGCTCACACACTCTTCTCTCTCTAATCTACTTTCTTTATAAAAAGATACATATCTTCCATCTTTGCCATAATGTGTATTTATAGGCATCATACGCCTAATCCACTTGGGTCATCCACTTGCATGCCATTTACATACTTGCTTATCTCATTTGAATTCTCCACTTTACTTGTCAAACATGAGTTCTTCACTTTCTTATCTAATTTGAATTCTCTATCTACTTTACTTGTCCAATTTGAATTTTCTTCTTCCATTCACACTTCGATTACTTGTTTAACTTGATCCTAACAATTACATATCTAATCATGAATTCTTCTCTTACTTTCCAAGATGAATTCTTCATCTTCCATTCAATTTGAATTCCAACAATTACTTTAATTTGAATTTTTCATGTTGCTGATCCGATTTGTATATCCAATTGCCAACTTACATTCTCAACTTGATTTGATCAACCTGCATGCCAACTTGGATTCCAATAGTTTCTTGTCCAACATGAGTTCTCTTGCTTGTCAAACTTGGATTCTAACATTTACTTGTCTAATATGAACTCTTACTTGTCCATGCATTTGTCCACTTGCCAAGTTACATTATCCACTTGCTAACTTCAACTTGTATGTACCATGAAAGATAGAAGATTACAACTAAAATAGATAAAACTAGATATTTAGTTAATTAAAATAACTAAAATAATATTAATTCTAGTTGTTAGTTCCACAATTTTGAAACATAATCAAATTTTTTTTTACGATATACTTGTATACAGTGCTAGTGTGGAAGAGCATGTGTTGCAGCTAGAACTTACTCTGAAATTATTAAAGGATCGTAAGCTATTTGCTAAGGAGTTTAAGTGCAAGTTTGGTTACCTAGAGGTTGACTATCTAGGGCATCTTATTTTGGGTTAAAGAGTGAGGGCTGATCTTAAGAAGATAAAAGCCATGATTGATTAGACTATTCTAAGAACCTTCAAGTCTTTAAAGGGATTTTTGAGTCTTACAGGGTATTATAAAAGATTTATCAACAGCTATGGGGTATAGCTAAACCATTAACAGAATTGTTAAAGGAAAATTCATTTTAATGGTCTCCAACAATAGAGAGAGCATTTTAGGAGCTTAAAATGTTTGTGACTACCCGACCAGTGTTAGCTTTATCAGATTTTTCTAAAGTTTCTACAATCGAATATGATGCCTCAGGTTCAAGAATTGGAGCTGTTTTGATGTAGGAAAACAAACCTATTGCCTTTTTCAGCCAAGCTTTGAAGGGAAGGGAACTAATGTTATCTACTTATGAGAAAGAATTCTATACTTTGATTCTAGTAGTGAAGAAGCAAAGACGTTATCTACTTGGCCAAGTCTTAACAATAAAACTTACCACTGTAGTCTAAAGTATCTACTGGAGCAATATATTGGGACTCATACTCAACAGAAGTGGATTTCTAAGCTCTTGGAATACAACTTTACCATAAAGTACAACAAGGGGTGGACAATAAATAAGATGGAAATGCCTTATCTAGATTGTATGAGGATAATTCTATGCCTACTAATCATTTTATATGCTATCCCATCATTGTTACAGGTCCTATTCCCAATTTATTTGAAGAATTAAAGCAAGTTTATAGTAGAGATAACAGAGTTCGGTTAATATTTCAACAAATAAAGCAAAAAGTCTTAGCGATGCAACAATATTCAGTTCAATAAGGAATCCTATTTTATAAAAATAAGATTTACATTCCAAATGATCACAAATTAAAAAGCACAAATATTCAATTCGATCCATAGTGATGCAATAGCAAGGCATGATGGATTCTAGAAGACATACAAAAAGGCTGAGCATAATTTTTTTTTTTTTTTTTTTTTTTTTTTTGCCCAAGATGAAAAAGGAAATACAACAATTGGTGGAAGAATGTACAATTTGCCAGAAATGCAAAATAGAACACACAGCTCCAATAAGACTATTATAGCTCCTCCCTAATCCAAATAGTTCTTGGATTGATATATTAAAGGACTTCATTGAAGGTTTGCCACATTCTGACAGATTTTCAGTCATCGGGTGATAGTTGACAAACTCACAAAATATGCTTATTTTATTCCCTCACACACCCATATACTACTCAATTATTTCTCATTTTCATTTAATATATCTTTAAACTACATGATCTTCCAAAGACCCAACATTTACAAGTTTTTTTCTGGAGAGAATTGTTCAAGTTATTATCTCTACGATATAATACTAGGCTTCATCCACAAATAGGTGGCCAAACAAAGGCCACCAATAGATGTATAGAAGGCTATTTATGGTGTTTCATTTCAAATTCTCCGAAGAGGTGGTCACAGTGGCTTTACTTAACAGAACATTTGGTTTTAACACAAGTTATCACTCATTGTCAAAATGACACCATATAAAACCCTATACAGGGATAAGCCCCTAGATTGACTCAATATGGAAGGCTTAGTTGAGAAAGTATCTGTTAATCAGTTATTTGAGTTCTCATCAACACATTCTTCAATTATTAAAAAGGCATTTGGTTTAATCTTAAAATCACATGAAAAAGCAAGCAAATTAACATAGAACTGAACGAGTATTTTCAGTTGGTGACTTAGTTTATGTTAAACTTCAGCCTGACAGTTATCAATGTTGTGTCAAAAATAAATTGTCCGCCAAGGTTTTTGGTCAATTTCAAATCATTCCAAAAATTGAAGAAGTGAAATATAAACTACAACTACTTGAATCTTCTCAGAGTCATACAGTTTTTCATGTCTCACAGCTCAAAGCCAAGATCAAAACAAAAGATAATGTTTTACCTCATTTGCCTTCTACAAATACTTAGGGAAGCATCTTACCAGTGCCTTAAAAATTTTGCATGCCTGAACTTGGTAGAGAGGCCAACATGTCTTTACAGAGCTTTTGGTTTAGTGGAAGGGACAAGCACCTTCAAATGCTACTTGAAAAAAGCTATATTGGTTTAAATCAAGGCACTCCGACTTCAACCTTAAGTACAAGGTCCATTTTCAACAAGAGGGCAGTTGTAATGGAATTAGAGTATTGAAACCCAAGCCCAAGACAGAGCGAAACAAGGAAAGTAAAATACAAAAAATGATGAAACACACTTCCATAGCAAGCAAAGAAGAAGAACATATTGAAAGCATAGAAAGAAGAGAACATATAAGTAGCAAACCAATGTATGGGGAAAATGAGATACAAAGCATATGTTCGACCAGCCAAGGAGAGAGAAACATCCAACACAAAGGCCCTCAGATCAACCATTGGATCAGCTCAAATGGACAACCCAGATCAAATAAAGACCATTTACAATCTCGACTACACAAATAGCCCAACATTAAAGGACAATAGGGGAACTTCAGTAGCGGGAGTATGTAAGAGTAAATGCTTGGCAGATGGATGGATGAAGCTTCTAAAGGAAACTCTATTAAAGAAGATCGGGTCAGGGCAATGACCAAGGGGTGGTTCAGGAAGGCAACGAGCTAAGTTGGTGAAGTAGGTCAACTATAAGACTAGGCTGGGCAGAGTTGAGGATTAATGGGCTGGGTTGATAGGGAGAATTAGGGCTAAGAGAGTAGCCTACATTGAAGTGGGCCATCCATAGCTTTTGTTTAGATCATCATAGGACTGGGCTTGGCATAACCAATCATTGTTATAGCTATATTTGTTAGTTATATTTAGTTACATACTATAGTTGGGTTAACTATGGTTATGGTTAACTATAGTTAGTTTGTTACAATGTATTGTTATAAAAACCCAAATGTAAAACAAGAAGGTTATGAAAAGTAATTCCAAAGAATTATTCTCTCTCTAGGAGGCCTGGAAGTCCTCAAATTCTTCCAATTATCCTTCAATTTCCATTCTTCTTCCACCATAAGTAGAGAAAAGGTTAAGTCTAAAGGTAGCACACTCTAAAGTCCTTACTCTTATGTGCATCCTTAAGGCCCTGTTACATAATTTGGCCAACTTTGGATTTAAGCTACAATTTAATTATAAATATTCAGACATGAATTAATACTATGTCGAGATAAGACTGAGAAGCATGTGTTGTTTGTATATAATGATATGATGAAACAAAATGGAATTGAAAAATGTGTTATTGAAGTTGGTTATTAAAGATTGATTTGAGGTTAAGAGACACTGAAATATAGTGTATATATATCCAAGGGTTGAGAGTCTTTATACGCAGGGGTTGGTTGTCGTATCCAATAGACCAATAACCCACAAAATGACGTAGGTGTTTCAGGATAGCATGTTTATTTCCTAGGTATAACTTTAGAGATATAGGGCCCATTTAAAAGATAAAGTTTTCCAAACTTTTATAAACTTTTACTAACTTTTGATAATTCTCGTGCTCTATGCGTTTATGTAAAACTCTAAATTTTACAAACTTTTACAACCTTTTATCAACTTTTATAAACTTCTGTCAAGTCCTAACAAATTTTCTGACCAAAACCATTGGAATGGGTTATGTCAGAAAATTAGAGTTTACCTTCTAAATGCCTAAAGGTAACTAATACATTACATTTTTCTGCTTTTATTTTCCCCCCTAACTTTTGGCCTGCAAACGCCTCCTAAAGCCTCGTTTGGAAGGTAGTTTTTAAACTTTTCTAAATTTTTACCAACTTTACACATTTTTGTCAACTTTTCTGATCAAAACCGTTCGAATGAGTAAGCGAGACCACATACAAATGAATTACGTCAGAAGATTAGACTTTGTCTACCAAACCCCAAAAAATGACTTTTTTTTATTTTTTATTTTTTTTAATTTCCAAACACTCCCATAAATGCTTGAAGAGGCATAAACTTTTTCTTTGGGGACATGAATGGATGCAAATAATTGTGTGTGTGACATATTTCCTTAGCCTAGGCCTCAAATGCAAAAAGCAATGGATGGTGTGTATTTGTAGCTGTCACCATAGTCACAGTTTACTATTACCACAGTCACAATTTAATTTTACAGAATACCTAATCCACATGTGCATGGCTATATGGTGATAAATGTGATATGGATTTACTGTTTAATTGATACTACAAACTTAATGTGATGAAAACTTATCTAATGCACGATAGTAAAATGCTTGACTATGTTATTGCATATAATTGCATATTTGTATACTAGACAAGTAAACTCGTACTCACTTCCCTACATAATTTATTACAGGTACAGAGAGTGATGCTTACGTGGGACCCCCAAGTCGAGACCCTCAAGTCGAGACCAGTGAAATTATTTTGATATATTTCAAACTATGTTTTGCTACATCCTACTCTTTTGATCTCTAAAAAGATATTTTATGTAAGACTATTATTTTGATATTCGACGAGATTGTAAAAACCAATTGAGCCTATATTTATTGCTGTTGGGAGCACATTTGTTCAGCCACGGATCAAACCTCTATTTTATTTTATTTTATAACATTCTAATATATCGTTCAAGGTGATTCTGTGGCTCTAATCTTGGTTGACTGTGGCTAATTGTGATTGCATGTTACAAAATCCAGGGCATCTGATTTTTCAAGACAGGCATTCAGACTCAAATCTTAAACCAAATCACACTTCCCAAAATTTTTCTATGTCCTTGCACAGTTTTCTCTTGCCTGGACAATGTAATGAGAATATACAATTCTTCGGCAACGATTCCAGTAGAAATTTTAGAGTCGAATACCCAGGATCGATCCAGCATTGACAAATAGTCCCTCTAAACATTCAATTTTTTCGCCTTCCATCTAGCAATATCAGGTCGAACATATGATCCTCAATTTCTCCTTAATAAAAGCAAGAATACCATAATTGGAAGGCGTAAAGAGGATATCTGAAGTACTCTAGTGAAGCATATAAAGCTGCGGAACCTCTCACACTTACAACCACCACCACCCAAAAAAAAAAAAAAAAAGAGCTATCAAGAAGGCAATTGGTTTTTTATCCAACAACGTATAATGGACTTACATTTCCAAGAACATTCTATTTGGATGCACAAACATTTCTAAAAAAGGATAATAAGGTCACATATTGCTAAAAGGCCAACCTTGGCTAGGTGGTTAGATAAACAAAATGTGTCAAAAGTTTCCAATATGAAATTTTCTCAACCAATTATATATTTTTAACAAGAAAATGGAGATGCTTCATCATTCTTTGTAACCACAAATCTCTAATCCGGAATTTGAATTTCATTAATTTCAAAGGTGCAGCATCTCCATTTTAGGACTTCGAGAGAATTCGTTTCTATATATAGTCCTGACAAGTCAATCAGGACGAAGAAAGATAGCAGAGGAAAAATAACAGGACAATTTTCACAAGTTTTTCAAGTTTTCCAAACACGAATGCTTCCATCCACCGAGGCAGTTATCATACAGCTGTCCTTTGGGTGATAACTTACACTAGTTACCTGGCCAAAGAAAAACAACTACTTCAGAATTTGTACGCTCGACAATAATTCTTTTTATTTCAAAAAAAAAAAAAAAGACAGCAAGACTGTGAAAATAACCATTGGTCATTATTCACTTCCTCTGTTAATTCTATTAACAATAGTAATATTTTCTTTCTAGAAAGCTGCTCATTTAATCAAGAAATCAACAACAGGTGACATTTTTCTTCCTGGTAAACTTACAAACCATGATCACATAGTGCCCGTTTGGCAACGCTGTCGTTTTTCTGTTGTTTTTCTGTTGCTGTTTTCTGTTTTGTGTTTTCTGTTACTGTTTTTTTTTTCTAAAATGAAAACTGAAACTGTGTTTGGTAATACAGTTTTGTTTATAATTATTAATTTT
>QLOD02000017.1:16325033-16339744 GCA_003260245.2 Sideroxylon spinosum | reverse complement strand
TATTATTCTATCATTTGTTTTTTTTATTTTATAATTCTATATTTGTTTGTTGTAATTTTAAATTTAATGTTAATTATGTAATTTTTTATTGTTTAATATATTTTAATTTTTGTCAATAATTATTTTAATGTATTTGGTTAAATTTTATTTTGTATCTTATTTACTTTAAAAAATATTAAAAATATTAAAATTATAACTTGGGTTAACTAGGGTAAGTATTGATAACCCTGATTCGACCCGAACCGAAAAAAAGAAGAGGTGACCGGGGCAGGATAACACAGGGCCGGGTCGGACCCGACCCGACCCGACTCCGCCCTTTTACATCCGTAATTCTCGCCTGAAACTAAAAAGAACTCGCCGCGAGAGAGAGAGAGAGAGAGAGAGATGAGCGGAGGGGGAGGGGCGGCGGAACTGCCGAGAAAGGAGGTGATGGTGCTGAAGGGGCACGAGGGGGCGGTGCTGGCGGCAAGATTCAATGGCGACGGGAACTATTGCCTGAGTTGCGGCAAGGACAGGACCATTCGCCTATGGAATCCCCACCGTGGCATTCACATCAAGACCTACAAATCCCATGGCCGTGAAGTTCGTGACGTCCATTGCACTACGTACTCTCTTTCTCCCCCCACCCCCCCCAAAAAAAATATTGCCTAATTTCACAATCATATCTGTGTATGCTAGAGATAATTTACATGATTACACCATTATGCATGTAAATTCGATATCAAATTATGCGCAAAGGATTGGGGAATTGAAGATTAAGTCGGTATTCAAATTCAAGACTCTATATTAGAAAAATTTATCCAAGTTTTGTTATTCCTGTGATTCAAATTTTATTTTGGCTTATTATTCTTTTAACTATTGTTTTTTTAACTGTTGGTTGTGATGAGGCTTTGACCCAGCTGAATTGATTTGTTATAAAGGTAGCATTTTGTTGAAATTTTCTCTATGAGGGTGTTCTTCCTTCTAATGCTACTTCAAGGATTAGATTGTTACCTTCTTTTACGTTGTCAATCACCTGTATATGAATCAATCACCTGTATATGAATAAAATATTACTCTACAATATTTATGTGCGATTCATGTGTTGCACAATGATTGCTTATTAGCCTAAACTTAGATGGGCAGAAAAGTGATGAGGTTGCGTTTGTTGAGTTCCATTGAATGTTTATTAAGTATTGGAAGTTCTTATCTTCCAGGGTTGGGTTTAAAAGATAATTTAGGAGCTCCATATTGTTTGGCAAATGATGTGATGAACCAATAATTGGGATTTCAGTGAATCTGCTTCATTTTGCCAAAATATTTTGTTGCCTACCTGTATATGAAACAACTGGGAGTTGGGTCATGCATTTCATTCATTTTACATTTGACCATCTGACATTTGTAGTTCTCTGCTGTAATTTTCAAAGAATTATTTTTCCCATCCATTCTAGAGCGCCTTCTGTAGAGTAGACTAATAGGTGGATTCTTGTTTCGGCTAATTATCTCTCTCTCTCTCTCTCTTGGGGGGGGGGAAGGGTGGGGGCTATTGATGTTATCATTTAGGATAGGTTTCTTAATGCCTTGAATTGGGCCTTTCTTACATTCTAACTACTTCATGTTTTCACATTTTGTTTCATATGCTCAAAATAAATTGATTTGTACTATTGTGTGACTATCATGACCCTATTTCCGTGTTAGGGTAGTACAATGTATAAGAAATTAGGAACTTAATAAACATAAAATAAATAATAAGATATGGTTGCATCTGGATTGGAGGTTCTGGCTATTTGGGAATAATACTAAAAAATGTCCTAAATGGCAGAATCATTAGAGGTGAGTGGAGTGAGAGATAGGGTAGCTTGGAGTGAGAGGGAGTGCACATGAATAGATGTTGAGACTGTGGTGAAGGATTGAAATACTGTATCTTGTAAGGTTGATGTAGGAGATTATATTTAGGAGAGAAATCAAGCTATGAAGGCTACTAAGATGGTGGTTTGGTTGGTAATGACACCATTTGTTGTGTGGTCGAGCATTACGAGGATCACGATGATATAATTCGTGTTTGTATGTCCCAATAGGTCTTTTGCTCATTTTGATTGGTTGGCTGCGACATATCTTGAATAGCTATCACTTTGGTAGGGTCGAAGTCAATATTGCCTAGGAATTTTCTTGCAATAACTCTAAAGTCACTCTTGAGGGTATTCTTGCATAAATGATACTGGCAGCACCACTTGAACGCTCTAGAGGCCTTTCAAGTAAGTTGCTTCTGATTTAGACTTTACCACTAGGTCACAGTTGTAAAACTCTAGGCAATTGTAATACGTATTATTAAAAATGGTTGTTATTACTCCATGGTTGGTGACACCTACGTTCTTCAATCCAAAGGCATTACGGTGTGTTAAATGTTATCGATGACTATTATAAAAGCAATCTTCTATGCATCGTCTAATTCCATTTTTATATGGTCTAAACCATTGAGATTGTCCATAAATAACAACATTTGATGCCTCCTAATTAAGTTTACAAGGGAATCTATGCTAGGCAGTGGACACTCGTCATTAGGGCAAGACTTGTTTAAGCCCCATAAATTCATACACACACAATCTAGCTTTTTTCTTGATAATCAAGATGATGTTGGATTGCTACAAAGGGTGTTGGATGGGCTGGGCTTAATAAACTTTGCTACTAAAAACTTCTTCATCGCTTCCTTGATCTTCAGTCCTGCATCGAACTTGTGAAATGTAATCCCCTGCATGACCAGGTGAGTGAAGGTACAATGCTTAGGCGATGCATGCTTCTAATTGGGTCTATTTCGGGCATTTTAGAGTACACCCAAATGAAGACATTAGTGGGTGTACTCCTATTGCTCGTTTGCCTTTTTTTTTTTTTGGTTGATGTTTTGCCTATTTATTTATTTATTTTATTCTTGAGCTTCTTCCTTGGAGTGATACATAGGGATGGAGTGGTGCAACATTCCTCCCAATTTGGTAAACGATGAGTTGAAACTGAAGTATTTGGGTGAGGGTTCGTTATGTAGGAGCATTATGTAATTAGTGTCTCCATTTTTTTTTTTCCATTCATGCTTATGAGTTCTTTTTAAAAATAAGTAAAGGGGACATGTGACTAGCCCGTAACTTTTAATGAGTTTAGAAGGTTAGGATTTGTTCTTTTATTTTAAGATGTAGGGTTAGGATTCTAGGGTTGCTAAGACTATTATAAATAGTCTCTTTTATTTTGCAACAAGGATTATTCATTGGTTTTTGATAAATAGAAAAAAGTGAATTTGCTTTTTGAGCCCTAGGTTGGGTTCCTATTGTAATAATATTATTTTCTCTCTATTGTTTTTCTATTATTTATTGTGTTTATTTTCCATGGCTACATTAAGTGGTATCAGAGCCTCAAAACTATGATTTGATGCGATGGTTGGTTGTGGTAGAGGTCATAGGGGTGGCAGCAACCAAGTGCAACAAACAGAGATGGTTGAGATGAGATGTATGATTGAAGATGCGAGCGGTAACAACGCTGCAGAGTAGGTAACCAGCAGAAGCCCATATGGAGATTCTGGAAGGCAAGCGCGATCCTTTTGGAATATTGGAAGGTTGTTTAGAGGATGATGAAGTAGAAGAGGAAAATCCCTTCCATGAGATCGAACACATAGAAAATCCAAATCGAGGTAGATTGGAAGAGAGATTAGGGCGAGCCCTTCATTTGAATGGCGGCGGAATTAAATTGAAATTGTTGATTTTTTTGGAAAGATGCATGCAGAAGATTATTTGGATTGGGAAACTAGTTTGGAGATTTATTTTGAGTGGAAACCCATGGTGGAAGAGAGAGGTGATATTTGTGAAACTTAAATTGAAGAGTACTGTACTTCAATAGTGGAAGCGAGTTGAGGAGGAATGATATCGACAAGGTAAGCGAAAAATCTGCACATAGGAACATATGAAGACAGAGATACGAAAGCAATTTTTGCTGGCTGATCATGCAATAGAGTTATATGAGAAATTTCATTGCTTGAAACAAACAGGCATGACGGTTGAGGAGTATATGTTTGAGTTTAACAATCTCTCTATTCGGGTTGGTTTGAACTAGAGTAATGAACAAATGACTTTTCATTATCCATAGGGCTTGAACCAATCGATTAGGGATAAGATGGGAGTAATTTGTATGTTCAACATAAAACATACTCGACAAAATCTCTTAATGGCTGAAAGCTGTTGTGGCGTTATGGTGCAAGAAGACCATTATTTGGACGTGTGGATGGTACATCATAGCAAAATGTAGCTGCTATTCAAGGTTTTTGGAGTGAACAAACTGTCCCAAAATTTGATCGTGGAGTTGCTACAAGTAACCAATCAGGTGGTGGAATCAATGGGGTGGCTGATAGAGGTGAAAAAGGCAAGGCAATTGTAAGATTTGATGGAAAATATGCTACTGGTGCAAACAACTCAAAGGCAGGGAATATTTCATAAGTTCTTTATTTTACTTGTTGAGAACAGGGACACACATCTTATGCATGCCTACAATGACTAATCAAGTTGTTAGTACCTAGGGAAGAGGAAGACGAAGTAATGAAGCGACTTTATGATGAATATGATGATAGTGAGGAAGATGTTGAAGTTTGTCCACTACAAGATGGGTCCTTGGTTGTACGAAGAGTGATGACGACTCCTAAGATTGAAAATGAAGAGGATTGGAGGAGACATAATATTTCATACATGTGTTTCTTGTGGTAGTAAAGTTTGTAATGTTATTCTTGATGGAGGTAGTAGTGAGAAAATCATTTCAAAGGAGGCCGTAGAAAAGTTGAAGTTACCAACTGAAAAGCATTCTAATCTTTGTAAAGTTGTTTGGTTCCAAAAGGGAAATGAGCTAGTGGTTACTTTTTGTTGTTTAGTTACATTTACAATGGAAAATAATATTGATTACGAACTTGGTGTAATGTGGTGCTTATGGATGCATGCCATTTTTTTTTTGGGAGGCTGTGATTGTATGATAAAGACGTGATCCATTATACAAAGGAAAATACATATTCTTTTAAGAAAGGTAGTGACAATCTCACTTTGCAACCACTAAAGAAGCTACAAATTTACCTAATACTAGAAAGGTTAATGGTTTCTTGACTGTCGAAAAATTTGAAGTGGAGAGTAGAGAATTGGAGATTATCTATGCATTGGTAGGTAGGAGTGTAACAGAGGTCCAAGAGTTTGAATTTGACGATTTTCCATATGAAATTCAATAGCTACTAAGGATTTTCAAGAGTTGGTCAATGATCAATTATCGAAGGGTTTAGCTCCTATGGGAAGCATTCAACATGGCATTGATCTAGTACTTGGAGCACCTTTATTAAATTTAGCAGCCTATAGAATGCCTCTTGCTCACCGAAAGGATATACAAAAGTAAGTTGAAGGGTTGGCTTCAAAGGGCTTGGTGTAAGATAGCTAAAGCCCCTGTGCCATCCCAGTTCTAGTAATAGCAAAAAAAGATGGTTCATGGCAAATGTGTGGATAGTCGTGCAATTAACAAAATTACTGTAAAATATCAGTTCCTCATTTCTCGCTTGGAAGAGATGCGTGATATGCTTGGTGGTCTAAAATATTTTTCAAAATTGATTTAAAGAGTGGTTACGACCAAATACGGTTGTCGAGTGGTGATGAGTGGAAAATTGCTTTTAAGACACTAGATGGGCTATGTGAGTGGTTAGTGATGTGGTTTGGACTCTCAAATGCACCAAGGATATTCATGCGTGTCTTGGTAGAGGTACTTAATTCATTCTTGAGTTTACTTGTAGTTATTTACATTTATGACATTTTAATATATAGTTGAACTAGAGAAGAGCATTTGATGAATTTGCGGTAAGTTATGGAGGTTCTTTGCATGGGGAAACCCTATATTAATTTGAAGAAGTGCTCTTGTGCGACAGAAATGTGTTTTTTGGCTTTGTTGTTTTAGCTGAGGGGCTGCAACTAGATCCAGACAAGGCTCGAGCTATTAAAGATTGGCACTTACCACATCTATGGGTGATGTTCATAGTTTTCATGGATTGGCTTCTTTCTATAGCAGGTTTATATTAAATTTCAGCTCTATTATGAGCCTAATCATAGAGTCTGAAGGGAGTTGAATTTAAGTCAACATTAACACTAACAACATTTGAACAAATTAAAGAGAACATAACAGCAACTTCAGTGCTATTTCTACCAGATTTTGAGCAGCTTTTCACTATGGAGTGTGATGCGTTACATGTAGGTACTGGGGCCATTCATAGTCAAGAAGAAGGCCGGTGGAGCTCTTTAGTGAGAAGGAAATAGATGGTAGACGTTATTCTACCTATCATTTGAAATTTTATGCACTTGTTCGAGCCATTCAACATTGGGAGCATTACCTAGCATTTAGAGAATTTGTGTTTATTTTGGTCATCAAGCAATGAGTTACTTGAATTCACAGAAAAAGCAAAATTCCAAGCATGCCAAGTGGAGTTCTTATAAGGATTTACTTTTTCTCTTGAATATAAAACTGGTGAGTATAACAAAGTCGTAGATGTCTTGAGAATAAAACTTTATTGTTAACTATGTTGGCAACCCAAGTTACTGGCTTTGAAGAGTTGAAAAACCAATATGTAGATGATCCAATTGAAAAACCAATATGAAGATGATCCAACTGTTGGTGAAATTGTTGTCAAATTGAAAAACCCAGAAGCGGATAACATGTTGCCTTATAGATTGCAAGATGGGTATTTGTTCAAGGTTTGTTAATTGTGCATTCCAGAAGGGTCTTTATGGGAATAGGTTATCAGAGAACTTGATGGTAATGGATTGGGTGGACATTTTGGTAGAGACAAGACATTGGCAATGGTCAGTGAACATTATTTTTGGCTAGAAAAACATAAGGATGTGAGCAAATTGATCAAGTGTTGCCATGCACATCACATTGGCAAGGGTTGTTTACAAAATACTAGTTTGTATACACCATTACCAGAACCAATAGCTCCTTGGATTGACTTGAGCATGGATTTCATGTTGGGACTACCAAAGACATCAAAGAGATATGACTCTATCCTTGTAGTTGATCCTTTCTCCACAATGGCTTGTTTTATTCCTTGTTCAAGGATTTCTAATGCTGTATACATTGCTGAGTTATTATTCAAAGAAGTGGTAAGACTATATGGTATTCCATCATCTGTTGTATCCGATAGAGATGGGAAGTTCATGGGGCACTTTGAAGGACTTTATGGCGTAAATTTGGGACTGATTTGAAGTATTCTAGCGCTTGTCACCCGTAAACTGATGGCTAGATAGTAGTTAATCAAAGTTTTGAGTAATATGCTATGAAGCCTTGTTGGAAATCATGTAAAGATGTGGGATTCTGTCATAGCACAAGCTGAATATGCTTACAACAATTCAATAAATAGAACCATAACAAAGACTCCTTTTGAAGCAACTTATGGACTGAGACCTCAAAATCCTTGGACTTAGTTCTATTGCCACTAGAAGCACGGGTTAGTGATGATGGAGAAGCCTTTGCTGATCATATTTGAAAGGTTCATGAAGAAGTGAGAAACGCTCTAAAGAATATCAATGAAGATTATGCCACAAGAGCAAATCAGCATTGTCGTGTGAAGGAGTTTGAAGAAGGAGATATGCTTTTGGTGCACTTGAGGTGTTATAGGTTTCTTAAACGAACTTGTCACAAACACAAGGCAAGGAAGTTTGGTTCATGTAAGGTGTTGAGCAAAATAAATTCAAATAGTTATTTGATTGAGCTACCACCAGATTTGTATTTCAGCCCCATCTTTAATGTTTCTGATTTTGTATTCCTTTAATGGGTTTGATGGAGACATTGAGGCAATTGAGGAACAGTTAAACAACTATCGAAGGTGAAGAATGATGTCATTGAAGATGCGCTTGATGTTAAAAAAGTTGCATCCAGAAGAGGTAACAAATATCATCGATTCTTGGTGAAATGGCTGGGTAAACCAACTATTGAAAGCACATGGATTGTTGAAGGAGAATCGAAGAAGATTGATCTTGAGATATATGAAGAGAATACCAAGGTTTTTTCGACGGAGTCGAGTTCTTCCTACCTAGAGGGGTTGATGTAGGAGGATAACTTAATTACTTAGTTTTTTTTTTTTTTTCATGCTTATGAGTTCTTTTTAAAAATAAGTAAAGGGTTCATGTGACTACCATGCGGCTTTTAATGAGTTTGGATGTTTAGTATTTGCTTTGTATTTTAAGATGAAGGGTCAGGATTCTAGGATTATTAAGACTATTATAAATAGTCTTTTTCAATCAGTAGTTAGAATTATTTTTTGGCTTTTGATAAACAGAAAAAGCTGAATTTGCTTTTTGAGCCCTGGATTGCTTTCCTATTACAATCATATTATTTTCCCTCCATTGTTTTTTTGTTAGTTGCGGTGTTTATCTTCCTTGATTGCATTAGTTCGTGTTAAAAGTGGGGTGACCAACCCCAATCACCATCATAAATGGTAGATTACCTTCCCATTTTTGTGCAAGTGTCGAGGGACATAGGATGAGTTGGTGGGATTGTTGTGGGTGCTTTCCTTGTGAGAGATGGATTTTGTTATGTCTTGCCATTTGGGGATAGGGACTGGGGTGCCATAGGGAGGTTGAGCGAGGGGGTCTTTATTTGTGCTCGGATGGAAAACATCAATCATGTGCCTCATTTTGCTCAAAAAGGCTTTGAGGATGCATTGATGGTTGCTACATTGCTATTCTATATGACTTTGAGTTACACTAGTGGTATGTGGAGGGGATAGATGCGTAGCACTGGAGCTAAGTGTGTCCCAAGAGGCTGTGTAAGTGGTGTAAGGGTTGATCACATGGTAATTGTTAGGGGAATGAATTTCACTAATTTTTAGATTGACTTGGACCTGCGCAAATGTCTTCTTACTTTGGTTACCAAACCCATTAATATCTATATGTATGTATTCGTACATATGAAAGCATACACGTGTGTGTAATCTGTGTTTTGTGTGAAACTATAATAGAATGTGTAGAACAGTAATATAATACCTAAAGCAAAGAAAACAACACAAGGATTGGGCCTCTAGTGGATATTCTTTCTAATTTAGTCTTAGTTGTTAGTTGTAAGATATATTCTATATATAATAGCATAGATATTTAGGATGGTTGTAATTGATTTGTTACTATACATATTACCTATTTTCTATAGTCTGTAGGGTTATAAATACACACGACCAGACTACTCATTTGAGTGTCTAATTTTTCTCAATTCTCTGTACTTACTTTTACATGATATCAAAACGGAGATCTAAATTAGGCTTCTAGTGTCTGTATCAAGAAACTACAATCGCCTTAAGTTCTTGTGTCTATATTAAGAACTAAAATTAGAAATGTTTTAGTACTCATTGTTCGTCCCCTCATCATCATTATTGTTTGTCGACATCATCATCGGTTGGTCTCAGTCACACCCATGACCATTGTTAACGCTATTACGATTTGTTATCGATGAATGATTAGGCAACCAATTAGGTAGTCTACATTAGTATTTATACTAATACACAAGTTTGTATAGACTAAATTACCCCTACTCTATATACATTAATATGTTAATATACATTAAAGTGCTCCCTCAAGCTAGAGTATATATATATCGTATGTTTCACGTTTGGTACAAATAAATCTTACTCTAGATCCCCCTAAAACTTTGTTAATCAAATGTGAGAAGGTTAGCTGTGGTTTTATATTTTTGGTAGTTATATCAGTATCCCTGATTTATAGGTTGATTGATACTGGTTGATAGACATTCAATTTTTGAATCATTCCTACTTGCATATCTAGGGTAGCATGTATGGAGAATAATACAATAAAATGAGAAGTTGTTCCTACCTTGTTTCTTCGCATGGTATCAAAACCATAGGCTCTTTGGGAATTCTTTTCCACTTGTTTGGCCTTCATCACCAAGCATTTTTTTTTTTTTTATATATACAACCTTAATTGCTATTTCTATTCAATTATCATTGGCTTCAAATTTTCAAATGACTTGTCTTCGTCGACTATCATCGGCGTACATTCGACTGTCAGACAGATTATCAAAGTTGCTACGATCTTCAAATGATCATTTTTTCATATGACTAAGATCCCTTCCAGATGAAACATCAGAGATCGTTGATTGTTACCAGATAATTTTGTGATTCTCATCGACATCGTTGGAGATTGTCTATTGCTTCTAGATGATCGTGCGACGCTCATTGACCTTTCCAGACGATCGCACGACCTTAGTCAGATCCTCCAAACGATTGCTCTATTATCGTCGATCGAAACTCCTTGTCGCTTTTGTGACTATCACCGGATCTCGCGATTGTTGAAGACCTCGCAATCTTCGTTCATCATTTGTTGTTCTGAGACGCAATTGTCTTTCGTCCTTTGTTGTTCGAAGCTTTTGCTAATCTGCTGACGACTCTGTGATTAACGTCAGAAGCCCTAACTGATCTCGTGCTCTTAGTTGTTAACGCCAATTATTCAATTTGGTCATCTTCATGTCCGAAGTTACAAGTAATTCCAACATACAGGCTGTTGAAGCAAACTCTAAACCATCTATTGGGGAATTACATAGTCTGCAAGCTGCATATAGATTGAATGGAAAAAATTACCTACAATGGTCATGAGTGGTTCAAACTTTTTTGAATGGGAAAGGCAAATTGAGTCACCTGATTGGTACACTCAATCCAGGATATCGAAAATTTGATGCTTGAGATGAAGAAGACTTTATGGTGATGCCGGAATTCAATGTTACCTGAGATCAGTGATACATGTATGTTAAATGGTCACAGGTTGTTCGGACTTTTTTGAAAGGAAAAGACAAATTGAGTCACCTGATTGGTACCGGAACCCAAACCAGGAGATCCTAACTTTGATGCTTGGGATGAAGAAGACTCAATGGTGATGTCCTGGCTATAGAATTCAATGTTACCTGAGATCAGTGATACATGTATGTTTTTATCTATAGCCAAAGAAATATGGGAGGCTATTCGACGGACCAATTCCAAGGTTCATGATGTTGTACAAATCTTTGAAATAAAGATTAAGATTTTTATAACCAAACAAGGAGAGCGTATTGTCACTGAGTATGCCAATCTCCTAAAAAATATGTGGCAAGAAATGGATAATTATCAATGTATCCAGTTGAAGTGCGGTGGAGATGTAGCCGCAGTGAAAATGCTTGGGGGCCGTCTACTGTTGCTAATGTTTCTGGAGCTCGTTGTGTCTTTCATTGATGATTGTACTTGTGTATCATGGATTTTTCTTTTCAAACCTAAATCCGATATAAGTTTTGTTTTTCCTACTTTCTACATTATGATCAAAAATCAATTTGCGGTATGGATCCAAAAATTCAGGTATGATAATGCTAAGGATTTTTTCAATCGAACCTTGTCTTCATAACTTTTGAAAGAGGGAATAATCCATGAGTCATCTTGTGTTGACACCCCCAACAAAATAGGATAGCAGAAAGGAAAAATGGTCATCTACTAGCTACTACTCGGGCATTTCTATCTTAGGAACATATTCCTAAAATTTAGTGGTGAGAAGCAGTTTTAATTGCCGCTCATCTCATAAACAGATTGCCCTCTCTTATACTTGACTTTAGAAGTTCTATGCAAGGTTTGTCTACAGCCTTTCTTAATTTCAACACGATTAATAATCTTGTTATAAAAATATTTGGTTGTCTCTTGTCCATATTCATTCTCATAAGAGGGGAAAGCTGGACCCACGAGCACTTAATGTGTTTTTGTCGGTTATTCATCCACTTAAAAAGAGTACAAATGCTATCATCCTCTAACAAAAACATTCTATGTATCTGTTGATGTCACATTTGTTGAGAATGAAAGCTATTTCACAAGTCCTTATTCTCATGGAGAGACATCTGTTATGGAAGTTGAGGACAGAGACTTGTTTTTGCTTGAACTTGATTCTCACTCTTCCTCTTTTTCCCCAAACATTGCTCCTTCTACTTAAAAGTCCCCTAATCCCTGACAATGATGAATTTGACTCACCTTATCATCCTTCCTCTTTTCCTTAGTTACAACCTTTGGAAAAAGATACTGAAATTCAAGGTTTCACTCGTCCATTGCAGGTCTTTGAACTTGTGGAAATTCAAGATTCTGAATCAACTCATAGTAATGAGGTAAATACTATGCGTGAACATTTTCAAACTACCAAGTCTGATTGTGATGATGACAATCTCCCTATCGCTATTTGAAGAGATACAAGAAAATGCACTTAATACCTGTTATATGCATTGTCTCATTTTGTCTCCTTTGAGAAGTTGTCACATACACAGTCACAAAACCTTTCCTACATACCTAAACACCATAATCATTCCCAAAATCGTGCCTGAGGCTTTAGGACATAAGGAATGGAGAGATGCTATGAGAGTTGAAATGGAAGCTTTGGAGAAAAATAGAACTTGGGAATTAGTGGAACCTCCCAAAGGAAAGAATCCTGTAGGGTGCAAATGGGTGTTCTCTGTCAACTACAAGCAGATGGATCTCTTGAAAGATGTAAGGCTAGATTGATAACCAAGGGATATACTCAAAACTTATGGGATTGACTTTCTAGAAACCTTTGCTGTAAGGGTATGGTTATCATTAGCTGGTAATTTTGGGTGGAGTGTACAATAATTTGATGTTAAAAATGTTGTCTTACATAGTGACTTGGATGAAGAAATCTATGTGGAAATTCCTTCTGGGTGTGATTCGAATCTAGAAGGAAAGGTGTACAGACTAAAAAAAGCTCTCTATGGTCTAAACAATCTCCTAGAGCTTGGTTCGGATGATTTGCTAAAGTTATGTTAGAATGGGATATAAACGAAGTCAAAAGTGATCATACTTGTTTACTAAGCACTCGGGTTTAGGGCGAGTCACTGCCTTGGTGGTGTATGTAGATGATATTGTGGTAACGAGAAATGATATGGAGGGAAGAGAGGCCTTAGGAAGGTTTCTGATTAATGAATTTGAAATAAAAGAGTGAGGGAGGCTGAAATACTTTCTTGGTATTGAAGTTGCTTACTCCCGGCATGGAATTTTCATATCTCAATAGAAATGTGTTGGATCTACTAAGAGATATAGGGAAATTGGGATGCAAACCTGTCGAGACTTCTATAGACTTCAAACACAGACTTGGAGAGGCCCTGGAGCATGCTACAATAGACAGAGATACTTATCAAAGACGTTAAGGAAGATTAATCTACTTGTCTCATACTAGGCCTAATATTGCCTATGCAGTAAGTATGGTAAGTCAGTTTATGTATAATCCCAAGGAAGTGCATCTTCAGGTAGTGTACAGAATCTTACAGTATCTCAAGGGATCACTAGGGAAAGGAATTCTGTTTAAGAAAGGGTAAAAAGTTGACTCTTGAAGCCTATACACATGCTGACTATGTAGGGTCTCCAGTTGACCGAAGATCAACATCAGGTTATATTATACTTTTTTTGGTGGCAATCTTGTGACTTGGAGAAGAAGCAGAATGTTGTGGCAAGGTTTAGTGCAGAGCAGAATTTAGGCAATGGCACTAGGAATTTGTGAACTATTATGGCTCAAGATCATTGTAGAAGACTTGAAGATCAAGTGGTAGGCACCAATGAAGTTCTGTTGCGAAAATAAGTCAGTTATCAACATAGCACATAATTTATTATAGCATGATCGCACCAAAAATGTTGAGGTCGATAGGCGTTTCATAAAGGAAAAACTGGATAGTGGTCTAATTTGTACTCCTTTTGTTTTTATTGAAGGTCAACTTGTTGACGTACTAACCAAGGAATTTGGCAAGCATTGTTTTCCAATCTGTAATTGGCAGGTTTGGAATAGACAGCATCCGTTCTTCTGCTTGAGGGGGAATGTGAGAAGATTAGTTGTAGATTTTATATCTTTGGTACATATATCAGCATCAACTCCGCCTATGTTAGGGTATTCTTGATATAGCCGGTCCGAAGCCTGGATAAAGGAGGAGGGTTGTGTGCTAGATAGCCGATAGCCAGCATAATATTTAGTTGGATTTTTTTCATGGATTTGAGACCTAATGAAATTTCGTGGGGGCGTCCTTTGCTTAGCGACGCGCTGTATGGTCCTAGTATAGTGATAAATAAGCAAGGATCGTTGCATCGGCGCTCGGGTGCAGTGTTAAACAGAAAAGGGTTCTCACATTTTTCTGGACAAGTGGGGGGGCAAGGAAGCTAGTCCAAAATAGAAGGTTAAGATTAGCTACTTGGAATATTGGGAGCCTAACTGGAAAACTTATGGAAGTGGTGGATACAATGGAAATGAGACGTATCTCAATTGCTTGCTTGCAAGAGACAAGATGGGTGGGACAGAAAGCTAACGAGATTGAGATGACTGAGTATAAGTTATGGTATACGGGACTTAATAGATCGAGAAACGGGATCGGTATAGTGGTAAGCAAGGAGCTAAAGGAAGATATAGTTAATGTAAAACGCTCGAGATAGGATTATTGCGATTAAGTTAGTGTTAAGAAGAGACACAGTGAACGTAATTTGTGCTTATGCCCCCCAGGTGGGTTTAGGAGATGGACATAAGGAGAAGTTTTGGGAAGACTTGGAAGAAGTGCTACTAGAGATACCCCAAAGAGAGATTGTTTTCATAGAAGGAGATTTGAACGGTCATGTAGGACCTGACGTAGATGGATATATAGGAGTACATGTGGGATATGAATATGGCAATAGAAATGAAAAAGGG
>QLOD02000017.1:16308213-16324933 GCA_003260245.2 Sideroxylon spinosum | reverse complement strand
GGTATAAAGAAGCAAAAAGAGAAACCAAAAAGGTAGTTAGTGAGGCTAAAGCAAAGGCATATGAGGAGTTATATAGGTGACTCGACACTAAGGAAGGCGAAAGAGAGATATTCAAACTTGCTAAAGCTAGAGATAAGTGGACCAAAGACTTAAATCAAGTTAAATGCATTAAGGATGAGGATGAAAAGGTGTTAGTGAAAGAAGATGAGATAAAGAAGCGTTAGAATAGTTACTTCTACAAGTTATTTAACGAAAGCAGTTGTAGTGACATACAATTGGGGTCGTTTACCATTTCTAGGGAAGAAGCGAATTATATGTTTTATAGGAGAATCAGTAGGGAGGAAGTAAAAGAAGCACTGAAAAAGATAAAGAATGGGAAAGCGGTTGGGCCAGAAGGTATCTCTATTGAAGTTTTAAGGTACTTGGGGGAAGATAACATAAGTTGGTTGACAAAGCTTTTTAATGTAGTGCTAAAGAGCAAAAAGATGCCTGATGTATGGAGGAAAACTATCCTTATACCCATATACAAGAACAAAGGAGATATTTAGAATTGTGCGACCTACCGTGGGATCAAATTGATGAGTCATACGATGAAAAAATGGGGGAGAGTTATTGAGAGACGACTAAGAAGGACAACAAATGTTTCAGAGAATCAATTTGGTTTTATGCCTGGGAGATCAACCATGGAGGCAATAGTTCTCCTGAGGAGGTTAATGGAACAGTGTAGAGAAGGTCAAAAAGATTTACACACGGTGTTCATTGATTTGGAGAAGGTATATGGCCGGGTTCCTAGGGAGATTCTATGGAGAGTATTGGAAAAGAAAGGAGTGTGTATCGCATATATTGAAGCAACAAAGGACATATATGATAGAGCCGTTACATTTATACGGATGACTCGCGGAGAGATTAAGGAATTTCCTATCACGATTGATCTACACCAAGATTCAGCGTTAAGTCCGTATTTGTTTGCCCTAGTTATGGATGAGACTACAACGCACATTCTGGATGAGGTCCTGTGGTGTATGCTATTTGCGGATGATATTATCTTAGCAGATGAGACGAGAGAAGGAGTGTATGCTAAGTTAGAATTGTGACGGAAAACGTTAGAAACAAAAAGGTTTAGGCTAAGTAGATGTAAAACGGAATATATGGAATCTAAGTTTAGCCAAAGTAGGACAACTAGGGACATAGAAGTAAGTTTGGGCACACAAAAGATTATAAAGAAAGAAAACTTTTGGTACCTTAGATCTATAGTGTAATAGGATGGAGCGATTGATAATGATGTAAGGCATAGGATTCAGGTTGGGTAGACCAAATGGAGGAGTGCTTCGGGGGTCTTGTATGATCGAAAAGGCCCTCTCAAAGTGAAAGGTAGGTATTATAAAGTGGCGGTAAGACTAACGTTATTGTATGGATCTTAGTTGCGCGGACTCGCCCAAAATAGTGGAGTACCTGCTCGGGTGCGGGTGGGGTGTTGGTGTGGGTGCAGGTGTGGAATCGAGTACTGTACTTTCGATTTGGATACTGCTGTGATGATTAAATAAAGGAATCATCCATTTTTGGGTTCGATCAATTCGAAACCAAACTAGATCAATCGAAGAGATTCACATAAACAAAGGAGAATATAGTACATACAAGTTCTTCTCCGGTGATGGTGCTTTCTAGCGGCATTGATTTTTCTTCTATCTTCATCGCTGGAATTGTGAATGGGAGAGAGTTGGGGTGGTGGGAAAGGACAAACGGCAAAGAGAAAGATGAAAAGATATACAATAAATGCTTTTCCTTTTTTTTTTTTTTCTTTTTTATTTATGATGGCAGATAGATGGTAGTAATTGAAATTTTTAGGGAATTAGATTGAAATTTTTGGGAAACTGATCAGTTGCTTCCTCTGGCGATCCTATGTCAGATGAATAAATATTGTATTAATTACTTCCTTTGGTAGACGAAAAGGCAAACAACCGAGTATTTATCTCAATTTTTTGGGAATAGTTATGTTACATTTGTCCATACAGATAGTGGGGAAAAATCACATAATAAATAAATATTAAACAAATCAATCGGTAAACGAAAGGGTAAGTGGGTTCATGATTTATTTCAATGTTTGGGGAATGAGTTATATTGGCTTATGGTTTATAACGGTGGGAAAAATAAATTACACAATAAATAAACTTTGGTAGTTGTATCCCCGTAGCCGTATCCAAATTCGGATCCACATCTGCATATCCTCTATTTTTAGACTTGAGTTGTCTGACACCTAGATTCACACTCGCATCCGATTCCCGCACCAGAGTCCGAGCAACATAGGTATGGATCAGAGTGTTGGACAGTTAAGCATAATCATATTCAGAAGATGTTAGTTGCGGAGATGAGAATGCTAAGATGGATGTGTGGAGTTACAAGGAGAGATAGGATTAGGAACGAGGAGATTAGGGCAAACTAGGAATAGCACCAATTGAAGATAAAATGAGGGAAAATCGTTTAAGATGGTTCAGCTATGTTAGAAGACGTCCAATGGAGGCACCAATTAAAAGGTGTAAAAGCTTGGAGATTGCTGGGGGAGAGGGAGAGAGAGAGCTAAGAGAAGTTGGAAAGAAACTATTAGACATGATCTTGCCTCTATGGATCTAACGGAGGACATGGCTCTCAACAGATTTGATTGGCGTCGTCAAATCCATATAGTTGACCCCACCTAGTGGAAAAAGGCTTAGTTTGTTTTGGTACTTATATCAGCATCCCTGATTTATAGGCTGATTGATAGACATTTATAGGATGATTGATAGACATTCTATTTTTGATTCATTTGTATCTATAGAATAGCTGTATAAAGAATTATATAATGACGTGAGTCCTCTTCCTACCTTGTTTCTTCACAACAAAGTTGCAAGTTGGTCTTCAAACTTCACATGACCAATTTTTGTTACATTCTGTAGGATCTTCTCTATAACAAAATGACAATAAATTTCAATGTGTTTGGTTCTCTCATGAAATACTGGATTAGAGACAATATGAGCTTTAACTTGATTGTCACACAATAATTCGATGGGCTATGCATAATGGACTGTCAACTCCTCCAACATGTCTTGTATCCAAATCAACTGACAAGAAATGTGTGCCATGGCTTTGTATTCTGATTCAATACTTGATCGAGCTACTTTTTACTCTTTCAAGACACCAAGTTACCTTCAACAAAGATATAGTATCTAATTGTGGAGATCTATCTGATGGTGAACCATCCCATTCTACATTAGTGTACCGAATTGAAATGTGTCCATTGTCCTTGTATAATAAAATTTTACTAGGTGCACCTTTTAGATATCTTAGAACTTAAATAATTGTGACTAGTATGAGGTGATTCCAAGAACTGACTAATCACACTTGCAACAAAAGCTATATCTATCTAGTAACAGTCAAGTAATTTAATTTTCCAACTAACTTGCGATACTGGTTAGGATCATGTAATAACTTTCTCTTATCAGCAACTAGCTTATCCATTGGAGTGTCCAGAGGTTTACAACCCAACATACTAGTCTCAGATAACAAATTAAGAACATATTTCCTTTGAGAGATATATATGCCCATACATGACCTGGCAATCTCAATGCTTAAGAAGTATTTCAGCGAACCTTGATTCTTGGTACTAAATTTACTTTGAAGAAACAGCTTTGGATCAATAATGGCTTGTGCATCATCACCTGTGGTAACATTATCATCGACATACGCTAGTAGCCATATTCAACCTTGAGACGAATCACAATAAAAGACTAAATGATCTACACCAGAGTGAATCAAGCCAAATTTAGTGGTAAGTGTTGAACCTACCATACTAGGCTCGAGGAGATTGTTTTAGCCCATATAATGGTTTATTCAGCTTACAAACTAACCTAGACCGGAACAAAATCAGGAGGATGCTCCATGTAAACTTCTTCAGCCATATTACTAGGAAGAAATACATTCTTCACATCAAGTTGGTGTAAAAGCCAATAATAGACTGTAACTAAAGAGATAAGAAGGTGAACAGAAGCAATCTTGGCAATAGGAGAAAAATTCAAAAAAATCCAAATCATAAATCTGGGTATATCCCTTTGCGACTAGACAGACCCTCAATCTGTCTGTTGTACCATCAGGGTGAGCCTTAATCGTGTAGGCTTAGCGACACCCAACCATTGACTTATTAGGAGGAAGAGGAACAAGTTTCCATATACCATTAGCCTAGAGAGCGGACATTTCATTTTCCATAGCAGAACGTCAGTCAGGACGAGACAATGCTTCAGACACATAATTAAGAATAGATATAGAGGATAAAGATGTAACAATCGAATGATAAGAAAAGGATAACGTATCATGAGACACAAATTAGAGAAAAGATGGAGAGTACTAGAACGTTTACCCTTTCTGAGTTTAGCCCTAGTAGGATTAAGGGTAGTTTAGTAAAATAGCTATTTTATAATTGCCCTACTATAAAGGGTTCATTATTTCTTTTTCTTGCTTAAGGTTTTTCTTTATGTATTTAACGACAGCTGTTTATTCAGTTCATCTCAAAACTTCTTCTTTGGGTTTGTTTTCTTTCATCAATGGAATAATATTTGTAAATCATTGGTAGCTAAAACCTCAATAGGCGAGTCAAAAGAAGCAGCATGTGCCATAGGTGGTGGTTTCTCAAACAAATCCCAAAACTTCTCACGAACATGCCCCACTCTTCCATAGTTTGTACATTTTGGTCGTGAGCCTCTCCCATGACCTCTTTATCCACCCAACCACTTTCACGTGTACCACAACTATCAGAAAGAGGTAGAGATATCTATCCAACAAGGGCAGAGCGAGAGGGATTTGAATTGATTGACGAAAAATATTGAGAGAGAACTCTCTCATAACCCTAGAATAAGTCTCAACAAATGATGGAAGAGATGCTCCAGCAAGTATCTGAGCCCTTACAAGTTCAAACTCAGGACCAAGGCCAACAAGAAACCGAAGAACCACCATATGTTCACGCTGCATTTGCATCTCATTCATATCCAATTAGAATGGTAGAATAGAATTCAACTTTTCATAGACTCATTTTAGAGATGCAAAGTAATCTATGATTGACTTGTTAGACTGTTGTAATTGAAAGAACTCATGAGAAAGATCATTCATGTGAGTCAAGTCACTGGAAAATAGCAAACGAACGTATTCTCAAATCTCCTTTCAAGTATTCAGGTGAGTACACATGTCAGTCACATGAGGTTCCATGTAGTTCTAGAGTAAACTCACTAGATGTACATCTCTTTGAATACAAGTATCATAGATAGGATCAGTCTGGTTGGAGTTGAATTAGTTAGATGTTTTTGTTTTCCATAATTAGTTAAAACTATTCTAATAGCGCTAGACCACCGGACGTAGTGGGTTCCATTCCACTTCTTGGTAGTAAGCTGAGTCGAAATGACAGGTGTACCGAGTGTAGTGGAACCAATAATGGGTGAACTAACAGTAGTTGTATCACTTGATTTAGACTCCATAGTTTCCGATTGAAGACGCTGACAACTGAAGATGACAGTTGATAGCTAGGGTTTGTAATCTGTGATAGTTGAAGTTTGTTATAACAATTGCAGTTGACGAAGAAGCGACATTGATGACAACGATGAAGGTTGTTGACGATGACTAAGGGTGATGTCGACACTAGCGAAGCCAACGAAGAAAGCTACGATGACGAAGGTCAACGTCGACGTTGACGAAGGCCAATGAAGAAAGGTCAACTCGACTTCTCAAGGTTGGCTTCGTCGACTGAGTGATGTACAAAGAGCGAGACTGGCTTCGTTGACTGGCAATGTCCGAAGGTCTACTGAGGAGATGAACGAGGACTTCGAGTTCAACAACAATTGAGCATGACGCTGACGTGACTATTAAGGCTTTTTTATTTTTGTTATTATTCTACGATGGTTGCTCTGATAGCATGCTACGACTAGGTATTGATGAATGATTAGACTCCCAGTTAGGTAGTCTACATTAGTATTTATACTAAGATAAATTTGTACAGACTAAATTACCGCTAGTCTAAATACATATATACATTAATATACATTAACAGATGGTCATAGTCAACGACCATCGATCATTGTTGCTCTATACACAATAGTTGCCGATTGTTGAGGAGTCTCCATTGATCATCGATCATTATTATTGCTCAGTACACAGCAATCACTGAACAGTCACCACAATCATTGACCCTTGTTGCAAAGTTCAAACTTCTCATTGTCGATTTTCGCAGTCTCAGTGGATCTTACCCTCTTATTACCGAACCCCGGCGAGTGAGGTAATCTCATTCCGGTAGTCATCGGCTTTCGCTTCCCCTCCGGTGAACTCTGTTGATTTAAACAACCTCTTTTCAATCTTTTGCCCCCTTCCACAGTTATTTGTCCAGGGAATCCAAAGCAAATTATACCTTTTTAGTCATCCTCATCACCTAACTTCCGCAAATCCCTCAATTGTCTACATAGAAGTTAAATGGGAATAACTATGTTCTTAAGGCTAAATCTGTCAAACTCCAATTGACTGCTTTTGGCAAAGAAGATCATCTTATTTCCATAATGCCTGCTCAAGGTAAGAACCAAAAAACACGGAACTGAGATTATGCCCTTTTTTAGTATACTATGGAACTCAATGGAGCCTTATAGTGCCATGATGTGTACCCATCTCAACACTTGCAGAGAACTTTGGGGTTATTCTAAGCTCCTCTATTCTGGCAATCTTACTTGCATATACAACCTATCCCATGAGTTTTTCCATCTAAATTAGAGTGGTAGACCCTTCGCTGAATATTTTACTTCTCTATTGCAAATTTACGAGGCGTTGAACATCTCCAACTCATCAAAGCCAGTGTTCATGCTATGCAATTGCAACAAGAACGGTTGGTGGCTCTCAAAGATAACATTGATGCTTATTTATAGGTTGTGGCTTATTACACAAGGATTGTTGCCATATCATGATTTAAGGATACACTAATGTTGATTGGGTTGGATCTCCACATGACAAAAGGTCCATCACTGGATATTGTGTGTTTGTAAGAGGAAACTTGGTATCTTGAAAACATAAGAAGCAAACTGTTGTAGATCGAAAAGTTAAGAAGCAAACTGTTGTAGATTGATTGAGTGCTGAATCTAAATATTGAGCCACGGCCACACATTGTGTGAACTGATATAGCTAAAACATTTACTTAAGAACTTTTAAAGAACTTGGTGTGGAGCATGAATCTTCTATATAATTGATGTGGGATAATCAGGTAGCCGTTCATATTGCCTCAAGTCTCATGTTCCACTAGAGGCTGAAGCATATAGAAGTAGATTGTGACTTTGTTCGAGAAAAGCTTCCTCCATAATATGATAGCAACTCATTGAAATTTGAAAATCACCTCGTAGACTTATTTACTAAAGCTTTGAGGGGCGTGCGAGTTCAACACATATGTAATAAGCTTGGCACATATGATATTTATGCTCTAACTTGAGAGAAAGTGTTACTTGTAAGATATATTCTAGATATAATAGTGTAGATATCTAGGATGAGTATAATTGATTTGTAATTATACATATTATAAATTTTAGGGTTATAAGTGTGGACAACCAAATCACTCATTGAAGCGTCTAACGTCTCCATTCTCTGTACTTACTTTGACACCAGTTGTGTAAATAATGTGATGGCAGACAGGAAAGAGACGGGGGAAATAGAAAATGACAAGAGAGAGCCATATGTTGTATTTCAAAAAAATCTTCACTCCCATATGCATGTATGCACCTACCACTTTATTTTAGGAAATATTGTAATAAGTTATAGTGTTCTATTCGCAACCCAAACTCTGTTAGCTTCTCTCTCATGTTCATAACCCCGCCAAGTTCCCTGCCCTCTGTTCATATTTCAAATGTCAAGTGGAAATGAAGCCTAATGTTCTTTTAGTTTATGTTTTAGGAATGTTATTATTTTCATATGTATTATAAATGTGGAAATATTTTTAAATAACATATTATTTTTTTGTAGGGATAACTCCAAACTATGTTCTTGTGGTGGTGATCGACAAATCTTTTATTGGGATGTAGCAACTGGTCGTGTGATTCGGAAATTTCGCGGTCATGACAGTGAGGTTTGAGCAAGTACATTTGCTTCTCATAATTTTCCAGCTTATTGAACACTTCTCTTACCACTTCATGTTCTATGTTAAGGTGGACATGTTTTCAGCTATCAACATTGGTATTGAAAGTCCTAAAGTGATTGTAGAACTACATTCTCTTTCAACCATTCCCAACAATTTAGACAGATTAAAATCCTACTAGAGGTTTAAATGATCAAATCAGAGTTCATAAGAGGATTTTTGCAAGTGTATTTGCCACTGATGAAACATTTTTTTTTCTCTGCATGATACTAACAATGCAAGATTGAAAAGTTTGACGGGCAGGGTGCCAGTCTAGAGGCAGAATAGAACCCTGCTATTCAGACTCTTCTCTAGGTTTTATATCTTGTGAAACTTTTAATAAAAAGCAAGATTCAAGGTTTTTTTTCTTCTTCTTTCGGATAAAGTAAATTAAGCCTTGCCACTGTAGTATCCATCTCTGACGGATACAGGTGTCAATATCTTAAACCTGATTTGTTCCTTTAACCTGGTAGAGGTTGAAGCAGGATTACTCTTTCCAGTTCTCTCTCTGATTTTGAAATTTCTTTAATTTAACAAAAAAGCAATATATATGTATATATATTTTTCCTTTTTCTGGGAATGGAGAAGATGGAAAAATATTTTAACGATTGACTGATATAAAATACATCATGCAGTGGTCCAAATCTATATATATAACGTTTATGAGGGATACATTTGTACTTCTGGTGCAAATGCATTTAGCATTTTCTCTAGTTTTCCCCTATCGATATATTCTTTTCCAGGTGAATGCTGTAAAGTTCAACGAGTATTCATCTGTCGTTGTATCAGCAGGGTATGACCGTTCAGTGCGTGCCTGGGACTGTCGATCTCATAGCACTGAACCGATTCAGGTCTCTCTCTCTCTCTCTCTCACTCACACACACACACACACACAGAGCAGAAGAGAACACCAATTGTATATGCTGATTTGTCTCCTAAAAATTCTGATTGATGTGCAGATCATCGACACATTTTTAGACAGTGTGATGTCTGTTTGTTTAACAAAAAGTGAAATTATTGCTGGAAGTGTTGATGGAACCGTTCGAACATTTGATATTCGAATTGGTAGGTACGTACATTGTGCCAATCATGAAACCATTTATTTTGACCCAGTTCTTAGAATAGATTTATTGAATGTGCTTCATTGTTCTGGGACATCTTCCTTTCATGACGCTATCTAAATGTTTTTGATGCTCATGATTAGAGAAATATCGGATGACTTGGCGCAGCCTGTCAATTGTATCTCTCTTTCAAACGATGGTAACTGCATACTAGCCAGTTGCCTGGATTCTACTCTTCGTCTTCTTGACAGGTAATTTTTCCTTTTCATTTGTTCTTGCCATGCATGTTAGATTGTTAATCACCGTCTTATCTAGAAATTTAAGTTATTAGGGAGGATGACAATTTATTATTTATATCGATTTATTCTCTCTCAACATGATGCCTATTCACAAGTTGTTGAATTAACCTGATTAGAAGGGGCAAACAAGTGGGACTTAAGGTTAAAATCAAGATTTTACTTAAAATCGGTGAAGAGTTCAAAGAATCGAATCGCAAAATTGAAAGATTTATCTAACGCTACAACATGAAATTATAGTCTATTGTGCTATAATTTTTCATTTAAAGCTTCCATTTTTTTTTTTGGATAAGTAAAGAATTTTATTAATAAAAAAAGAGAACAAAGACATGCATCATGAAAATGCCATACGAAAAAACTTATATCAACAAAACGAATCCTCAACAAAGTTCAAGATTCTATATTTGGTTCTATACTCATTTTACCACACTACACAAATGATATATTTAAAGTGTTTAGTGTGACCTATGTAATTGACATTACAATACTGATTTCATTTTCTCTTAGTTTTTTTATAGGAGTTGAAATTTATTTGTGGTATTTTATTACGGTTCTCTTGGTTCCATCCTAACTACTATATTTAATTTTTGCTAGTCAATTTGGTGAAACAATACACATGGCCTTCAACTAATCTATACTATAATACTAAAACAATGTAGTTTCTCTCCTCTTCTCTTTCACCCACATCCTACATGGCATATCTCTTTACTTTCAATTCTACTTTTCATTTTCTTACAGAATTTTAAATTATTTTTAAAATTCCTTCCTTCTCTCTAATTTTCTTCTCTTTTCTCATTTACAGAACTTTTGTTTTTTTTGTCTCACATTGCTAAACTATAGCTTCACATTTTCATTTGACTATAAAAGCCCTAGAATTATGGTATATAATTTTAATAAATATATAAAAATTGATGTTTGCCAAAAAAGGACCCACTTGCTTGGGTTTTGAAAAGGGACCCACTTTATTATAAATTTTATATAAATGAACTTATGATGTCAAAAAACAACTCACTTTTTAAATTCAATATAGTTTCAAAATTTATATATTCCAAATATGATGGTAATTAATTTAAAAACACAAATAAAAAAATTAAATTAAAGAGAACAAGTAAAAGCTTAAATAATAGTTAGGTTATTTCTCCGGTAACAATTTTTTGTATTTTTAAAATTTGAAATTACCAAATGTTAATTAGGCTCAGAAGTAGTTATTTTCTTAAATAATTTAAAATTTAAATTAGTCACATTGACTATATTTATTTTATTTTATAAAGCACATATGATCAATAATAATTCTTTTATTTGAGTTGTTTTTATAAAAAAAAATTAAAAATTTATTAGCAAATCTTATATAGCACTATATATTCATCATTCTACCTTTTTATTTTTATAATCTTTGAATAAAATTGGTCTTAGGATTGATTTTTTTTTTAAAATTTTAATTTTAAATTTAAATTGGTCAGGTTGACCATATTTTTTAAAGTTAGAATAATATTTTTAATTTAAGTCATTTTTATAAAATCAATCGAAAGATTATTATTAAAAACTGTGTGACACCCTCCATATTCACCATTCTATTTTTTCTATTTTTATAAATTTTTGGATCAAAAATAAATACAGTCTTTCCTATTAATTAACAATCGTCAAAATTTACGTATTTAAATAATTACTTAGGCTTGAAAGAAAAAACTAATTAAATTAAAAAAAAATTAGCTCTCATCATAATAATAATTCTTAGTATATTTTAAATTTAAAATACAAAAAAAAAAAAAAAAAAAAACTTCTTACTATTAATTAGGCTTTGAAGTGCCTAAATATTAATTAGGTTAGAGAGTAATTTTTTTTAAGCTCAATTTTAAAATTAAATAAGTCATGTTGACTATTGGTTAAAAATCTAATTAATAGTACTTAGCATTTGAGTTATTTTTATAAATTACAACATAAATTAACAAAAATAATATTTTTAGTTTGAGTTATTTTTATACAACCACTCAAAACTTTATTTAATAAAATTAAGGTTAATAGTATTTCTAGCTTAAGCTAATTTTGCAAAATGAGTAAAGAATTAAAAAAATAAAAACTTATATTGAAAATAACGAACAATTTGAAATAAAAAAAAAGATCAGGTGGATGAAGTAAGTTGTTGATAAAATATATATTTTAGAAGAAATTTTAATTTTTATGATTGGATCAAATCAAAATTTGGCAAAATATAAACTTTTGGTTTTTTATATGAAACTTTGATTGTGATTAATTCTATTGACTCACTATTATTAAAGCAAATAAAATAATATAAAAAATAACTCAATAATTATTTTATGAAATTATGTAACTTTATTAAAATATTTAATATTATATTTTAAATTTTGTCTAAAAAAGTATACAGTTCCGTGTATTGTATGGGTCAATACTAATATAGCACAGGAAATAATTGCGTTATAGAATCAACACAATTTACAAAAAAAAAAAAAAAAAAAAAAAGTAACAAGTGAAATAATTATAGCATATACTTTAAAGAAAAAACCATAGAAGTCTTTTTTTAGTTGAACTTAATTTTTAAAATCAGTAAAATCACTTATAAAATCGAGATTTTATGTATTTCACCTTTATTAAGAGTATACATAAGATCGAATGACTTTTCTTACTTTAATATCGTAAATTTATAAGTTTTTAAGATTTAAATCAAGATTTTAAGAACATTGGTGGGACTATTGAATTTTTTTTTTTTTTTTGGTGGTGATGAGTTTTGAATTTAGGATACTTGCCTGCTGTGATACCATATTAGATTGTTAGTTATCATCTCATCTAAAAGCTTAAATTGTTAGGGAAAGAGACAACTTTATTATTTACATTAACTTATTTTGTTTCAACACATGTTATGGGTTTTCCTCCTATTGACTATTTATTTATTTTATTTTATTTTATTTTTTTGCATTACAGGTCTACCGGTGAACTATTGCAAGAATATAAAGGTCATACTTGCAAGGTCAGTACAAGGGGCTAGTCCAAAATTTTTGTGGCAGCTTTTCATTCCTTGTAATAGTTATATCAATTGTTAGGTCAAAAATTTTTATTTTTCAATGTTAATCTGTTGGTTTATGCCTGCTGTTAAGTTTCAAGCCATTTTCGCAGTACTGTACCTTCAATGATTCTCAATTCCAAACTGGGTCTTGAGTTTTATGTATAATTTTCAGCTATCAATAGCCTAATTATTCCGTTTCTGGTGCTTCTTCATCAGTCCTACAAGATGGATTGCTGTCTTACAAACAATGATGCCCATGTAACTGGAGGATCTGAAGATGGTTTTATTTTCTTTTGGGATCTAGTAGATGCATCCATAATGTCCAGTTTCCATGCTCATTCCTCAGTGGTACGTTTCTCTTTTAGGGTTTCCGTATTCCTTAATATGCTGATGAATAGTCATGATATAGCTCAAAATGATTACTACTTGAAATTAGATTCGAGTTCAAGGGCATATTCATATTTTTTTCTGGAAATATAAAGGATAATCCTGTTAGATGATTTGGAAATTTAAGATTTCAGAATTTAAGATTGGTACTTCCTCATGCTTTTCCCGTTTTTGAACATCACTGAGATGGACTTTTCCTCAAACCACTGACCCTTGTTTGGGAGGGAGAAGTTGATTCATTCAATGTCAAATGCAAAATGCGTTGTTAGAGAACTCTCTAAATGGAGAGTTTTGAATTATAAAATAAAATTGAATTTCTAACTTATAAAATGTCAAAAGTTGCGTAACGCCCAATATCACGCCGTGACATTGTAGTCGCATTAAAATTTCTTAGGCCGATACGGCGATCACGACCACGACTTTGAATGATGTTCTTAAGTGTTGTTGGGTTTCTTGACAACATCAAAATATGATAAACGAGAAGTATGCATAAATTGATTGACAACACCCACAACATATTTAATGTCAGAAGAAGTGATTGTAAAATCAACTTCCTAACTAAGCGTCGATAATGACCATCATCCGAGAATGGTGCACCAATATTAGCATCAAGTTTGACAAAGATGTCCATGAGAGTCTCAGTTGGTCGAGAGCCTAGTAAACCAGTCTTAGATAAAAGAGCCAAAACATATTTGTGTTTTGAAAGAATGAGCCCAACATTGGAGCATGCCACTTCTATTCTAAGGAAATAGCGTAGAGCACCTAAGTCTTTAGTGTGGAATTTTCGACTTAAATAACATTTCAAATCAACAATATATGAGGCGTCATTTCCAGGGATAATGATGTCATTGACATAAACAATTAAATCAATGATAAATTAAACCAATGATAACAGAGGAAGAATGAGGAGTAAAAATAAAATTATCTGAAGTAGAGCATTGAAGGCCATACTCTGGTAGAACCATTGAAGCGATCAAACCATGCATGAGGAGATCGTTTCAGACCATACAAGGCATGAGCAATTTGCAAACGAAGTGCTTACTCTCAGGAACAACATATCTTGGTGTTTGATCCATGTAAAGTTCCTTCTAAGTTCACCATGAAGAAATCCATTTTTAATTTCCAGTTAATAGAGACACTAAGAGCTACTGAGAACAATAATAACAAGTATGCAAACAGAGTTCAAACAAGCTACTAGAGAGGTGGTGTCTAGATGAGCAACTTCATAAGCTTGAGTAAGCCTTTAGCAACAAGGCGTGCTTTACGTTGCTTAACAGACTCATCAGAAAGATACACGTTACAAACCCAACGATTTCTATTGTTTGCTTCCTAGTTCCCAATTATGATTTTGATAAAGTGCATGCATCTCCTCAGCCATAGTACGCCTCCACCTAGGGGAAGATAATTCCTCTTGATGTGATACTAGAAGATAAATAGATTACAGAATGCAAACAAATATAAGTGAGATGATAGGGAAAAAAATTTTGTAATGGGATGTTGAATGCAAGCATGCTTCCCTAGACACAAAGCAATTGGTAAATCATCATAAGAAGTGGACGACGAAGGAGTTGGAGCCTTATGCAAAGTGGACGAATTGGACGGGCCATGGGAAACAGCCAGTTTATCCTGAGTCTGTTGGTACACCTGCAAAGGAACAATTGGTCTATCTTGATTAGATTGATACACCTGCAAAGGAGTTGAACGGAAAGAGGTAGTGTAGGGTTGGACTCCTCATGCAGATGAGGATAGGATGACTCCCTCCGACTGCTATAAATAAAGTCTTGAGATATGAGTCCCAGAATTGGGGGAAGTGGACTCAAAAGGTAATATTAACACTAGCGTAATAGCAGTGAGAAAAAGGTGATAACAATGGTACCCATTTTGTCTATGGGAATAAACCAAATCAAACCAAACCAAGCTAAGCCTTTTCCCACTTGGTGGGGTCGACTATATGGATTTGATGATGTCAATCAAATCTATTTAGGGTTTTGTCCTCCATTAGATCCATGGAGGTAAGGTCATGTTTAATAGTTTATTTCCAACTTCTCTTAGGTCCCTCTCCCCTCTCCCACTCCTGGTAATTTCCATATTTTCACACTTTTTAACCGGCGCCTCCATTGGATGCTTTCTAACATAGTCGAACCATTTTAAACGATTTTCTTTCATTTTTTCTTTAATCGTTGTTATACCTACTTTGCCCCTAATCTCCTCGTTCCTAATCATATCTTTCTTTTTGTCCCGTATATCCATCTTAGCATTCTCATCTCCGTAACTGCCATCTTCTACACATGATTATGTTTTATAGCCCAACACTCTGATCCATATAACAACACTGGTCTTACCGTCATCTTATAATACTTTCCTTTCATCTTGAGGGGGATTTTTCGATCACACATGATCTCCGAAGCACTCCATTTGGTCCACCCAGCTTGAATCCTATGACTTACATCAGTATCAATTCTTCCATCCTATTGCACCGTAGATCCAAGGTACATAAAGTTTTCTTTTTCTACAATCTTATGTGTGCCCAAACTTACTTCTATGCCACAAGTTGGCTTACATTGGCTATGCATACCATATATTCCATTTTGCATCGAGTTAGTCTGAACCCTTTTCTCTCTAACGTTTCTCGCCACAATTTTAACTTAGCATTCATTTCTTCTCTCGTCCTATCTACTAAAAAATGTCATCTGCAAATAGCATACACCAGGGGACCTCATCTTGAATATGTCTTGTAATCTCATTTATAACTAGGGTAAACGATTACGGGCTTAACGTTGAGCCTTGGTGTAGACGAATCGTAATAGGAAATTCGTTCGTCTCTCCGTCAGTCGTCTGTATAGATGTCACGTCTCTATCATACATGTATTATCGCCTCAATATATCCAACACATACTCCTTTCTTTTCCAATTCTCTCCATAGAATCTCCTGAGGAACCCGATCATGGGCCTTCTCCAAATCAATGTACACTATGTGTAAATCTTTTTGACTTTTTCTATACTGTTCCGTTAACCTCTTTAAAAGAAAGGTAGCCTCCATGGTTGATCTCGCAGGCATGAAACCAGATTGATTCGCTGAAACGTTTGTTGTCATTCTAAGTCTTCTCTTAATAACTCTTTCCCATAATTTCATCGTATGGCTCATCAATTTAATCCCGCAGTAGTTCGCACAATTCTGGATATATCATTTAATCTTGTATATGGGTATAAGGATACTTTTTCTTCATGCATCAGGCATCTTCTTGCCCTTTAGCACTACATTAAAAGGTTTTGTCAATCAATTTATGCCATCCTCCCCTAATTACCTTCAAACCTCAATAGGGATGCCATTTGGCTCAACTGCTTTCCCATTCTTCATCCTTTCAGTATTTCTTTTACTTTCTCCTTATTGATTCTTCTATAGAATGTATGATTCAATTCTTCTCTAGAAGTGGTAATCGGCCCACTTGTATGTTACTACAACTGCTTTCATTAAATAACTTGTAGAAGTAACTTTTCCAACACTTCTTTATCTCCTCTTCCTTTACTAACACTTTTTCATCCTCATCCTTAATGCATTTAACTTGGTTTAAGTCTTTGGTCCGTCTATCTCTGGTTTTAGCAAGCTTGAATATCTCTCTTTCGCATTCCCTAATGTCGAGTCGCCTATATAGCTCCTCATATGCCTTTGCCTTGGCCTCACTAACTGTCTTTTTGGTTTCTCTTTTTGCTTCTTTATATATCTCCAAGTTTTCTTCATTTCGATTATTTTGCCAAGATTTAAGACGCTCTCTTTTAACTCTTATCTTATCTTGGATCGTCT
>QLOD02000017.1:16268537-16280687 GCA_003260245.2 Sideroxylon spinosum | reverse complement strand
ACAATTTGAAACTATATTATTTATTTATTGAAAATTTAATTTTTTATAAATTTATTTAAAAAATTAAATTTATAAAAGTAAATTTATAAATATCACATTTTTAAAAATTTATAAGGAGATAACGAAGGTTAAAAAGTCAAAAAGTAAGAGTTTAGAGCTGGATAATTTTTGGCTAGCCTCAAGGCTGCCCAAAAGTTATCCAGGAGAAGCCCACGGATGGGAGAATGGCAAGAGGGGGGAAGGAAGAGGGGGGAAAGGAAGAGGGGGGAAAAAATGGTTTGCCAAACCATGGCAAAAGGTGGGTCCCACGGGTATAAAATTTAGAGGGGTGTTTTGCCCTCATCCAAGCAGGGTCTTAATGCTAATTGCTTTCACCTTTCAAGTTCCACCATTTAGTCCTTGAGTATCTATGCAACTCTTTTTTTGTAGTCCACCTTTAGAGCTGCACATCTATGATCAACAACCTATGTTGGGAAGTCAAGCTCTTCCCTGGTATAAGTTTTGCAATCTTTACAAGTTAAGCGGTCTCTTTTTCTTATTAAGAAGAAGTCAATCTGTGTCATTGAGGAGCAATTTTTATAAGTCATCAAATATTCCTCTCTCTTCCTAAAAAAAGTGTTCGTCGCTATGAGATTATAAGCCACTGCAAACTCCAAAATATCCTTATTTTCTTCATTTCTATTATCGTATCCATATACCCTAAGGTACTCCTATGTAATCATTTAAGTCGTCTCCTACATGACCGTTCAAATCTCCTCCTCTGAAAACCATCTCTTCTTGGGGTATCTTTAGTAGCAGTCCTTCCAGGTTTTCCCAAAACTTCTCTTTATGTTCATCTCCTAAGCCCACCTAAGAGGCATAAACACTAATTACGTTCACTATGTCCTTTCCTAATACTAGCTTAATTGCAATAATTCTATCTCTACAGCGTTTTAGATTAATTACATCTTCCTTTAGGCCCTTGCTTACCACTATGCCGATCCTATTATTCGATCTATTAAGTTCCGTATACCATAACTTATACCTATTTCTCTTAATCTCTTTTGTTTTTTGTCCACCCACCTTGTCTTTTGCAAGTAAGCAACTGCTATATGTCTAATTTCTATTGTATTCATCACTTTCATAAGTTTCCCAGTTAGGTCCTGTATATTCCAAGTACCTAATCTTAGTCTTCTATTTTAGACTAGCTTTCTTACTCTCTTCCCTCATCCAAAAAAGTGTGAGGACTCTTGCTTATTTAACACTGCACTCGGATGCTGATGCAACGCTCCTTACTCATTTATAGGCCTTTTAACATGGCTGGGGCAACATGGGGGTTGTTTGCAAACTTTTAAGTTGGGAGTGGTGGATCCCCCTGTGCATGAAGTTTGACTTTGGCATTGGCCTTGGGGTTGGTTGGATTTTGTCATTTAGTCATTCTATATTAGTTATTACTCTCCTATAATCACTAAATGTTCATATGAAGTTTCTTTATCTCTGGCCTCAAGTCTGATTCATTTATTTTTATTCTCCACTTACTAGCTTATTGTATACCCTTATAGGACGGATGAGGGCAGGCAGCCACTGTCACGGAAGTTACCCATTTCGTCAAGCAAGATAAGCCCATACAGATTGATAATTATACTGCGTGTTGTAATTCTGGGCTTCTTTTTTCACTATAGACTTCTCCATCCTGTCCGCGATGCATATGGATTGTGGTTGACTTCAGTTATATGTGAAATATGGTTTGCTGTTTCATGGATTCTGGATCAATTCCCCAAGTGGTGTCCAATTGAGCGAGAAACATATCTTGATCGGCTGTCACTTAGGTATGTGGTCTGGTCCTTTATTGTCATTCATCCTGAAATCAGATGGGTTCAAGCATCAACAAGTTTTGAGGAATTTGGAAATGGGTTCTCTCTCTCTCTACCCTTGTTACTAGCCTATACAATTTTGCAATGTTTGCAAGCTTACTTGACATGATTTTGCTTGTTCATGTTGCCTCATTACTTGCTCCTACTATTCAGGTATGAGAAAGAAGGGAAACCATCTGAGTTAGCCGATATTGACATCTTTGTGAGCACAGTCGATCCTCTGAAAGAACCTCCACTAATAACCGCAAATACCGTTCTATCCATCCTTGCAGTGGATTATCCTGTTGAGAAAGTTGCATGCTATGTGTCAGATGATGGCGCTGCCATGCTCACTTTTGAAGCACTTTCTGAGACATCTGAATTTGCTAGAAAATGGGTCCCATTTTGCAAAAAGTTTAACATTGAGCCTCGGGCACCAGAATGGTATTTTTCTCAGAAGGTTGACTATTTGAAAAACAAAGTTCATCCAGAATTTGTTAGGGAACGACGAGCAATGAAGGTATGTGACTTGTTTTTAATGTACAGTTTTGCAAACTAACCCTGTTGTCATGAAATGGGGATATTTAGTTAGTGTTTGTCAAGTCAGGTAGTTGGTTTTTCTTAAGCACACACTTTATTTAAGGCTTCTGATTAATTTGATTGTGTTTGCTTGTGCTGTAGAGAGAATATGAAGAATTTAAAGTTCGGATAAATGCGTTGGTGGCTATGGCACAAAGAGTTCCTGAGGAAGGTTGGACAATGCAGGATGGAACTCCATGGCCTGGGAACAATGTCCGAGACCATCCTGGCATGATCCAGGTGAGAGATTATCTCTATCAACTGTGGGCTCCCGTTTGTCATGGTATATTCAGTGTAGAAGAATGAAATGGAAACAACATAACTGTTGCCCTCCATATTTAGCACTACCCTATTATTGCAAATCAGGTATATGTGTCCATGGGTAATTTTTTTTTGTCATTGGATCTGTGCACACAATCAACTAGATGTTCAAGGTGCCAAATTTTTCCATTTCCACGTGGCTTACTGAATTGTTCATGTCACACTAAGCACTCAAAAGAGCTATTCTACCATTCTTGAAAGGGTGGGGTGGATGCCACGGAAGCTATATATGCTTCCATGGTAACTTAACTGCTACTTTTATTATTATTGTTATTGTTATTATTATTATATTATTATTATTTTTTTTTTTTGGGGGGGGGTGGGAGTCTGCCTTAAAAGGGCACTCACATCTCCCTGTCTCAGTTCTTTATCGCTGACATTTGTCATTATTCACTATGGGTGGTTCTGTACTTCATAATCTTTATCTAGTTATGTGGGCCCTATATGGGGCTAGTAGTCAAAGGCAACAAATGGGATTTCCATAATCAGGATTCCCTTTAGAAATATGATATTCCATTTTTTGGGGTTGGGGGGCTAAAAGGGAGAATCTCATTCCTGCTTTGCATAGACATTCATCCATTTAGGAAATGTAACCTAGAATGACATTCCATGTCTCCCTTTGTCTAAAATATTCTGGTGGAAATACTTATGGCATCTGATCACCATTTATCTTGGAAACCTAACCCAGAATACCATTCCACATCTCCATTTATTTAAAATATCTGGTGGGAAGAGCTACGCTTATGGCATCTGACTACCCAGAGAAATTAAAAATTTAATGGCCCTTGTCATTTGCCAATCGAATGATTTCACTTTTTTCTTTCCTCTATAGGCCTACCTTCCCGAGCTATTGGAAAGCATGCATCTATGGCTGATAGCCTGAAACTTACATGAATAAAAGTCAGTTAATATATCAGAGGAAAAAGATACATAGACAAATGCTTATGCTGATAACTTCCCAAACAGACAAATCTTTGAGCTAGGCACCTTATTTATGTTAGGTATCTAAATGTTAATACAAAAGAAGTACATCAGTATGCTTTAAAATGGAAAAGGTGGCAAAAATAGATTGCTGGCAGTCCAAAAGCAATTAAGGTTATTCACACCTGATGAAATTAACAGTGAGGGTGGGAGAGAAGTCCTTGCCAAGGTCAAAATCAGAATGTCCATGGCAGGATATTTATAAAATGGTGAAGGCAGATAGATGATAGAAGGCTAGGAGTAAATGAAGTTAATTGTCTTGTGAACTTTTTGGCTTCAAAGGACGCATTATGCTTTCTTATTAATTTTTTAAGTTCGCATGGAAACCTAAATCTGCATGCCATTAGTGCCATCCTAGTAGAAATATCCAAGAAATGGAGTGAATTTAAAGGGAAAAAAATCCAGGGAAGATATATAGAATAATGTGAAACAGGAATGTTCCTCCTACTGGTATGTATTTTAAGTTGTGTGGTCAATTATTTTTGCCTCTCGCCAGCTAAGCTGGTTCTATGCAGGTGAATCCAGTATTTCTCAAGTTTTAATTTGGTATTTTACAGGTATTCCTTGGTCAGGATGGTGTTCGTGATGTTGAAGGAAATGAGTTGCCTCGTTTGGTTTATGCTTCTCGTGAGAAAAGACCAGGATTTGAACATCACAAAAAAGCTGGGGCTATGAATGCTTTGGTAAAGCCCAACCCTTGTCATATTGGCCCCCTTTTTTTTTTTTTTTTGATAAGTGCTCTTTTTTAATAAACTTCATGCTTCCTCTTACTTGTATTTTCTTTTTTAAAATCAATAAAAAGTTCAGTTGAAATGAGTTATTTATGATGATTTGGTAGGTGCGGGTTTCGGCAATTATCTCCAATGCTCCCTACCTTTTGAATGTCGACTGCGATCACTACATTAACAATAGTAAGGCACTTAGAGAAGCCATGTGTTTCATGATGGACCCCATTTCAGGAAAGAAAGTTTGTTATGTGCAGTTTCCACAAAGATTTGATGGGATTGATCGACACGATAGATACTCAAACCGGAATGTTGTATTCTTTGATGTATGTATTTCCTTCTTGTGTTTGATTTGTTTGATTTTTCTTGTTTTTACTGTTAAGTCTAAATTTTCAGTCGTAAACAGATCAACATGAAGGGATTAGATGGTTTGCAAGGACCAATATATGTCGGAACAGGGTGTGTTTTCCGAAGGCAGGCACTGTACGGATATGATGCTCCTGCTAAGAAGAAGCCCCCTGGAAAAACCTGCAACTGCTGGCCAAAGTGGTGCTGTATTTTCTGTGGTTCTAGGAAGAACAAGAAAGGAAAGTCAAAGAAGGATAAAAAGAAGAAAGTGAAGCACAGGGAAGCTTCGAAACAGATATATGCACTTGAAACCATTGAAGAGGGAAATGAAGGTATGATTTCACCTTTTTTGGTAACATGCTATTGTTGTTCTAGAGCAGTATGTTGTGTCCAATTCCTTTAAAATGAAAACCACAGAGGCTTTTGGACCCAGTGAAACTGAAGAGGGGTTCCCTTGCAGAAACAAATTCAGAAAATTCAACTCATGGGTCTCAAGTAAAACTTGAGAAGAAGTTTGGGCAGTCTCCTGTTTTTGTAGCTTCCACGCTGCTGGAGAAAGGTGGCATACCTCAGGATGCCAGTTCAGCAGCACTCCTGAAAGAAGCCATTCATGTTATCAGCTGTGGTTATGAAGACAAAACAGAATGGGGAAAAGAGGTAAAATATTAAACCAAACCCCCCCCCCCCCACAAAACCAACAAAAAAAAAAAAAAAAAAAAAAAAAAAAAAAAAAAAAAGCCAAAACACACAATATATGCTTCCTCATACCATCTCGCCTGCTGAATTTTTTGATGATGAACCAGGTTGGCTGGATTTATGGCTCTGTTACAGAAGATATCTTGACAGGATTCAAGATGCACTGCCACGGTTGGCGGTCTGTCTACTGTGTGCCTAAGCGGCCTGCATTCAAGGGGTCAGCTCCAATCAATCTTTCAGATCGTCTTCACCAGGTTCTTCGCTGGGCCCTGGGCTCTGTAGAAATTTTCCTGAGTAAACACTGCCCAATCTGGTATGACTATGGAGGCGGTTTGAAAGGGCTGGAACGGTTCTCCTATATAAACTCAGTTGTATATCCATGGACTTCCATTCCCTTGATTGTTTACTGTACCCTACCAGCCATCTGCCTTCTCACTGGGAAATTCATTGTCCCTGAGGTATTTCTAATATTATGTTATTATAATGTTTTGCATCCTGAACCTACCTTTTACTGCTTTTGTAATTTTTTTTGTGTCATAATTGAATCTGTTTGGTGGGCTATTTTAATTTTTTTTTTTTTATCCATTGTAATTAAGTCTGTTTTACAAATATAATGAGTTTAGGATGCTATAATGGACCAATCTAATAAAATAATTGATACCAAACCATTATAGTAGAAGAATTTTGAACCATCTGCTCACACGGGGCAGTTAAGTGACAAGACCTTTTCCCAATTAGAGATCACTAGTTTGAAATCCCTTGGCATTACCTGGTTCTGGGTGCGTGGGTCAAGAGCTCTCTAGAGGATTGGTCCCTGCTAAGGTTGCGGATACCCTTAGTATGGGGGAAAAAAAAAAAAAAAAAAAAAAAAGAATAAGATTTTGGACCATCTAAATTTGTTAACATCATCCAGCACCCTAATTGATTTCATTTTATTTTCTTGTCATGTAAACTACACTCCACTCACTGGTTGGACTCAAAATAATTGATTATAAAGTTTCACCAGACATAATATTGATCTTGCTTATGTTGGTTGGGAAAACATCTACAAAAGATGGGTTACTTTTGAGTTCAATTTTCTATAATTTAAATGTTCTATTTTACTGGGGAAGGCAATCCCAAAGAGACCATTGAATAAGTTTCTTCTTCATTAAATATGTTTGTAGATGGCAGTTGCGTACGCATTTTGTAATCAAAATCCTTACATAGTAAATATTTCCAAAATTAATATATTATCGATTGCATAATGGGCATGTCAATGTGTGATCCAGATGTTCCCAACAATTTTCTGCTAGTTATGTTACTGTTACCATATATTAGATTTGTTATATCGTATTGGTGGCAATCTTAATGGTTTATAATCAGATCAAGGCAAGCAAGTCTGAATAAAATTTTCAGACCGCAAGCTTCTATTGAAGATTATTTAGTCCAGCAACTATTATTAAATCTTGCCAATCTATCTGCTATGATTTTGGCCAACATGTTCCATTTCTTCCTATTACAGATCAGCAACTATGCCAGCATTGTGTTTTTGGCCCTCTTTATATCTATTGCTGCCACGGGTATACTTGAAATGCAATGGGGTGGTGTTAGAATAGACGACTGGTGGAGAAATGAGCAGTTCTGGGTGATTGGTGGGGTTTCTTCGCATCTCTTTGCTCTCTTCCAGGGTCTTCTTAAGGTTTTGGCTGGTGTAAACACTAACTTCACTGTAACCTCCAAGGGAGGAGATGATGGGGAATTTTCTGAGCTTTACCTCTTCAAGTGGACTTCGCTATTAATCCCTCCTACTACTTTATTGATTATAAACATTGTTGGGGTTGTAGTTGGAATCTCCAATGCCATTAATAATGGATATGATTTGTGGGGGCCATTGTTTGGTAAGTTATTCTTTGCTTTCTGGGCCATTGTCCACCTTTATCCTTTCCTTAAAGGATTACTTGGTAAACAAGACAGGATGCCTACTATCGTCTTGGTCTGGTCAATTCTCCTCGCTTCAATATTAACCCTGTTGTGGGTCCGAATCAACCCATTTGTTTCAAGAGATGGTCCTGTGCTCGAAGTTTGCGGGTTGAATTGCGATGAGTAAGGTGCTCGGCTGAGGTTTAGATTGTTCCCAGATGATTTGAAACTGCACGAAGGGTTTTTGACTGCGACCTTGCCCACTTGAATACGTTTACTTTCATGGTAAGAAATATCATCAGCGCGAGGAATATTTTACTAGGAAGTTTGTGTAGAATATAAGGGTAAGCGGATGGGAGTTGTGTAGATATAGGGGTAAAGCCGAGACACCGAAGGCAAATTTCAGTAAGATTCATCGCCATCTTATTCGCTTGACACCTCTTGGGAGCTGGTATAATTTTGTTTTCCAATCGTTTCATTGATTCTTTCATTTAACAATTCGTCTTGGGGGTTTTGGTATTGCTGTATTTTTCTTGTGCATATTAGTTCATAAAAATCCCCTTCTTCGGCTGGGGCCTTTTGAGTATTTGAGAAAATACCAAATCGAGATTTCAGTTTTTCTCCTTTTGTGGACTCTGGGTATGTTATCGTAGAGCTTTTTCTAATATGGCGCTTTTCAAAATTATGTAATCAAATTGTTCGTTTTGTTAATAACGTTGAGCGTGGTCTTTGCTCATGAATATTTATATTAGTGCTACTTATTGGGTCAAGATGTCGGCTTGGGTCGCGCTAATATGCTCAAGACCGTGGAAGATTCTCGTTGAAAAAACTGAAACCACTGTCGTATTGTGTTTTAACCATTAATGGTCTCAAGCTACAAAATTGCAATTAATTTTTAGTTCTAAATTCATAAATGAACTGGCTTTGGCCATTAAATGGCTTTTGATTTGTTTTGTTGGGTAGTTTTTTTTTTTTTTTTGCGTTATATATATATTTAATAAAATTTTATTTTATTGTTTAGAAATTATAATTTTTAGGTGTTAGTCGCATATATAAAAAGTAATAATTATAAAATTTTATAAAATTTACATCCGTTCGAGTAAAAATTATACATTTGGGTAGAAAAGTAATAAAAAAGTTTGGGTTTTTTATTTTTATTTTTTTAACTTTCACTCAAACAAATATAAATTTTTAAATTTTATTTATTTATTTATATATGCGATTAACGTATTTAAAAGTTATAGATTTTAAGACAATGCTTTGCTATCACTGCTCGACTCCAAACGAAAGTAAAGGAATCCTCCATTTTTTGAATTCTAGTCAAAATTTTCCATTTGCAAACTTCTAAAAAGAACCGATTTAGGAAGAGTGAAATCCATAAGAGCCCCTAAATGCTTCCGCGGTCTACTGACTATTTTAATATTCAACTCATTCATTAAGACACTCTTATCATGCTCTGACATCGAAGGCGATACCACAATTTCAGATTAATTTACATTAATCACCTAACTTGTCTGATGACAATAAACACTCAAAATTCATTTCAAGCAAAATACTTTTGAGAAATTAAACTCTTGAAAAATAAATCCATTGTCAGCAAAGAACAAGTGAGATACCTCTGATGCACCTCTATAAGTAATAATCCCTTTACAAATATTATTTCTACTTAGATATTCCAAAGAAGTTGAAAGAGTCTCCACATAAAGGATGAACAAATACGGAGATAGCAGATCCCTTGTCTTAATCCACAATTTGACTAAAAAAATACTCCAAACTACTTTCATTTATGAGTGCCGCATAAGACACTAGAGCTATGTAAGACCTGATAAGACCAATCCACTATTACTGAAAACCTATGCTTCCAAACATTTGAAAACAAAAGTCCGGCTTATTCTATCATAAAAATCATTCATATTTAAGTTCAAAGTTAAAAAAAAAAAAAAAAAAAAAAAAAAAATCCCCTTTTTTTCCTTTCTAGTAAAATGCAAAAGCTTTTGAGCTATCAAAATATTATTTGGTACCGCTCTTCCTGGAATTAAAGTATTCTGAAAATGAGATATCAAAATCAGTAACACCACTCGCATTTTGTTGTCCAGTATTTATATAACACATACTTTATAAGTTAAAAATGATTAATAATAGTGGGATGATTATTCTTAAGACTTAACATAATTAAAGTTCTATAAGCCTTCGAGGATATGCTCTCTAGAAATTGTATTTCATTTCCCTATTAACCCAAAAAATTATCTTACTTACCAAAAAAAAAAAAAAAAAAGGTTTCTATTAGCATCCTTTAGCATTCAACCTGACCCCTAAAAAGAACAAACAACAAAAATTAGTTTCTTACTAACAATGTTCCAATGCCTCTGAAAAATTTCAACTAGAAACCCATTTGGTCCTGAAGTTTTGTTTCTTCTCGTTTGAAATACAACCTTTTTCGTTTCATGATGGAATATCTGCCCATCTAACTATCCATTTATTCTTTCGTCAATTTCTTGGAAACAGCCAAAGACACATTAAAATTGTCAGGATACTCAAAACAATTACTATTAAACCCTGAATAAATACTTTGGAAATGTCTAATCACATGTTCTTTATTCATATCATGATCTTGACACATATGCTCCATTTTTGAGTTTAGGAGAGAAAAGAAAAGAAAAGAAAACATTAATTAGGAGAGAAGAGGAAAGAAGAGAAATGATAATAGTTTTCTTCCATTTTGTTTGAGAGTTTGGGGGAGAAAACATAATTAATTTCTTTTTTCTTGTTGTGACTTGGAAAGAAATGAAAAGAAAAGAAAATTTCTATTGTTATTTTAGTATTGTATCCTTATATTATCAATAAATAAATCTTTCTATATTATTAGCAAATAAAGTATCAACACATCAAGTAAAAAAGGTTGGAATACCTATACATATACATATACATATACATATATATATATATATAAGGAAGATGAAACAAGAATCTTGAAACATGATTGAAAAAAAAAAGGAAAAAAAGAAAAAAAACAAAGGACATTATTGGAAAAGAAAATAAAAAAATAAACTTATCTAGGCTGTAAAAACTGGAAATGAATGAAGGATTGAAGTTTGACAAGTGTAGTAAAAATCTACCAAAGTGGTGAAGTTAAAAGAGTTTAATTTGCACTAGGATAGATTTGTAATTTTTTTTTCTCATTTGTTATATCATAGGTAAATGTGTTATTTTAAAAGTTTCATTAAGTAACTTTTCTTTTCTCTCCATTTCTTCCCACTTTTGGGAGAATGAAAATTTTTAAAACTAACCACAAACTTTTCTTCTCATTTCTTTCCATTTCTTTTCTTTTATTTCCCAAAAAAACTCATAAACAAGAGTTAAGTTTTAAAATCTTTTCTTTTCTCTTCTTTTCTTTCCGTTTCTCTTCATCCAAACGAGCTGATAGTATTATCCCCAAGATCTAATCCATTAATAAAATTTCTATGTTTCTTATAAATTGCTGCCAACTGAAAAAATCTCTCATATTCTTATTGCCTTTAAAGAACCAATTCTGCTTAGCCCTTTGTGCCAATAACATTCCAATTTATCCAATAAACTTTCTAACTATTCAGATTTATCCAAAAAACTATTAGTAATTGTCAACTTCCCAATCTTTACTCCATCTCTTTCTATATATTCTTCATAACTATGGTCCTTAATTTTATGCTTCAGCTTCTTAGGAGAAATTCTATCCCAATTCTTTAAATGGTTACGAAGGATCTTTTTCTTTTGCACCATATTAAATGAAGGGGAATCCCCAATACAAAATCTCCATATTTGCATAGTAATAAATTTTGTTTCCTCCTTATTCAACAGCATGCTTCGAATCTTTTTGTGATGACCTGTGTTTTCATAAATGTTGATTTATTCATGATGAATTGAGATGTGATTTATCATTATTTGATGTGATTAATTTGATGTATATGTGGACTCAGTTGCTCAGTTAGGTTTGGTTTGGATTAAAATCCAAAACTTGGTTGAGTCTTGAGGTGGCTTAAGTGCACATCCTTGTAAGTGCACACGGCCTTGGCCTAAGTGCTCGCACAATTCTCCTCGCAGGCCTGGGTGACCTGCTGTGTTAGTGCAAGTTACAGTTTCATTTCTAAATTTGTGGTTGATGCTTTTCTTTTCAATTGTCATACCATATTACTTTCAGCTTATGTTAATAGCCTTGCTAATCCTGTCAATTTTGTCTACTTGTTTTTTCCTTTCCTTCACCATGAAGCATTATAATTGTATATATTTATGCGGCTGTGTGTTTGGGTGATGAGCAGAGAACAGATAGTAAGAACTGAGTATGTTGAGTTGAGTGAAACATAAATTCATTCCAATTCCTTTTCCCAGTGATCATTGAGTTGGTTTTGAGTGCATTAAAATCCTTGGTTCAGTGTTAGAAGGAGTAGATTGATCTTGTTGGTTTTCAACAATTTTTGAAACTTTCTGCTATAATGTTCTTCTTCTCCTAATCACACTGAGTAGGGGTTGCATGATCTTTTGTTGCATTTAGTTTGTGTTTTAGCTTGTGGCAGGTTTTGTAATGATTTGTGGTATAATTACTATTTAGATGTAAATTTAATATAACTGTTACAATTTTAGAAATATTTATATATATATGAACCAAGGTAGAAGATGATGAATAGTAAGATATGATATTGTTATACATTCAATAGATTATGAAATTGATGTTAGGAATGTGTTTATATAATTTTGTGGATTGAAAACTGAAAAAACACACACACGTGTACTAT
>QLOD02000017.1:16236875-16246942 GCA_003260245.2 Sideroxylon spinosum | reverse complement strand
ACTCACAAGTCTCCAAATTTCCATGTGAGAGTATAAAGACACTGAAAAATAAAGGAGTTTTGTCTTTGCTTGTTTTTTCTCTTAAAACAAGTAAATAAAAATAAGGTGGAGGTATGGTATGAATTCAATCTTTCCAAAATTCAATCAGTAGCGGTTCATGGGCCTTGCCTCCTGATGAAAGTTTTTGTCTCAAAGTAGTGTCTGACCCAGAGGCTATGTGGATATGTATTTCCAAAAGTGGAACAAAGTAAATTACAGGATCGCGTACTAAGTTGGATTGGAATGATTTGATGATAAAGAATAAACAATATTATAAAATAGGATATGAAATTAATAATAATATGGGATTATATTTTTATGTGAGATTAATTTTTTTGCATTGAATTAATTTTTTAAGGTTTGGTTGATAGGATATAAAATGGTATAAGATATTTAATTTGATAAAAAATTTGATTAGACGTAATTTTACACCTTCGAATCTTAATGAAAAATAATTCGGCGAAATAGGTTATACACAATACCATCTCCACTTAGGTATTGCAAATTCCCATTTTAGGGGATTAACATTCTAAATTGAATTGCATGTTTAGAGTTACTTTTACAAATTAAGCATTAGATTAGGCATAGTTCACATATTGACAATCCAAATCTCCATAGCTTATCCCACGAACACCAATGTGTTTCTAAAATCGAAGAACTCCTCCCCCTCTTTTTATTGAAATGCAATTCCCTTAATTGTTTAGCAATATTTGGCACATAAAAATTTATGTGAGGATAAAACGTGTCAATTTGATTTTACATAAGTAACTCGTTTTAATTTTTTTTTAAATAAGTTAATTAATTCTCATGTTATGTGAATTTTTTTCTTTTGATTTTTTTTTTAAGAAATGTAAATAACATATCAAAAATCTATAAAAAAAAAAAAAAAAAGGAAAAACATCAAAGATAAAACCAATTTTTTGGTGGAAAAAAAAAAGAAGAACTCACAGAAAAAGTTACATATTCGAGCTAAACCAACTTATTTGAAATAACAACATGAATTTCTCATCATTACAATACAGCAGAATTATAATGATTTTACCTAGAAAAATTTTTATGGTCGGTTGTAGTATGGCCATGGAATTTAGTATACGCATAGATATACAATACATACATACATTGATAAGGTATTGTGTAATTAAAATAAAAATTAAGATGTGTCCTCATTGTAGATAAAGCCAATAAGACAGCATGAAGGTAACTAAAACGGAAGTTCCATGTCACAAAGACAAAGGGAAGATGTCATGTAAATTTTGAAGGAAAACAAAATGAAGAATACAACACAAGTAAAAAAAATTAGAATCAAAAGATAAAATTACATACCCAAGTAACATTGCTAAGAAGAAAGTAATGACCGGAAGGCTGTTTGTAGTTGCAGCTGCTAAACTAGCAGTTGTATATGTGAGGGCAACACCATATATATTCAAACTCATAGTAATCCTGAAATCAAATAATATATTTGACTCTCAATTGTTATTTTAATTGCGGGTCACAAAATTATTTGTCAAAGAATTGCTCAGAATCATACTTACCCAGCAAATGAAAGTATAAAAATCTTGCATAAGGTCACAAATGAGAGTGGAGGTGCACATTTCCTTAAATATATTAACAACGGTATTAGTAAATAAGAAATATTTAAAATTAAGTATAATTATATTTTATCTCCCTTTAGGTTTGCTTTAAAAATACATGATTCTTCTCTGGTTAACAATTAACATATAACCCCTCCTATTTTGAATAAAATTTACATCTCACATGCCAAAGTCAAAAAAAAAATAGGAAAATTTGTAAATAAATGTTGTATTAGGTCTCTTTAAAAAAAAAAAATTGATATTAAATAAATGTAATTTACTCATTCATTTTACAAAAAGTCATTTTTCTCAAATTAAAGTTAATGTTAGAGGAGCAAATTAGTTAAATTTTCAAATAATATCATTTTGCATTTTAATCCAAATTATGAGGTCCTCTGACATTTCAAACAGCAGGTTAAAAGAATAAAAAGTAAAAATGATATTTTTTGATATTTGGTCGGTACGTTTTTAGAATAATTGTTAGAATATATTCTACCTTTTTTAACAATTATTGAGAAAAAGTTGTAGAAAATTTTGGTTTTTGGTGAATAAAAATTGATAAAAATGGATAAAGTATTATAAAATTTAGAATCTTAAAGAAAACATATAAAAATGAAAATAGATAAAAATTGACAAAAACTTGCGAAATTTGGAGTACCAAATGCTTCTAACCACTTACTTTTTGGACTTGAGGTAATCATGTGTTTTTAAAACCAAACTCCGTACATAGATCTTAAACTTAACATTTCTATCAATCGACAAGAAAATCATAACCAAAAAAAATTGAATTTATATATACCATTCGAAGAAGATGGCAAAAGGGGCAAGGAAAACAGTAGCGGCGGCTTGTCTGTAGAAGACGAAGACGTAAGTGTTCATGCCAACATCAAATGCAGCTTTTGAGAGCAAGAACATGGCAGCATATATGGACTGGATGAGAATAACAGCCAGATAGGCTTTCTTGGCATTCATTTCCATCTGTTTTATGGAATGAGATTGGTTTCCACATGTAACAGCAAGCGGGGGCTTATATTTATAGCTGACGCATGGATGATCACTGCTGAAGAGAAACTTCAGAGAAAATCCTTTGCCTCTCCTATTGAGACGTGTGTGGCTACGATTCTAATTTGTTTCTTTACTTTTGGACTCAGAAAGGACCACCCAAAAAAGAAAAAAAAAGGGAAAAGTTACTTAGTTGTGTTGCTATTTGCTATTGTAATTATATAATTTGTAGCTTGATAGCAACACCAGGAGCCTTTCCTCAGGAACCTTATAGAATCATATGTGTGACTAAATTTGGTACAGATCAATATATGAAGATCATATACAGCCTGATTTACCCCCTTTTTTATTGTTTTCTTTTAAATAAGTGCGGACTGGTAAGGGTAGCGATTCATGTAGCATTCATTTATTAATTCATAGTAGTACTAAATAAGGGGGCGTTTAGAAGCTTGAATTTTTTAATTAAATTCTTTTAAAATTTTGTAAATTTTATTAATTTTTTACCATTCTTACTTTCCCACATTTATTTTAAAATTTAAAATTTAACAAATTTTTATTAACATTTATTAATTTTTATCAATTTTTGTCAATTTTTTTTGTAACTTTTCTAAAGAAAACTATTTGAACGGATGGATGAGACTATATTCAAACGGTTTCTATTAGGAAGTTAGAATTTACCTTACAAACACCAAATAATAATTTACACATTACACTTTTTTCAATTTTTTTTTTTTTTAAATTTCAACCTTACAAACACTCCCCGAGTGATGCACAATATAAATTAAAATGATATAATACTTTTGTGAATGATCAATCGCTTGAAATGAGATAATTCATTAAAATATATTTTTATTATAAAAAAAACTAATACATATTTTGGTATAATTTTTTGAAAACAAAAATTGTAATAGAGAAGGATTTCTCATTCTCTTAACCTCATTATTTTTTTTATGTTATTTTTATTTGCTTTAGTCCTTTATGTATTAAAAATGTCGCTGTCCAATCTGTACTCCCGTCTGTATGGGTTTACGAAGAGGTAATATACATTGTCTTTACCTAAGATAAGACGTTGTTTGGTTTAAAAATAGTTTTCAATTTTCTTTTATATTTTTTTGAAAGAGAATACTCTTTTGTTTTACTCTTTTAAAAATTCTTTCAAAAAATATAAATCAAAAAAATCAAAAAGCACTATCTGAACCAAATATATTTTTCACGTGAAAAACGGGTCAAATCAAGAATGAATAAAGGATTTTTTTTGGTTAGGTGGCCAAATATAGGTATTTTCTCAAGGCAAATATAAATGGAGAAAAATTACAATTATTAAACCTAATCAATATAAGCAATAATGTATCATTTAAAGTAAATTTTATATACAAATACTTTTAAGCAAAATTGAAGTTCATATACATAATATATGATTTTTATCAATTAAAGTAATCCTCCATGACTTTTTATATTACAAAATTTATTAATAATTAAGTATATTATAAATTTCTTCGCAATTTGTGTTTCATTTTATTCTGAAAGTTTATTTGATAGTAGTTAAATTAAAAATGCAGGCTCTATAGTTTCAATAATTTTTGACATTTTTTTTATTTTATATGAACCAACCTTGTGTATTTCGTAATTTTTATTATATTTTACTTTTTTTCCTATTTCGTAAGTATTATTTAGCGACATTAATCCATAAGGTATATTTTTCTTTTAAAATTTTGTAAGTACTAGTTGTGTTTGTTGAAACTTAAATCTTTTACAAAAAAAAAATTAAATAATTAGGAGCAGTAGTTTTTGATAAAAAATTTTATAGGTACTAATAGTATTTTTTTTGAAGTGTGATACACTATTTTTAAAACTTTGGGAGAGGGCAAACCTTAATATAAAAAAAATTATTTGACATTAGTATTCTTCCAAGCACAAAGTGAGGCGTGGTTCTCCGGACTGAACCTTCTTTTGTGTTTTGGACAAACCAAATAATTCTCAAGGTAAAGGTCTTCAAAAAGTAATTTTACCATTGTGCGTGATTTACCTCTTGTCATCTTAAACTTTGATGTGATCTAATTTTCTTTAAAAAAAAAAACAAAAATCCTTTCTAACATGTTAATGCACAACTGGGGAGAAAAAAACAAAAAAATCATTTTATATGTAGGATACTTTCTTTATAAATGGTTAAACCCTCATCTCAATCTCGCAAAGTGTAAGTTTCATACTCTTTAATCCATCTAGCTGTCGTGCAATTTCATGGCCCACAATCACTCATGCATTATTAGCTCTTATTTCAATTAAAGGGTACGCAAAATTAAAAGTACTAGGTAGGTGCCCTATGATTGCTCATAATCATTGAAAGTTTTAATCACGTTTTACAATTTTCTTTTAAACATTTTATCAAGAAAAATTCATTTCTCATCGTGTTTTGATTATTTATATCGTTTTTGTGTATTTTGTAGGGATTTGGAAAAAAACACCCAAAGAAAGGTCATTTGGAAGTTTCAAGAAGTAATCAGCAAAGAAGTGAAAGGGTTTGCTGTTGGGTGCACGAAGGAGTTTTTTCTTGGGCGCACGAGTTCTTCGGCACATGATAGAGTTTCTTCTTGGGCGCACGAGAGGCTTGAGTGCCCGACTACCTTTCCTCAAGGGTGCCCGACTGTCTTTGTTCATGGGCTCCCGTCGAGAGCTACTTCCTCTGCTCGTCTCTTAAGATTTTTCGCAAACACTTGGGTGTAAAGTTACTTTGGGCGCACATCAATGAGTTGTTGGGTGCCCGCAAACTTTCTCCAGTAGATTTTTAACATTATTTTTATGTGTAAAATTACCATTTTACCTCTAATTATTGAAAACTTATAAATAGGCTTGAGCACTGACTTTAGAAAGGGATTTTTACTTTATGTTTTAACATTAGGGTTTCATTAAGCTTTTATATGGTGATTTCGTTCATCTTTCACGTAGGGTTTGCGTGTAAGTGATTTATTTTTCAATGTTCATGATTAAAAGTACTTCCTTTTCGCTTTCCCTCTTTCATACTTGCTTCGTACTTATGCTACAACTTTTGCATATACTTTGCTTTCATCCTTTTTCTAGTTTATCTTTAGAATGAATGTTCGTTTTTATTCGCATAGTCTTATTTACAATTCAAACATGCTAGGCTAAACTTGTCTTAGGTTTAACCTAAGAATGTAATGGAAAAAAAAGTAGATAGATTCGAATATTAGGCATTTAAAGTAATATATTTTTTATTTAATTGTAAAACTTATTGAATCTAGGTTTAACCCTATAGATCGGATCACCCCTGTTATATTCGATCCCTTGGTTTTGAGTTGATGCTTGTGCACATCGAATCTCTGATTCAATGTCCCGGTGATTTCGAATCTGATTTCAAAACCATAGTTCGACACCTGTTTTATGAATCTTCTGACATAGCGTTACATGCATAGATGATAGGTTGAGTTACACACATATTCGAATCTATCTCTTCAAATTCATTACAGGAATAGGTTAAAACAATCGTTTTCAATTGGAAGTAATTTACAAAAACGAAATTGTGTCTTTTCGTTAGTGTTTTAAATTAAAGCTAAATTTTGTGTTTAAACATTAGTTCAAACCTAATTTCAAAAACCCCAAAAGATTGATTTTCCCTTTTCAATTTATTATTCTTTGCAAGTGTTTTCAAAATGAGTTTTTTTTCAAAACCAGTCACACATTTGCTCCCTCTGGAGATGACCTAGGACTCACCTAAACTAAACTACAACCACCTTTTATACTTGAGAGAACATTCACACAAATGGAGTGCGGTCAAGTTTTTGGAGCTATTGCTGGGGAGTAATCGGTTGTGTGATAACTTCGGAGAACTTGTGGTAAGACAAGCTTGCTACCATCTTCAACGTGAGTGCATTTGGACTTCCAGGTGACATCGCTCCATTCCTCTTGTGAATATTTCATTTTTATTTTCATTTTATGTTTTTTTCACTTTTTTATTTTTACCCATATTTTTAGGATTTTTTAGAGAGCTGTGTTAATTATATGTTTTTAAGGTCAGGTAGAGTCTTAGTGGAGATACCAAACCAAAACGCCCATCTTACTAACCTTCACATTTAGACTCTTACATTACTGTGTCACTCATCAATTCCTCATCCTTTAATTCAATGGCACACTTAGGAGACGATGTGAGCATCCATGGGGATAATGAAGATAATCCGAGTCTTAGGTCAATAAGAGACCATTTGAATCTGGTTTGGTAAACCACACGTTCGTCCATCATCTTGCCTTTAAATAGGGGGAATTTTACATTAACACTGGGATTATCCAACTCTTTCTTACATTCTATGGCCTTGACTTCAAAAATCCTTATAATCACCAGAGAGAATTTGAGGAAGTTAATAACACTTGCATTAACCAGAATGCCAACGAGGATGTAGTGCAACTCAACTCTTTTCATTTTTTCTTAAGGTTAAGGCCATGTTTTGGCTAAACTTCCTACATCCTCGTTCCATTGGAACTTGGTGAGAAATGCAAACTAAGTTCCTAAGATAACTTCCTAACTTAAAAGACTCAGCACTTTAGGTAACAGATCACTACATTTTCCTGTAAACCCAATGAGAATTTTTGTCATTCATGGGAAAGGTTTAAGGACCTTTTGATGCTTGTCCTCATCATGGCTTTGAGCCATAGAGACTTGTGAGCATCTTTCATGTGTCTTTAACTCCCAATCTTAAAAAATTTGTGCCTACCATGTACAATGGTACCTTGTTTGAATAGACTACGGAGGACGGAATGGACTTTTTTGACATGGTGGCCGAAGACTCTAATGATTGGGAAGTTGGACCTTCCTCTTCTTCTGAACATAGGAATCCAACACGTAGTGGGCAATTGGAGTTAAGTGAGAGTGATGATTTGTGGGCTAGGTTAGCCGCTTTGGAAATTAAGTTAGACTCTCTTGACCTCAAAAATAAGGAAAAACTAGTTGAGGTGAAGGTGATTTGTGCTATATGTGACCAAGCGGGGTATAATGCTAATTCGTGCCCCCGGCTCCCTTTGCTTAAAGAAATTGCTAATGGTCAAGCTTACATTAGTGGCCCCTAAAACCACCCATTCCCAAATAGGAGACGAGGAAATCCTTCTTACCTACAAGATGGGAATGTCACTTACCAAAGGGGAAACCAAGGTTCCAATCCATATCCTCCAGGGTGGAAGAATCATCCTAGTTTCTTATGGGGGAATGACAGTCAGAGTCAACCATTTCAAACACCTCCTACACCACTATCCAATTCCAACAGCTCAGTTCTGCTACGATGTAACTAGTGCAAAAGAGGCCTCTTGAGGATACTCTCAATTGATTCATGCATCAACACTTGAACATCAATAACCAAGTGACCCATGCTTTAGATGACATTAGAGGGCACGTTGCTAAACTGACCCAGGCTATGAGTACTACTTAAAGTGGTAAACTTCATGTATAAACTTTCCCAAACTTGAAAGGTCAGGTGAACATTACTGAGTCATCGACCTCAGGTGCTACTCTACACGAACAAGTGCAATCTGTCACTACTTTGAGAAGTAAGAAAGTTATCCAAAAATCAGTCGATCCTAGAGTCACTGCACCAAATGTTAAGATAGGATCAAGACGTAGTGGGGAGGTTGAGGAGCCAAATGAGGAAGAAGTTGAGAAAGAAAGAAAAGGCAAAGATAAAAAGAGTGATAAAAAAGTAATGAAGCAAAGGAAATTCAGGAAGAGTCAAGGGACGAAGGAGGAGATAATAATGGGGGCATTTTGGGTAGGCAAAAAGATCAAATAGAAGAGTATATACCTAGGCCACCATTTCCCCATAAATTAGCAAATGGCAAGAATGAGATGTTGAATTCTGAGATTTACAAGATTTTCAAGCAAGTGAGAATCAAACATCCCATTAATTGAGGCTATTAATCAAAATCCCATTTATGCTAAATTCCTCATAGATATGTGTATTGTCAAGAGGAAGCTTAATGTCAAGGAGAAAGCTTTCTTAACTGAGCAAGTTAGTGCCATCATTCAACGTGATACACCTCCTAAGTATAACGATCCTAAGTGTCTAACCATTTCATGCATAATTGGGAACCACTTCATAGATAAAGCTCTTCTTAACCTGAGTGCTAGTGTCAACCTATTGCCTTACACTGTTTATCAGCAACTAGGCTTAGATCAGCTGAAACCCACTAGAATAACATTGCAATTGGCCGATCGTTCAGTTAAGATGCCACGTGGGATAGTGGAGGATGCATTGGTCCAAGTGGACAAGTTCTACTTTTTAGTTAATTTTATCATGTCCTATCCAAAATCCTTCCCATTCCATTCTGGTCATTTTAGGTAGACCATTTCTTGCCACATCCAGTGCTATGATTAATTGTAGGAGTGGGGTTATGAAACTATCCTTTGGAAATATGATGGTTGAGATGAATATCTTTAGGGTTGGAAAGAAAATGGGAGAATTTGAGGATATTCGGGAGGTGGATGTAATCCATGTTTTGAGTGAGGAATACTTTGAGATGACCTTCTTTGATGAACACATAAAGAGAGCCTTAGTGAGAACTGAGAGGTGTGAAGCTCTTGATGGAGGAAGTTTTGTGAATGGTGAGGAGTTTGTGAAAGTTAAGGAAGAAGTCATGGCTACTAGCGGCTGAGTACCAGTTTTTGAACCTTTAGAGCCATTGGTGAGTAAACCCAAGCCATCGGTTGAGTGTTCCCCTTATCCTTTCAGGAAACCTTTACCAAGTAACTTAAATATGTATTTCTGGATAGAGCAAGACATTCCCGGTAGTTTTTGTTGGGGAACGTGAAAAATCCCTAGATCACGGCTATAGTGTATATAATTAATACAAAAATTCTTTACCGTTCTATACTTCGAGAACAAGATCATACCTTCGAGATCTCTCTAGTTTAATCTCGACAACTCCAATAGAGAAAACTTTTGTTAATTTCGATTTGAATGCTCGATCTCAACCTTCAGCCTTCTGCCGTATTCCCAAAAATACCTTTCTTCTCTCTCACAAGATGGTGGGATCTCTCGGCAGTTTCTCTAGGGTTCTTATTTTTCTCCTCTGAAAATGTTAACCCTAGCTGCCACAAGAGAGGGTATTTTATAGGTCTACAACAGGGATAATAGGTAAATAAGAGAAGGACTTCCTATGTAATTAAATCTCAAAATCCTACTCGGGTTAGGATTTAATTACATAAATTATAATTCATTCCACTAAAGAATTATAATTGCACTCTAATCTTATTCGAAATTGTATTTTCGAGCCTTTAATATTAATTCTTATTATCTTCCCACGTTAAGATTACAGATATCCACCATTGAATCTAACTACTGACAATCTAATTTAATTGGCTTTTTATTATCCTTGAGACCTCTCCACTTAACTTATTTGATGTATCGGATTCAAAATCTACTTGCAAGATTTGATACATTCAAAACTTATAAGCTTCCT
>QLOD02000017.1:16218478-16236775 GCA_003260245.2 Sideroxylon spinosum | reverse complement strand
ATTTCCTCGCCACATATATTGTCTTCTGCTTTCAAATATTTGTGTGATTGATTGTGTTGGGATATCTAGCATAGTACACGTGTGTTTTTTCAGATGCCTAAAGATATAGAACTTAGATGGTCTATAAATACCGGGGTGATTGGATTCGAGTCTCCTACTTGAGCTCCCTACATACCCATAACAGGATCAAATCTATGTAGCTCGATGGGGTAAACTATATGAAGGTGCCTAACGATGTAAGGCTTAGATGGAATAAAGAGACAGGGTTGACTGGACTCAAGCTATTTTCTTGAGCGGCGTACGTACCTATGATGGGATCAGGTTTACATAGCTCTTGCATAAAAGGCAAACTGATGAAAGAAGCATAAGCTTCCGATGATGAGATAGTAGGTGCCCATCGCCTAACTATGGAAAATAGGAGTACAAACACCAGGACTATAAACTCTACATATGTGAAAAGAGTACAAACACCAGGGGTAAAAACTCTACATGAGTGTAAGAAAAACAAACACTAGGAGTATAAGACTCCATATGGGTGTAAGGGAGAATTGACACTAGGGGTATAAACTCCACATGATGTCGAAAGTAATAACATTAGGAGTATAGACTCGACATAGTGAAGAGAGTAATGACACTGGGAGTATAGACTCGACATGGGTGCAAGGAGTAATGATATTAGGAGTATAGACTCCATATAGTGAAGAGAGTAATGACACAGGGAGTACAGACTCCACATGGTGGAGTAGTAGCCAGCTTTTGGGGATAAACTAGAAGAATGGGCTCTACTCTGTTAAGGACCTCAACGTCTAAGGATGCACTCAGCGTAGCTAAGTGAATATCTATCATTTTGAAAGGGATTAGCTCAACTCGGGAACTTAGAGCTGAGTGAAAATCTATCATTTCGAAAGGGATTAGCTCAACTCGGGAACTTAGCTCCTGATGGTAATAGTCAAACCTATGTGAGAGCCTTAAGGGCCAAATATGATGAGAGTAAATATCTACTATTTAGGAAAAGAGCTCTACTCAAGGGAAGAGCCTACGTGAAGAGCCTAAGGGGCCTACCGTGATGAGAATGATATAATTGACATGATCAAGTATGTTATGGACATGTTAAATGTGATGTAATATGGATGAAAGTTTAGAGATGCATGTCAGAAATATCTATAGCAAGTCATGACTTAGCAACCAATGGTTTAAACAATCCTAAGTCATTCCTAGTTTCTAGAGCCTTGCTCATTCATGGTAAATTTAGATTGATAAACATTTGTTTTCTAAGTCTGTATTAACCCTAGTAGGCGTGTGCTTGCATGTTAGAATTTAGTCTAGCATGTCAAGATATGTGTAGGTATGTAAATACATGATGTATGGTATGTAAGAGCATGTGTTAGCATGGTAAGTGATATTCTAGTTATCTTCAATACTTAGTAAGGAATCATAGCACATGGATGGCTATCTTTGGGTGAGACCTCCCACAATTCCTTCATATGCTTTTGTCTCAGGATATAGCATAATAATATGATATGTGGGCATGGTGTATGATGATAACATCATGGTATAACACGATAGGAATGGCATGGTATGATGAATATAACATCTAACATGGCCTAGCATGATATTTTGATGATATGGCATGGCATGGCATGTGTTGTAGTATGATATGGACAGCATGACAAAATGATGTAATGACATGGTATGGCATGTTAAAATAACGAGGACATGATAAATGTATGATTTTTGAAATTTACAAAATTTATCTCGAGTATATTAGATCAATATCATAAATCAGGTATAACTTAGTCTTGATTTATGACCCGAATACCTTTCATTGACAAAGAATTATATCCACATAATTAAAACAAATTCTATTCTAATTATATAAACAAACTTGAATTAAAAGATGGAGAAAGAAAGGTTATACTGAACTTGAACTCTAGAGGCAAGAAGGTTTGAAATTACTCCCGAACCACCTTGGAAATGCCTTGAAAGGCTGAATATAGGAGAGGGAAAAGAGGGGCCGGTCGAATGGGCTAGAGAAGGAGAGAGGGTTGGTTCTTAAGAGAAGAGAGAAGGCCAAATGAGGGATGAAGAAAATGGAAGGGGAGGCCACCTATTCGTAGGCTTTTATGGTGTCAAAAATTTTGTATAGTAGGTTAATCAAACAAGTTTGCATAACCTAATAATCAAACAAGTTAGAAATAATTAAAAGAAGTTGAGATGTTTTGATAAACAAGTTTGGAAAATTAATTACTAAATGAAATAGGCAAATTAATTCAAATGACAAGTTAGGCAGACAAATTTGCAAAACAAAGTAAGCAAACAAGCTTGAATAACTAGTTAAATAAAGTTGTAAAACAAAGTTAAACAAGCTTGAATATCAAAATATGCGAAAAAGTTTACAAAATTGTCTTGAAGGCAAATGGTTTGGTGGCGTAAAGGAATTAGGGACAGATTTGGCTTGAGCCCCTTGCTTGGGCCAAGTTTTGGGAAGTTCGGGCTTCATCCGGAAAGGTTGGGCCATTCTAAGACCTATGGTGCAGTTTTCGGAAGCTTTCAGGACCTCTCAAACACTTTTTGGAGAGATGTAAACTAACTAGGTCAAAATTTGACTCAATTTGGAATTCCTAAGATCGAGTTATGCTGTTTGAAAATTAATGCTACGAAATGGGTTGAAGGAGAAAGAGTCAGTCAATCCTTTGATGTAACCTCTAAAGGCACTGCCAGGATGACTCTTCCTACCATCTTTGGGTGTGAGGAATCCAAACATGTCATTGGTGGGTCTCCGAGGGGGCAAAGATGGAATGTGAACAATTGTTAAGTAGTTAGTAACCAAAAGGCAACCTTTTCGAACATTTTTATTTTATTGTTTTAAAAAGAGAATAGTAAGTTAGAAGAATTTAAAAATCCTGGACTTCATTTGTAGGTCCTTGCGGATACGATTCTAATCTCACCAGGTAAAACTACACCTCACACCCTTGTACTTCCAAGTTGTTTTTTTACTGCACATTCGTGAGGCGATCACTTTATGGACATGCCTATTTGATCTCTATTTTTCTATATTTCTACAAATTTTTGAATTATTTTTAAATTCCTTCATTCCTTCTTTTTTCCTTTTTTTTTTCTCATGCACTAAATTTTTGTTTATTTGTCCCACATCACCAAAATACTACAATTTTACTTTTTCTTCTACATATAAAATCACTAGACTTGTGACATATAATTTTAATAGACTTCAATTTCAAAAAAGGTTACTCGGGTTTTAAAAAGAGTCTCATTTGCTTATAAATTCAATATGAATGAACTAATGAGTTTCAAAAAGGAACAACTTTCTTATAAATTCAATATAATTGTAAAATTTACATATTTCAAATTTATTAGAAATTAAATTGAAATACACATAAAAATACTATTAAACAATAACTAGGTAAGTCCTCTACTAACAATAACTCTTAATATTTTTAAAATTTAAAAATACATATCAATTAGGCTTGGGTGTATAATATTAAAAGAATATATTTTTTTTCTTTTCTTTACTCCAATCCTACATGGCATGCCTATTTGATCTTTATTTTATTGTTTTGTTTTTTTTTTTTTTTTTTTTGCAGTTTTTAAATTATTTTCAAAAATTTTCATTCCCATTTCTCTTTTTTTCTCTTTTCTCATTCACAAAACTTTTGTTTTTTTCATTCCATCATTAAAACGGTATAATTTCATATTTTCTTTTACATATAAACTAGTAAAGTTGTGATATATAATTTAAATAGATATGGAAAACATATGAGTTGCAAAAAGGGGTTCCACTCACTTAAGTGTCAAAAAAGGACTCACTTATAAATTTAATATGAACGAACATGAGTTTAAAAAAGAGGACCCATTATTTATAAATTCAATATAGTTATAGAATTCACATAATATAACTATATTAGAAATTAAATTAAAGATAAATAAAAAGTAAAATTAAAATTTTAAAAAACATAAATAGAAAATGTTTAAATAATGATTAAATTATTTCTCTTATGAAAACAACTCTTAGTGTTTTCAAAATTTAAAAATACAAAAAGTGCAAAATTATTAATGAGACTCTGGAATAGTTAGTTTTTTAAATTATAATTTTAATTTTAATTAGTTACTTTATTTTATAAAGCACGGAAAATTAATAATAATATTTATTACTTAAGTTATTTTTAGAAAATCGGTAATGGAAAGCCGAGACATGGTGGTGACTTACTTATGATATGGGTATCGATATCAAATTCGCTCTAACTCGTATATAATTGACTCATAAATGCTTATTCAGTTATGATCAAATTTATAATTTTATGTGAATTTAGACAGGTTTTTAATGGATTTGAATGGAAGATTAAGAGATGATGACCTGACAGTAAGACTTCTTAGAAAAACTATATGATCATTGATCAATACCACCCATTTCCAGGAAAAATGTGTCAAGAACGACGACACTATCATGGACTTAATGAACAGACTTGAAGGGAGTCAAAACTATTATGATTACGTGGCTCAATGACTACTATATACATGTCATTCAGCTTAATTAGCTGCACGAAATTAAAGAAACATCTGTAAACATCCCTTTAATTATGTCTCTTGTAGTTACAACTCCCGATGGATTCTTGAGTAGCATCTTAAACTTATGGGGAAAAAAAATGAAGAAATTACCATTGCAATAGTAACGTTTCCATAACAATCATCAGTTATGTCTTGCTGCCTTGTTCAATTTCAGCTTTTACACAAGCTTCATTGCTTAACCTTTTCAGCTTCTCTTCTTTGCCCTTTCCCCACAATACACTGTAGAGGCTTCCCACCAATAAGCTTCCACCAAGAATACTACATTTAAGGAAAATATTTTCGGTAAAAAAAAAAAAAATGAAGATGAATATCATTAACTGAAATTATGGATGAACATTTCAAGTAAAAATTCCCACCTTTCTTATTTTTTTTTTTTAAAATTCAAATTAATATGTGTTCAATCATTGTTGACCAATATGAACACCAATGTAAAGAAAACGTTACGTTGCCCAAAAACTATATTAGAATAATTAAGTAATGGTAAATTTGTAATTAAAATAGATTTTACGGATTTATTTTTTTATAGTGATAGGGTCATGAATCTTGCACATAGTTCTTTTTTTTTTTTTTTGGGACATAGTTCTTGCTCCTTCTTATAGCATACTGTTTCTGGTTGTGTATTACTTATCATTGGAACAAAATAGAGGAGAAGAAAAATAAAAAGTTTAGGCTCCTTTAATTTATTGTACAATATTTTTTAAAATGTATGAAGAGTTTCGTGCACCAGACTGCTCTTTTTATTTTGTATTAAATAAACAGTGGCTAAACGCACATTCCATCATCAAGCATCCATAATAATCCATATGTCAAAAGAAATAGTTGAATGATAAGAATTTGAAAACTTGGTTCAGGATTTAACTAAACAAAACTGATTAGATATATACCTTCCTAAATTACTGAGTTCCCCCAAAAGGAACGTGGAGAAGAGAGTTGTAATGACCAGACCCAGTGGTGTCCACATGGCATGGAAAACTGGCCCCTTCTTCTCAATCATCCACGCCAGCAAGTTGGTCCCAATTGCGCTTGTCATCAATGCCTGTACCTTGACTTTTAATTAGTCATCACAAAGATTGGTTGGGAAAAAATAATAATAATAATAATAGAAGAAGAAGTGAGAGACAGAGAGACAGAGAGACAAAAGCAAACAGTTTATTAAAATGCTGGCTATAAATCTTTATTTGTACTTGAATTAATGGAATAATTGTTATATGAACATTCCATAACTCATCATGGAGAGCTTATTAAGTTGATCGATAGAAATTTGTTGGTGTTAATCCGTATGATGCAAATTTGCTGGTGTTAATCTGTGCGATACACGAAATTATATAATATTTTTTTAGATAAAATATAATTTTAAATATATTACAAAACATTTTAATAAAGTTGTATAATTTTACAAAATAATTGTTGAGTTATTTTTTTATTTTTTTTAATTGTGTTAATATTAGTGAATAGATATATTTAGTCACATTTAGATTTTTTATATCAATACGAAAAAGTTTATATTTTACCAAATTTTGATTTGACCCAATCATAAAAATTAAAATTTATTCTAAAATATATATTAAATCATAAACTTACCCAATCCACCTGATCTCTTTTTGTTTCAAATTATTTTGTTAATTTTAATATATGTTTTTATTTTTTAATTCATTACTCATTTTATAAAATTAGTTTGAGATAGAAATACTATTAATTTTTGATTAATTTCATAAAAATAACTCAAACTAAAAATATTATTTTTATTAAATGTATATTGCAATTTATAAAAATAACTCAAATACTGAGTATTAATAATTAGATTTTTAACATGTAGTCAACAAGACTACTTTAATTTTAAAATTGAGCTTTAAAAAAGTTAATCTTTGACCTAATTAATATTTAGGCACTTTTGTGCCTAATTAAGAGCTGATATTATGAGAAGAGTTAGAATTTTTAAATTTAATTTATTTTTCTTTTTAGCCTAATTAATTATTTAAATATATAAAGATTTCGCTGATAATTATTCGATATTGAGAATGTCATACAAGATTTAGTAATAAATTTTTGATTAATTTCATAAAAAATGAATTAAATTAAAATTTTTATATTCAAAATATTATTATTAATTTAAAAATTTACGGTACCAATTTAAATTTAAAATTAGAACTTAGAAAAAATCAATACCGAAATTAATTTTATTCAAAGATTTGTAAAATTAAAATAGTAAAACGATGAATATGTATAGTCCACATAGGATCTAACAATAAATTTTTAATTATTTTTTTAAAAATAATTGAACCAAAAAAATATTATTACTAATGATATTGCTTTATAAAATAAAAAATTATAGTTAAAGTGACGGATTTAAATTTAAAATTATTTAAAAAAAATAACTACTCCTGAGCTTAATTAATATTTGATAATTTTAAATCTTAAAATACTAAGAATTTTTATGGAAGAAATAACCTAATTATTATTTAAGCTTTTTTTTTACTCTCTTTAATTTAATTCTATTTTTTATTTTTGTTTTTTAAATTAATTACCAACATATTTAAAATCTATAAAATTTACCCATGAGTTCATTTATATAAAATTTATAATCAACTGGGTCTTTTTTCGAAACCCAAGCAAGTAGATCACTTTCGGATTTGAAACCCAAGCAAAGAGGTCACCCTTTCAGAACTCATGAGTTCATTAAAATTTATTATAATAATAGGCTATAATTCTAGTACTTTATAAGTAAAAGAAAATGTAAAGTTGTAATATTTCAACAATGTGAGACAAAAAAACAAAAATTTTGTGGATAAAAAAAAGAGAAGAAAAGAAGAGAAAAGGGAGGAATTTTAAAAATAATTCAAAAATCTGTAAAAAAAAAAAAAGAAAAAGAAAAATTGAAATGGAGTATAAAGAGGCATGCTATGTAGGATTTAAGTAAATGAGAGCAGGAAAGAGAAATTACATTACTTTAGTATTATAGTATAGATATGGATGTGTTTGGAGTGAAGAGTTGGTGACGAAAAAAGATAAAAAGAGAAGTGAAAAGGAAAAGAAAAGAAAAAAGTAAGAAAATAAGAGAAGAAATATAAAATCACAAATATGTGTTTTATTTTAATCAAAAAATATCACAAAATAAAAATCACTTATTAATAAACTAATTTTATAAATTAATTATTTTAATTTTTTTAAATATCATTCTTTCTAGTTTTTTGTTTTTCCAACTTTAAATAAAGAAGAAAATTTAAATCCTTGTTTTTTTCTTTGTCCTTCTCAAATTCTTTCTCCAAATACAATTATGGGCACATTTGGAGTAAGAATTTTGTGGGGAAAAATAAAATTATGTACTTGGACTTAGGATTTGGAAGGAAAAAGAAAGTGAAAGAAAAAAAAAAGGGAAAGGAAAAAGATAGAGAAAATAAGTAGAAATATGAAATTACAAGCATGCCTTTATTTGAATATATTAGAAAATATAATAAAATAAAAAGTATTTATTAATATATTATTTTTAATTTTCTTAAGAGGGAGAATTTTGAATCTTTTTTTTTTTTTTAACTTTAACAAATTATTAGTCCAAACGGAACATATATGAATTGATAAAGGAATATTCATGATCTAGACAATGTGCATTTTCTTTGGTTAGGTCTTCCAGCCGACTTTAGGATGAGCTACAATGAATTCAAGTGCAGCTAGTGTAACATATATGCTTTCAATTAACACAAAGTGAGTTCCATAATACGTATTAATCCACAAGTTGGAGTATTGTTATGCTTTGTGGCGTTAAAGTTGTTTTCTTCAACAAAATTTTCTGTTGAAATTTCTTAATGGACTGAAATGTTCAAAATGAGTTTTTTTTTTTGGAGGGTGTTATGACAAGGAACTATCGCAAAGTAGGTCCTCATCGAATCTCACACCTAGAAGTTTTTTTTTTTTTTGGATCTTATGCATAGCCGATCCAAGGAGGAGGGTTGTGCGTTAGGTAGCCGACATCCAGTACAATATTTAATCAAAATTTTTCATGAATTTGAGACCTAATGAAATTTCGTGGGGGTGCTCCATGCTTAGCGACGCGCTGTATGGTCCGAGTACAGTGATAAATGAGTAAGGACCGCTGCATCGATATCTGAGTGTAGTGTTAAATAGGCAAGGGTCCTCAAACTTTTCTTGAACGAGTGAGGGGGCAAGAAAGCTAGTCCAAAATAGAAGATTGAGATTAAATACTTGGAACAATGAGAGTCTAATCGGGAAACTTATGGAAAAGACGTATCGCAATTGCTTGCTTGCAAGAGACAGAGTGGGTGGGACAGAAAGTTAAAGAGATTGAGAGGATTAGGTATAAATTATGGTATACGGGTCTTAATAGATCGAGGAATAAGGTCGGTATACTGGTAAATATGGACCTAAAGGAAGATATAGTTAATGTAAAATGCTGTGGAGATAAGATTATTGCAATTAAGTTAGTGTTAGGAGAAGACATAGTGAATGTAATTAGTTCTTATGTCCCTCAGTGGGCTTAGGAGATGGACATAAGAAGAAGTTTTGGGAAGACTTAGAAGGAGTGTTAATAGAGATACCCTAAGAAGAGATGATTTTCATAAGAGGAGATTTGAACGGTCATGTAGGACATGATGTAGATGGATACATCGGAGTACATAGGGGATATGGATACAGTAATAAAATGAAGAAGGGAGGATATTTTGGAGTTTGTAGTGGTTTATGATCTGGTGGTGACGAACACATTTTTTAAGGAAGAGGGAGGAACATTTGGTGACTTATAAGAGTGGCTCCTTAAGGACACAGATTGACTTCTTTTTAATTAAAAAAAGAGATCACTTAGCTTATAAAGGTTGCAAGGTTATACTAGGAGAGAGCTTGACTTCCCAACATAGGTTATTGATCATAGATGGGCAGCTCCAAAGGTGGACTAGAAAAAAGAAGTTGTATAGATGCTCAAGGATTAAATGATGGAACTTGAAAGGTGATAAGCAATTAGCATTAAGGGAAAGAATACTAGAGAAAGACGTTTGGGGGGTAAATGAGAGTAAAAATAATATGTGGGATAAGGTAGCAAAGTTTATTAAGAGGGTAGGGAAAGAAGTATTAGGAGAATCTAAAGAAGGTGCTCTGACACAAAAAGAGGCATAGTGGTGGAGTGAGGCTATCCAAGATAAGATAAGAGTTAAAGGAGAGAGTTTTAAGTCTTGGCAAAAGGATTGAAATGAAGAGAACTTGGAGAGGTATAAAGAAGTTAAAAAAGAAACCAAAAAGGTAGGTAGTGAGGTCAAGGCAAAGGCATATGAGCTATATAGGTGACTCAACACTAAGAAAGGTAAAAAAAGAGATATTCAAGCTTGCTAAAGCTAGAGATAGGCGGACCAAAGACTTAAACCAAGTTAAATACATTAAGGATGAAGAAGAAAAGGTTTTAGTAAAGGAAGAGCAGATAAAAGAGCATTGAAAGAGTTACTTCCACAAGTTATTTAATGAAAGCAGTTGTAGTGACATATAATTGGGGCCACATACTACTTCTAGGAAGGAATCGAATCATATATTCTATAGGAGAATCAGTAGGAAGGAAGTAAAAGAAGTATTGAAAAGGATGAAAAATGGGAAAGCAGTTAAGCCAGATGGTATCCCTATTGAGGTTTGGAGGTACTTGGGGGAGGATGGCATAAGTTGGTTGACAAATTTTTTTAATGTAGTGCTAAAGAGCAAAAAGATGCCTGATGCATGGAGGCAAAGTATACTTATACTCATATACAAGAACAAAGGAGATATCCAAAATTGTGCGAATTACTATGGGATTAAATTGATGAGTCATATGATGAAATTATGGGAGAGGGTTATTCAGAGAAGATTAAGAAGGATAACAAATGTTTTAGAGAATCAATGCCTAGGAGATCAACCATGGAGGCTACCTTTCTCCTGAGAAGGTTAACGAAACAGTATAGAGAATGTGAAAAATATTTACACATGGTATTCATTGATTTGGAGAAGGCTTATGACCGAGTTCCTAAGAAGATTCTATGGAGAGTATTGCAAAAGAAAGGAATGTGTGTTGCATATATTGAGGTGATAAAGAACATGCATGATAGAGCTGTGACATCTATACGGACGACTGGGAGAATGACTAAAGAATTTCCTATCACGATTGGTCTACACCAAGGCTCAGCGTTGAACACGTACTTGTTTGACCTAGTTATGGATGAGATTACAAGGCATATTCATGATGAGATGCTGTGGTATATGCTATTTACAAATGATATTGTTTTAGTAGATGAGAAAAGAGAATGAGTGAATGCTAAGTTAGAGTTGTGGCTAGAAATGTTGGAGACAAAAGGGTTTAGGCTTAGTCGATGCAAAACGGGATATCTGGAATGCAAGTTTAGCCAAAGTAGGACAACTGGTAGCATAGAAGTAAGTTTGGGCATACATAAGATTGTAAAGAAAGAAAACTTTAGGTAACTTAGATCTATACTGCAACAGTATGGTGGGATTGATACTAATATAAGTCATAGGATTTAGATTGGGTGGACCAAATGAAGGAGTACTCGGGGGTCTTGTGTGATCGGAAAGTTCTCCTCAAAGTGAAAGAAAAGTATTATAAGGTAGTGATAAGACCAGCGTTGTTATATGGTTCAGAGTGTTTGGGCAGTAAAACATAATCATGTTCAGAAAATGGCAGTTACGGAGATGGCAATGCTAAGATGGATGTACGGGATCGCAATGAGAGATAGGATTAGAAACGAGGAAATTAGGGGTAAAGCAGGAATCATACGGATTGAAGATAAAATGAGAGAAAATCGTTTAAGATGGTTCGGCCATGTTAGAAGACGTCTAATGGAGGCACCGGTTAAAAAGTGTAGAAGTATGGAGATTGCCAAGAGTAGGAGATCGAGAGGAATACCTAAGAGAAGTTGGAAATAAACTATTAAACATGACCTTACCTTCATAGATCTAACGGAGAATATGACCTTAAACAGATTTGATTGGCGTCATCAACTTTGTCAATTAATGTTCATTAATTTCCTAGTTAATCATGGCCCTATATGTAGTTTATTTCTATTACTATTTCGAATGCCTATATTGGTATATATATTCCGTTCCCCTTTTATTCAGCAACGAAGTAGAATATTTGGAAGTATCTATATATATATTAAAGCAATAAATTAAAAATGATTTTGTTTTATCTTACGCTAAAAAGTACTGCAGATAGTCTAACATCCCAACCAAGTTTCCATTGAGAAAAATCTCTTTCCACAGCAATAGCAACCACACCTGACTGAATTGCACTTAAGAAACACTGGAGGCTTGTGAAGATGAGCTTCAAAGGGTATTCCTTCAAAACCGGAGCCTGTTTTATTTCCACGTATAAGTTAGTCCGTTCACCTAGAATATATTTCAGCTCCTATATATTATTTTCCATTCCATCGAACGGAGAAGTTTCTTTCAGCAAAAGTAAAGTTGATTGGAAAATGAAGAAAAATATGAAATTATATATGCAATTCAAAGGGATCCTAGAAAATATCTAATAATATCATACAAAATTAACTAACAGATTGATATAAGCCTCTTTGGATATGTAAAAATTTTAAGTTGGGTAGTGTTTGAAGCTTCAATTTTTGTCATTTTTCGTCAAAAGTTATAGTTTCAAAATTAATATAAGATACAAAAAATAATTAAAAATTAGCAAAAATTGAAACTTTTTAATAAATTTAAAAATCCAAACGAGCTTTAACATATTTAAGATTAAAGCGTATCAAAATATAAGAAAGAATGTTAAATTATATAAATTAAGAAGCAACGAATACTACTACCATAGAAGCCACTATTATCAAAAAAAAAAGTTATTTTGTTTAAATTCCGTCATAATCTTTCCTTTTAAACCAAATGCATGATAATTAAAATTCAAATCTAAATTAATAAAATTACATTTGAGTAAGGAAAATAATAAATATATTTTTTTATTAGTTTTTCACATTTCACATCACTCCTTTATATTAAAATAATTGTGAAGTGGAAAAATTGATGGAGGAGTACAAATATCCCTGCCATTTGAGGAATTCTTATTAAATATTATCATCAAATTTTTTAATACAATGTAACCGAATTAAATTCTATGTTCTTTTTTCCATTTTCCGATTTGAACGAGTTGTATTTCTGATTTTCATAAAGCATAAAAAAGAATGATTTCATTTCTATAACGGAAGCTTTTTAGGTGGAGTCACACAACATTTGCTTAGGTTGATGATAAAACAAAGTCAAAAAAAAAAAAAAAAAAAAGAAAGAAATGCTGATTATCTTGTTTTCCTTGATTTTACTATCAGCCAGGCATGTTACCTCGTGATGTGTGTGTGTGTGTGTGAGAGAGAGAGAGAAAGAGAGAGAGAGAGTGTGTGTGCCAGGAGAGGCCACCTGATAAACAACCCACAGAGACCAACAGACGGTGGAAGTAAACATGAGGAAGCAACCCTTTATCCACTCTTGATGAGCAGAAGAAGAGTGATCTTGACCTGGCTGGACATTATCCATCGGGTAGTGATGATGTTCGTGAAAGGGCTTAAAAGAGGGGCCCTTGTAAAAGGCAAGGGTCGCCACCCCGGCCAAGCACAGCATGATACCTCCAATCTTTGCAAGACCATGAATTGTCCTCAGCTTCAATTTTTCCATCCTGATGATATTAATGCAGTTTTTCCCATTTAATTATCAAACCAAATAACAGATATTAACACTTCCCAGCCTTTTGATTTTGCTATTTCACGTCTTTATGGAAGGTAACTAAGTTGTAGATTTATTTGCTTGTGAAGGTTCTATAGGCATCACCCATAATATTGAGGATCAAAACTCTCTTCGTTTATACAGATTGGATGGGACTGGTTTTCCATGTGTTTATAGATTTCATGTAGGTTTGTTTTTGTTTGTTTCTTTGGGTTGGTTTGTTTTGTTATTACAGTTTTCCTTCTATACAAATGAGGATTACAACTGATAAGAAAAGCTTTATGTGAGAGGAAGTTCCTCTCTCGAGTAAAATAGGAAATGATAGTACGAGGGTATTTAGTTTATCAAAATTCATCAACTTATATAAATTTTTTTATATTTCCTTTTAATCGAATTTTTGTATATATCAGTTTTACATCAAATTTTTATATTTTATTATACTTTTTTTACCTTCCAAACACCTTCTACATATATATAAGTCATAGGACTATCTTATCTCGTTCTGATTTATACGTTCATACCCGAATTAATTTGAACTGGCTAAGAAAGAGTGTGTAGTGGTATGATCTAGAGATCTACCTGAGCAAAACCGCAAGAAAAAATGTCACAGGCTGGAGACAGTTAACGATAGCAGCAGCCAAAGTTGAAGATGTATAGGCAAGTGCCACGGCATAAATGTTATAGCCTAAAGTGATGCTGAAATGCATAAATAATGAGGCTGAATATATCCCATTAAAATATATTAAAAAAAAACAAATAAATATGTTATTAAATTGACTGTCATTACTCAAGAATTAGGTGCAATGAAAGAGAGAGAGTGAATCGAAATCAACCATACCCAACCAGAGAGAGCATAAAAATCTTGCAGAAGACCACGAATGAAAGTGGTATTAAGCTGTCTCTAAAATGCCAAAAAATGGTTAGATTAAAATCGTCACCAAATGATAAAAAAATGAAAGTGAAAATCGAAGAGGAGGTATGCAACCGCTTGAGAAAGAAAACTGCGACCAAGACTCTAGTTCCAGCCAATTGTCTGTAGAATGTTAACACAAAAGGGTTCATGCCATCATTCAATGCAGCCTTGGACAAAATGAACATTACAGCAGATATTAGCTGATATATAAATCCTGCCAAATAAGGCTTCTTTTCTTCCATGATCATTCGAATTTTACTGTAGGTCACACAAATACACAGAAGGTCAAAGCACTAAGAGCTCTCCGCGCCTTTAAAATAAAGCAATTGCATTGTGAGAGAGAATATATACATATACATTGGTTTCCAGGAAACAGAGAAAGAGAATATGATTTATTTGTATATTCTGTTGTTAGATACTTTAAACTATTGGCGGATCAATTCTAGTTGTATAATCGGATCAGAGAATCAGTTCTTGGCTCGATCCTTCAATAATTAATGTTGAAAAAAAGTAAATGCTCTGGTTGTAGCTATTTGCCTGCGAATTGATGAATCTGTTCTTGGACATTGACATTGAAACTGCAACTTTATAAGAAATCAGAATATTTTTACTGTGGAACCTTAACCAAACATGCATGGATCGATTCTTCCTCGATGAGAATATGGAGAATCGATGTAGAACTTTTCTCCTTTGTAGTGCTGCTTTTGTGTTTTTACCTAATAAACTACAGTTAAAATAAGGATTCAGCTAAAGGAATTATTTATTTACGTCAATCCATTCGTTTCAAGTTGAAATCTTGCCCTTATTAGTGAAAAACACAAAATATGGAGAAATTCTCAAAAACAAACACACAAGTAAAAGTAAATGAGGTACAGAATTTATTGAGAAAAATCCTAAAAACCACTTTCTAGAGAAAAATCTTGAGTCTATAATGTGATTATCTCGAAAAATCAATCCAATATCAAATCGAAAATTATAAGAGTTAAGTAAACATGAGTTGACACCTGTCCTAATCTAAGAACCTTTTTCTTATAAGAACCAACAATGAATCTTCTCCCGTGTGATTGATCATACTCTTGAACCAAAATGACACCTCTTAGAGTCCAGAAATATTCTTGATTTTCTGATCTCGAATCAAAGATCACTTGTTGTTCTTTTGATATAAACTTTTGATTGCATTTTGCACAATATGTTTCTTGTTTTTCAAAATTGATATCCCAGATCTGGTAAAATACGTGATTTTTATATCCATTCCCAATATAAAAATGGAATTAGAAAATAATATGTCAGAAATTTGTAGGCTACTAGAACCCCACTCAAACACCATTCACACCAAATTTAGTTTAACCAACTTGTCATTTACCATTCACACCAAATTTAGTTTAACGAACTTGTCATTTCAATCTTCGTACTAAAGAACAACTTGATCAACACAAAAGTACTCAATACGAAAATTTATAGATATTATACATTCAATGAACGACAATTATCATACATGAAAATATTAAATATTACAATCTCCCCCTTCACAATTGCGTGACGAAAACCAAAAAAACAAACAAATACAGATTGATGCTCAAATCCGAGCATTTGACTCTCGCGCAACACATGATCCAAACAATATTTATAATCTTCCCCTTAACCATTGATATGCCTTGAAATCCCTTAAAAGCTCATTAGCACCAAAATCTGAAAGACATGTTAGGGGAACAATGATAGTTAATAGACATAGGATGATACATAATTCAAAAGCATGAAAACAAGAGACAAAATTTACATTGATTGCCAAAACGATTTTATTGAATACTCCCTCCCCCTTTTTTGTCATCCGATATTTAATCCACTGAGAATGTTTAACCCACATAAAAGACCCAAATAGCAATTGTAGACACAAATAAAACCACGTCAAGGAAAGTCAAACACACAACAATGCTTGACTAAAAGAGACCTAACAATACAGAAAAAAAAAAGTAAAAATAATAAAAATCAACCCCTCAAAGAAAACAAAAACTAGGGAGCAATGCAAAAATAACTTAACATGAAGCAACCTTAAAGAATAAGCTTATAAAAGATCATCCCATTGAGAGGTGTCTGAGAATATCCACTTAACAATTTAATTAAAAACATAAAAATAAGCAATTATAGAGGCATGGAGTAAACTATCTTATGAACCTAGAGAAAGAAAAAAACTAATTGACAAATATACACAATCAAACTTGTATAACCTCTTCGCAATTATGGATACTAACATGAATGAATGTTATATCAATTGGAAACAAATGTTTGTGCGGTGGGTGTGGAACTCATGACAATTTATTTTGAGACCTCAGCACTATCAAGAGTTTATACAAAAAATAAGATTTATTATTACCTACACCATGGTTTAGAAGAAACTCTGTATGCTTGAAAATTTCTCATTAACTCACATGTTCCCATAATTTCCTTTTTTTTTTTTTTAGCAAACGAAACATGCTTTGTGCTAGTTTCCAATGTTTAACATAACCTTCCTCAATCTATTACAGATTTGGTGGCTTCCACACATAAGTAAAGGTACGAAACCTTTTCAGTTTCAACAAAAGTGACTTTTCTCACTGGATTTGCAATGGTGCTAGTGACTTTACTCCAGCCTTTATGGTAACCCTTTCCAACAAGTTCTAGTCAAATAACGCATTATTCTAAGCATATAAAGAGCTTGTAGACATAGCACTAGATCAAGTGCAATTTATAGGTAATACACACGTGATAATTCAGGAAGTATTAAGCTCCAAAGTGTTGTCCCAAATAGAAATAATAGAGGGGGTGAATAGGGTTGCTTAAAACAAATTCAAAAGAAAACTTTCAACCATTAAAGCAAATATGCCAAGATGCAAAGAATGATAAAATATGGAGTGCACTTAAAAAAATATTCAATATTTGCGAAAAGTGAGTCCCAGTGTTTGCAGTAAATATAAAAAAAGAGAAGAGAAGCAAACATAATCGATTTATAATGGTTCGCTTCAATGTTGCCTACGTCCGCTCCCTTAAGGTCTTCCTTGAGATTTCTTCACAATTTTTGAAGAGCTTATTACTCACTAGTTTCCCAAGGTACCAGAAACCTTTTTCAAGTGATTTTATCCCCAAATCACTCACACCAAGTGATCATGTCTCCAAATCACTCCACTAGTCTCTCTTAAAGAATATATTTTGTTTTGGTTCCAACAGTTGAATCAAAACCAATAAGAGCTCACCAAACTCTAAAAAATTAAGAGGGTTATAAGTTTCCCTGTCTTACAATAATGATAATGAGTTTAGCATTTAATCAAACATAAAAGAAAAACTCACAAGTTGAATATGAAAGATGAAGCACAAGTGTAAGAGAATGTCACGTTATCTTTGTAAAATGATGAACTTTCTTATTTCTCTTTGTAAGAACTTATTTCTTTTCTTCTTCTTCTTTTTGAATCTGACCCTGAGGCTATATTATAGAAACAAATCTCCAAATGGCAGTTACTGAGTGAAAAGATACTTGAACCCTTGAAAGAAATTTTATTATTTTTTGCTTCCAATGCTGCCTTTCCAATTCATAATTTCTGAGATAATTTTGCGACCATTTTTCACCCTCATAAAATTCATATTTTACATTATCTCAAAGTAATTACTTTGTAGATATATAATTCAGCTATAGTTTGGAAAATTTGAGCTTCATCCAATGGTTAGATCTTCTGATATAGCCTCTAAACCGAGACTAGCTCCAGATAGCTTTTTCTGACATTCTGAGTCTGTGTTTCCAATTAAGGCTACTGTTTCACTATGATTATTTTATAATTTGAAGAAACTTAAGCTAAAAATGCTGTATCTTTATAAATTTTCTTTTCATACACCAAAAATCAGAAGTTTTAAAATTTTTATATTATGAGTTATGGCTCAAAAATCAACACTAGCTTTGGAATTCAGAATTGTATTTTCTTTTGTAATGACTAATATTCCAACTCATTTTTGGATATCTTAATTTTAGATCCATAAAAAAACTCTTCTGTAAAGTTGTAGATGCGGAAATTTATTTTACTGTATTAAAATTTCATAACAATTGAATCATTAGATCATCGGGTATCATTCATATACTAACA
>QLOD02000017.1:16154666-16172913 GCA_003260245.2 Sideroxylon spinosum | reverse complement strand
TTAAATTACCCCATTCACTACCTAATTGAGTTTGTGTAACTCGTGGAAAATATTGATCAATTACAGAATTGATGCGGAGATCATGCTGGTATTTTCTATTTAAATGTCTTTTTAGGTGGCTAGTTCCAGAAGTGATCCTACCATCTAATAAACCTCCACAAATATTACATTTAGACTTATGCATTTCATCTTCACGTGAAATTCTAGTAAAAAAATCCCACGCTTTTGTAGAGGCATACTATTGGCCTTGCCGTGATGATGATGCACCAACATCAACACTTATGCTAGTAGGTGTTGGTATTGGTGGTGATGCAAATTGTTCCATTTATTCTTGAGGGGGAAAAGATATTGAATCCCCACCCTCCAAATCAAAGAAATGGGAATGTCTAGGATCCATTTGGAAAAATTAATTTCATTGAAAAATTAAAATATGCAATTAAAAAAAAATTGTATGTATGCAAATAAAAAAAAATAATACTAACTCGGAATAAATTGAAACTTTGAAGAACTTGATCTTTATATCTTCACTTCAAATTTGATAGAATAGCTTGCACTTGAACACTATTGAAGAACACTTGAGAGTTGAGAGTTGCTAACCTTTAAAATTAAAGAACACTTGTAGTATAGAAATTTGAGGGAGAAATAGAGTTTTTAGAGTGTTGGATGAGATAGGCTTGTGGGGTATCTATAATAAAAGGTTGGGGGTTTTTGTAATTATTTTTAGGGGTTTTTTTATAATTATAAAATATATTTGTTTTACCATTGCTGCCAGCAACAGCCGGACTCAACGGTTACTTAAAAAAAAAAAAAGAAACCTATGCTACTAAAAAAAAACCTAAGCCTACCTCTAGAGCCCTACCCCCTGCGCTCTGTCAGTAGCCGAAGCAGAAGGTAGGGCCGCAGTCCGCAGGCCTACAGTGCAGAAGAAACGGGCAAAAAAAAAAGGGGGGTGCAGGCGGGTCACCGGGGCGGGTCACGGGCCGGGCAAGTCTGACCCAAGCCTAGACCCGGGGAAATAGGGTCGGGTCGGGTCGGGCCAGGCCTGTACGATAGTATGGGGCGGGGAGGGTCGGGCTTCATTTCGGGTTGGGCCAGGCCGGGTCGGGTCGCGGGCCGACCCGACCCCTTTACATCCCTAGCCACAAACTAGGCCCAAAACCAATATTCAAAATACAATACAAATATAAGTAAAACAAATCATAAACCAGCTACTATATCTCGCAAGTCCATTACAAGCATCTATTTTCGTAAGATCAGTTGTAGGGGAATGAGTATTAAACAACGTGTGCTTAGAAACTAGCATATAAAAGTATATTTTCTAAATCATGCAAGACAAATAGCACTTAATCAACATTAATTAAGTAAATCTTTCATTAATTTCACAATAATAACACTATGTCCATAATCATCATACTATTTTAAATTAGACAACAACTTAGCCATGAATCCGTAGTCTCATGCTAAATAATATTTCTTATCTCAATCACAACACACATTATAAAATCATACTACGCATCATGTACTCTGCAATGTTAGTTTGTGGCCATATAACAAAACCCAAATCTAGATAGCCTGGGTCCCATAATCTCAGTTTATCGATAACCTTAGTCTCATGATTCCAGTCTATCAAATCAAATCCTCAGACCTCAATCGTGGGGTACAAATGGTCCCGAAATCCCAAGTGTACAAAGCTAGTTCTTCAATCCCAATCTATCACTTGATAGCCCTGGTCTCTCAGTCCTAGTCTATCGATAGACCTCGTCCCATAGTCCCCGGTCTATCAAATCTAACCTTAATAGGCAAAATATACGCTAGTGCAAATCGTATATATACTTTGTAGGTTTCTAGCCCATATGCTATACTAAACCACCCAACACAAGTTTTGGCCTTCTGACCTTTGAGCTCTAAAATTCACTCTATTTAGTACCTTTAACGACCCTAATATCAAAAATTAGCCTTCAACAAATTTCTTTAACAATAGCACGTCATATACAAAATTATCCCAAAATAAGGTTCTTCATATTCATTATTTACTTTATAAATCTTATGAAATATATTGTTCATTTGGGCTTAACTTTATGTTGCCCATCCACAAATATTATTTTCATTACAAAATCTATCAAATTAAATCTCATGCAACCATATACAAGAATATATACAACTAATTTGATAAGTAAAATCTAATATCAAACATGTCTTAACAAAAATATATTTCGAACATAAATTTTGATAATTTGATAAGTAAAATCTAATATCAAACATGTCTTAACAAAAATATATTTCGAACATAAATTTTGATAATTCACATAAAATAGAAAATAAAATATTTTCTATTTATTCAAAATCCTAAAATGCTTAGAATTAACCTTATTTTTATAAAAACAAAATTTAAAATTTATTCATTTAGCCAATTAATATCGATTTTAAGAAAAATAAATAAGCGTTTCTGTCTAGGACCACACAAAACAATCGAACTTTAACCATATTTATAAAATTCATTTTCACTCTAAAAATTGTGAAACTTTTAGAAGAGACTCATTCATATGCCTAGTTTAACATATAAAATTTTAAAAAAATTATCTTGACTTCTATGTATATCTTTTTATACCAAAAACTGGACTGATGTAAGTGCAGCAACGCAAATCAACCAGTTAGCTTCCCCAATTTGTATAGATTTTGTTTTCTAAAATTATAAAAATTTTACTATAAACTCTTTGACATATCTAGTCTCATGTGTAAAATGTTTAGAAATTAAATCCGCATCTGAGGTTCCATTAAAAAAAGTTAAAAGTGAAATTTTTTAGAATTTGGAGTGTGAAAAGTTATTTTGAAATGATGGTGGGATGCTTGTGTTTGATTTGATAAAAAGTTATTACAAATTGTATAGAACAACACGTGATAAAATTTTAGTGGAGAATCATGAAAGTTTTTTAAGTTTTGTGAAACTTTTTGGTGTAAACGTCAGTCTAACGTTTTGAAAAAAAAATTTCAAAATTCGTTGCAACACATTATGGTGCATTTCAATGGATTTTGAAATTGTTGAAATTTTTGGAGTTTGAAAAAATTAAAACTTTTGAAATTTATTAGAGTTTTTTAAAGTTATTTGGTGCTCCAAGCAACCCTTAAGTATACTTTTTATACGAAAAACCAAATTGGTACTTGTGCAATAATTCAAACTAGATAGTCCAATTTCATAATTTTTATTAAATTCATTGTAACTCAAAAGATTTTGAATTTATTATTAGATATTATTTTGGATATATATACTCTCATATGTGAAAATATCAAAATTTAATTCAATTTCTATGTTTGAAGTTCATATAAAAACAACATACTGGTCCCAATATAGAAATTCCAACCAAACAGTTACGTTTGACTATTTTTATAAAATTCATTTTAATTCTAAACATTCTAAAATTTTTACTAGATACTACTTTACATATCTAGTTTCATAAGTAAAAATATCAAAATTTAATTCAATCTCTAACTAGAATTTTCATATAAAAACAACATACTAGTTCTAGTCTAGAAATTTCAGAATTTTATGTAACGAAAAATCAATACATGGATCAGGCTTTCAACTCATGCACATATATATGTAATCAAACATATTTTTTTTTTTATTTTTTGCGAAAATGTGAAGAAAACATAAACTTATATGCTAAATCCCACCTACCTCATTACAATCGATGTGTTATGTGTAATATACACTAACTTAAGTTGTTTCTTTTACTCTTCACGGAAAACTTCTGAAAAAGACATAAGAAGAAAATCCTACTTCTTCTTCTTATTCACACGATAGAGCAAATCTTCAGGTGGCTTTGAATATATATATATATATATATTTATCAAACCCTATCTATTTATATTCATAGATATATATACACATCTCTCTTAGATATATATACATATCAGATTTGCTTAGTTAAAGAAGAATCGAAATCTTGTGGTAAGGGGTTTATATAAGCATTTATAAGAGGTTTCCTTCGTAAACCTCTCTTTTTTGCCTCTCCATGCACAATAAATGTGCCATCCACACAACCATTGAGAGAGCAACCTCCTTCCTCGACCAATAGGAATCTACCTCTTACTTCATCCAATCGAAAGCCACCTTCCCCTTGACCAATAGAAATACACCCACCTCATATATATACACACACACGCATCATATAATATATGAAAATGCACATGAAACTAATTTAATAAACATGTCACGCATAAAATAAATTAAAAATAGAATTTTAAATAAAAAATATTAAAAATATAAATTTATATAAAATAAATTAAAAATATATTTTTGAAATTTCGGGTTCTCTCATCGCTTTCTGTTAAAGTTAATTCCTTTTGTAATGATCTCGATGTTTATTTGATATAATTTAATCATTTATGATGTTATGTTTGTTAGTTTTCATAGCATAAGGTAGAGGAAAATGCCCCACTCTGAAACTTGAAAATTACTGAAAAATTATAGATGTGTAGCTGAAAGACTCTTACTCAAAAATTCAGTCTTCCAAGCTATTCTCAAAATTTTCTCTCACTAGATGGTATGTGTGTGGTCACGTACTAGTCTTTTTACCTTAACTTCAATATATATCATGGAAGTAAAGATAAACTATCTCAGATATTATCTCAACAACTTTCAGTGTATAAGAGAAATCTCTCAACCACTTTATCATATCTTAATACACGTTATATCTGTGCATAATATTATAATTTATTTTTCAAATAAAAAGATATTTGTTCAGCCAACAGACTTAGGCCCATCAAGATTAAATTGAGTTAGTTGGAGATTGAAGGCTCGGGGATTCTTGGCTCTAACTGAAAGGATTTGGGCCCTATCGTCTTACGACATCCTGTAAGCCTTTAAATTAACCCTTGACTATTCCACTAAAAACCTTGGGCTGCACTCTAGTTTTCTATGTTAAAATTCATTTAATTAAAATACCTTTTAATAACATGAATTTGGTCTTAGACCAATAATAGCCACTTAATTAACCCCTTCATTGTACGCTCGTAATTAAGCTAGGCTAATGTTAAATGTCAAGCCTTTTAAATTATATATTCAACCCTAACTTACTATTTATTCAAACTTTGATTATTCTCAATATTTTTATATTTGTAAATGATTTACAAGTACATATTATGCAATAAAAAATTTATTAAATAAACTACACCCACAATTTTAATGATCAAGAATAATAAATAGCGTAGGTGAGCATAAAAAATGGATTTTTTTTATCTTGTAAGTATATGTTCCCACACTTCATGAAATTGAATCTCCAAGCCATCAAAGTTTTGACTGTTTATACAGAATTAATTTATGAATGTGTCCGTTACAAACTCTAGATTAAGATTTATTAAACCTATTCAAGCTTAAGTAAATTTGGGTTAATGACATTTATTAAACGAGATCGTAATTTACAATAGTGCATTCAATATGTATACCATATATACATATCAACTTTTCTACTCAAACTCCTTGCTTTATTGATCAAGACAAATCACCCAATTAAGAAGTAGAAAAAGTTACAGTTTTGATATAATGAAATTCTTGTTTCATTAAGAATAGTGAATTTATTTCTATTGATAAAAACTTGTGATTTAAATCTTCCTGTATTGGTATCTCATACCTAACACTTAAGTCACATACTTTATAAATAAGAGACAATAATGTATGCTTAAATAAAAGAATAAATATTTTATTATTACTAAAAAAATAAAATGTTATTACAAATCATGGTTCTAAGGCAAAAATGAAATACAAGTCTAACAATCTCCCACTTGCCCTAAAGTATGTCAGGAATATGACGAACCCCTACATCATAAACATGATGGTCAAAACTATTAGTTGCTAAGGTCTTTATGAATGGATCTATTAGATTCTTTGCTGGTATAATATTGGATACAATCACTTCACCCTTCTAAATTAAGTCTCTCACTAAATGATACTTCTTCTCTATATGTTTTTCCCATTCTTGTGATATTTAGGGTCTTTTGCTATGTTACTGCCCTACTGTTGTTATAGCAAAGAATGATGGGCATACTAATATGGTAAATCACATTTAATTCAATAAGGAGCTTACGGTGCCATACAGCCTCTAACTTATAGCTCCATAACCCAAGGTTAACACATAGCTGAAAGTGGATCTTCTGGTATCTTTATCTACCTGAAAGTCAAAATCTGTATACCCAATGGGTATAAGATCTTTACTAGAATACACAAGCATATTGTTCTCCAGATATATTTAAGTATTTGCTTTATGTAACCCAATGCTCTCGCACTGAGATTGATTGATATTTTCTGACCATTCCAATACAAAAATAAACACTTTTATCGACCAAAATTTTGGTCGCTAAAAGTTATTTTTTGGTGTCTAAAGCTTTTGCCAACCAAATATAGTTTGATCGCCAGTTGGCCGAAAAAAGCTAGTCACAGAAGGTATTGGAGATGAAAAATCTATTTGGTCAGTAAAAGTATGATCTTTACCGACCAAACTTTGACCGCTAAAGAGTAGATTTTTGGCAACTAACATATATTTAGTCGGGAAAAGTTTATCTTTTAATTACCAAAATTTGGTAGCCGAAGGGTTTGTTTTTGGTGATCAATTGGTCACCAAAGTGTTAATTTAAAACATTAGAAATTTGAATTAAATTTGAAAAATAAAAATTCATACATGGTGCCACGTGTCAATCTACGATTGTGCCACATGTCAGCCTATAATTAGGCCACTTGTCGAGCTTATATTTTTGTGATTTTGTTGTTGGTGAGACTCGAACCCATGCTATTCCTTTGAAAGTTTGAATGGTTAGCCATTAAGCCAACTTATAATTTGTACATGTATTTTACATCTTTATATACATAAACGAAAGTTTTTTTTTATCACTTTTGACGACCAATAGGTCACTAAAGGTGTCACTTTTGGCGATCAATTGGTCAATAAAATTGATAAAACTTTATTTTTTCATTAAATTATTTTAAATTTTTTAGTAATTTAACATCACAATCAACATATAGAGCCATATTAATATCTGGTAAATAATTTATGAAATAACTATTGTATTTACCCAAAAATAATTGTACATCATTTTTTATTTTACTTTAATAATTTTGTATATCATGTATTTAATGTTCGTCTCCAATTTAATTTTATTATGACTTATTATTTATAAATTTTTTTCTTCATTCTGTTTGTATTAATACTTTTAAAAATAATTTTATCCATTTAGTTTTAGTTATAGGAAATTATTGTTAAAGACAAAATTTTTGAAAGCAATTTGGAGAGTTTATTTTTAATACAAAAAATGTTTTCGGTGATTATATTCAAAATAAGTTCTAAAAAGATAAAGAAATGAAATTACTTAAATTAATTAATAAATTTCAATTATTTTTATTTTTAAATTTCTATAATTTCTAATGAAACATAGAATAATGTCACTTTTAATATAAATAATGTTAGATATATACTAAATAGTGATTAGATATTAAAATGTATAATATTTACCTTGTTGTAAGTCATACAAAATGTAAAGGCTACTCAAACATATTTACTTGAAAAAAAATTTGATCATACATTTAAGTTATTTAAATTTGATATGGCAAATTTATTATTAGCAGTGATTAAATAACATTTTTATTATTGAACTACGATTGTAATTTTTTGAATATTTTTATAATATTAAATTAATTAAAATAAATAAATAAAAGTTAAAATAAAATTTATGAAATCTAATTTAAATCTTATAAAGTGATAAACATATTTTTTTAAGAGTGAGAGAGAGAGAGAGCGTTTAATTATTTTTATTTGTTTATTTCTTTTTTTATAGTAAATTTTAATCACTTTTGCAAACCAATTGGTAGTCAAAACTGGCACTTTACCTACCAATTGGTTAGCAAAAGTAATACATATATTATTAATATTTTAAAGTTAATTTATAATAAATATTTTATTACTTTTTTAAATTTTTTAACATTTAATTGATCCGGGAAAGTAATCCTTTAATGATCAATTGGTAGCTAAAAGTCACACATTTACGGACTAATTGGTTGGCAAAGATAATAAATATCTTATTATTTTTTATTCAAAATTTTAGGGACTAATTGGTCGGCTAAAGTAACTTTTTAGTTAAAGAGTAATTTTTTAGCAATCAATTGGTAACTAAAAGTAATAACTCACCGACCAATTGGTCGGCAAAGGTAATAAATATGTTATTATGTTTTATTCAAGTTCTTAGCAACTAATTGGTCGAGGAAAGTAACCCTTTTTGTAACCAATTAATTTTGGTCGCCAAAGAGTAACCTTTTAGCAACCAATTGGTTGGGAAAAGGTACCTTTTGGCGACCAACTTTTATTTGGTTGGGAAAAACTCACTATTAGTAACTAATCTTATTTTTTTCGGGGAAAATCAACCCTTAGTGACCAAATTTATATTTGGTTGGGAAAAGTGGTCGACAAAAGTGTGATTTGTTGTAGCGCTCCTGTTGCATAACAAATATCAGGTCTAGTACATAGCATATCATACATTAGACTTCCTACTACTGGGCATAAGGAATCCACTTCATAACTTCTATCACTTGAGGAGTCTTAGGAGATTAATCATGAGATAGACCAACCCTATGTCTAAAAGTAAGTAATCCCTTCTTAGAGTCTTGCATAAAGTACTTGACCAGTATTTTGCCTATGTAAGTAGCCTAGGATAAACCTAATATCCTGTTCTTGTGATCGTGTAATAGCTTGATCCTAAGGATATAACTGACTTCTCCCAGATCCTTCATATTAAATTTGCTTGATAGTTAGACTTTAACTGCTGATAATAATTTCATATCATTCCTAATAAGTAGGATATCATCAACATGCAAGACCAGAAAAACTATTAGCCGGTGTTTTATCCTCTTTTAGACACAAGGTTAATTAGGATTTAGCTCAAAACCAAATGATTTCATTACCTGATTAAATCTGATTTTCCATGATCTAGAAAGTTGTTTAAGCCCATAGATAGACTTCAGTAGTTTGCAGACCTTATGATCTTGGCCTTCAGCTATAAAACCATTTGATTGCATCATATAGATGCTTTCATTAAGATCACTATTTAGAAAAACAGTCTTGACATCCATTTGCTAAATCTCATAGTCTAGATTTGCTGCAATGGATAAAAGAATCCTGATAGACATAAGCATGACTACTGGCGAGAAGGTTTTCTCATAATCCATACTTTCTTTTTGAGTATATCTTTTTGCACCAGGCCTAGCCTTGAAGGTTTCCACCTTCCATCTCTCTCTCTCTCTCTTGCAGATCCACTTACACCCAATGAGTTTAATTTCTTCAGGTTTGTGTAAGATTCTAGACTTTATTTGAGTACATAGAACTCATCTTTAATTCTATAGCTTTGTGCAAACAATCAGCATTCACATTAGTCATTGCTTCATCATAACTAGTGGGATCTAGTTCATGTTCATCAGAGACTGCCTAACAAGACTCTCTTATTAACATGTATCTAGATGGACGTCTTATCGTCATCCTATTATGACATAGACTGTTGCTCTGCAATTAGCTCAAGTTGTCTAACAGACTTTGGATTGGGAATTGATTCATTAATTTGATAAGGAATAGCACTAGCACTGCCAGATAATTCTTCAAGAACTATCTTACTTCTAGGTTTGAAGTCTTTCTTACAGTCTTTCTCAAGAAAAGTGGCATTCGTGTTAATAAATACTTTCTTTTCTTCTGGGCTATAAAAGTGGCCTCCTCTAATTCCTTTATGATAGCCTAAAAATAGATAAACTTTAGACCTAGGTTCCAATTTATCTACCTTTCCTTTCAGCACATATACTAGACAATCCCAAATGTGTAGACGGCATAAACTAGGTTTATTTTCATTCCATAATTGCAACGATACTAGGAATTAAGTTAGATGTAACTAAGTTCAGAAGATACATGACTATTTCTAAGGTTTAACCCCAAAACGAGATGGGTAGTGTTGAATAACTCATTATCTGATAAATAGTCCTTAAACTCATTAAGGAGGTACTTGCCACCTCGATTAGATCAAAGTATCTTTATGTGTTTTCCTAAATGCTTTTCCACTTCTACTTGAAACATTCTGAATTTGTCAAAAGATTCAGACTTATGATATATTAGATACACATAACCATACCTTGAATAATGATCAATAAATGTGACAAAATATTTAAAACCCCTCATAGCTTGTATATTCATGAATCCACATGAACATACAAGTTAAAATGTACTAATACTAATGGTTCTATGGCTCTATTGCTTTTTGCATTAAAAGGTCGCTTGGTCATTTTATCTCCCAAAAGGATTCACAAACTAGTAGTTGTTTAACATCCAATTAATCCCAAGATCCACTTTTAACCAGTCTTTGTATCCTATCTAGATTTATATGACCTAGACGTAGATGCCAAAGATACATTTTATTAGCTTGGGGTAGTTTAATCCTCTTGTGGTGATTAATTTTATTATATCAATTTTATTATTCAACTTTGTGTCATGCAATGTGTTTATTTTAGGATGCAAATAGTACAAATTGTCAACCAATGTGCTGGAACATATAAACATCTTATTCTTACCATGGTAAAGTAAAATATAACCGAATATCCACAATTATTCGAACTACTAACTAAAATCAAATTACGTCTAAGTTTATGTACTCTCTAAAACTAAAGTTTTGAATATTTTGAAAAAAAAAAGTAATAACCCTAACTGCTCTAATTGCAACAGTTGCACTAGTTTCTAACCTAAGACTGACTTCTCCATCACTGAGTGCCATGAAGAATAATATGTTTTTATCTTATTTTGTTATCGAATTTATAATTACTTATTGAACTAATTTTCTTATGTGTTTATCCTCTCATCATAATTTCTCATCTTTCTTGTAACTAGTCTCATACATGTAATAGGTAACTTTGAAAAAATACGATTAATTTATTTATTTGGTATTATCATTTTTTATGACTTAGAATTTTTGAAACTGCTTACCTGCATTTTGACTATTCCTAAGAATTCAAGCGATTACACACCAACAGTAAAAACTGTAAATAATTGTTTCAAAAATTTTAGAGGTTATTTGATTTGCATTTTTATTTTCTATTTTATCTTTTTATTTTCTATTTTTCGTTCTATATGTTTTATGTTTTGAAAATTCCAAAATAAAAAAATAGAAAATGCATTTGTTTTGACATTTTTTATTTTTCGTGTTTTGAGATTTTTCTTATTTTGGATTAAAATACTCAAAACAACTGTTTATTATTTTTTATTTTATGTGTAAACTAATTTTCTATTTTCTAAAAGTGATTTTAAAAATATGAGTAACCAAATACGTTTTGAGTTATTTTCTTTATTTTCGAAAAAAAGTTATTAAAAAAAAACTAATTGGTCGGGATAACTAAAATAAATCAAGATAATTTTGATAAATATTTCGATTTTGAAGATGATGGAATTAAGCTTCAGTTGGAACACGAAAGCTGTAGCCCTTGAGGTTTTCTTTTCAACCCAATTTTAAATAATAACTACATTTGTAATTCAATTATCTGAAAAATAAACTTATTCGAATAAAAATAATATTCATGTTTTTTAAGAACTTAAGATAATTAATTTTAAAAATTTTAAAACAATTTTATTTGCTAATTAAAAAATATTTACATTTTTTTAGAAAAATTATTCAAAAATTATAAAAAATATTTTCTCCTCAATGGTCTTCTCTTCTTCTTAAAAGATTAAAAACTATGTTATTTGCATTTTTCCTGATTTTCTCCTCAATGCCAGCGGGACTCTCTCTCTCTCCCTCACAATGGTCTTCTCTTCGCTCTCTCTTCCACCTTTCAATCTCTGCTACTTCTCTCCCTCAGCGATCTCTGTAGCTTTGCTCTTTTTATCATAAGAGTATCACGTGGTACCACAGACCTTCGGCGGGTTATTAATAAGACCATCATATTAAAGTAGGACATCACATTCACAGCAGTAGCACAGACTTCTGGCGACCACTGCTTAATTGGTTGACCCTCGCTGAAAACTAACAACCACCCCCTCCTCCGACCTGTGTGGGTAAGGATTGTTTTTTTCCTAGATCTTGTTAAGGCTGGATCACATATCTGTTTTTCATGTGTAGATTAATAGATGGATTCTGATAATCTTGATTTTGAAGTGGGGGATCATAACCCCCACTCTGACTCTGATGATGAACTTGGTGAAAACCCTCTTACTGGAGTTTCCTCTTCATTATTGCTTTCCATTTAGTGGAGTTTCCTGATGATAGCGATCGGATTTTTGAAAGTATTATGGGCGTTTTTGGAGATTATGAACTTCTTGATAAAGTTTTTAGCTTTGCTTTTGATAATGCCTCTGCTAATACTGCTTCATTGCCATTGTTTAAAAGAAATTTGGCTCCTTATTTTGTGAATTATTGCGAATTCAATGTGTGTGCCATATCATTAACTTAGTTGTGCAAGATGGATTGAAACATATAGCACCACATATTTCAAAAATTCGACATGCTGTTCTTTTGTTTGGTACTTCCCCATCTAAGTAACAAGAATTTGATAAATTGTGTGCAACATATTATAATATGAAACCAAAAATGATGAATTTTGATTTTCAAACTCATTGGAATTCGACCTACCCTATGTTAAAGTCTTGTAGGAAATGTAGTGATGCAATATCTGTCTTTTTTAACTAGAGGTATTATGGTTCTCCTCAAACTCCTGTTTATTGGAAATTTGGTTTTAAGTTAATGAAATTTTTGGAAGTGTTTTATGTCGCTGCCTTAGCTTGTTCCGACGTTGGTTATTCTACTTCTTGTATCGTGCTTAATCATTTTTACAATATCTGTCTAAATTTTCGTAATCATAGGACACAACCAAATTTTGTAAATGCTTGTATAGATTTGGAAGCAAAATTCAAAAAATATTATGTGGAAATGCCACCATTATTTATGTTAGCTACAGTAATTGACCCTAGGATTAGGGTAGCTGGTGTTTCTGTGCTCTTAAGAGAGATTGGTATTAATTTAGGAATTACTACTTGACCTTCTTTTGATGTTTTGACTGATTTATTGCATGGTTTGTATGCTAAATATGAATTTAGGGATTACTACTTTATTTCTGCTCTCTTAACTTCTTCTTCAAGTAATGATACATCATGGTTTCTGGTTAATTTAAGTTTGGGAATGGGTAATATCAATGTAAGTTCACGCTCTGGACTTCTTAAATATTTGGACCTGGAATCTATTAACGAGCATGACTTGATTAATATTGATGTCTTAGCATGGTGGAGAAAAAATGAAACAGCTTGTCCCATTCTTTCAATCATGGCACATGATCTACTAACAGCTCCTGTGTCTTCAGTGGCCTCTGAATCTGCTTTTAGTGCAGGTAAAAGAGTGTTGGATGACAGAAGTAGCAAACTAGCTCTAGACATTTTGGATTACCTCATGTGCTTAAAAGACTGGGGGATGCACGCCTGGAAATTAAAAAATCCTCAGGTAAAGATGAACTTAGAGGCTATTTTGCAAACTCTAATATCGATAGTGATTAGCGGTGTGTTGTGTACTTATGATCATGTTCAAACTTAATTGTGATTGCAACTGTGTACGGTCCTAAACGGAAACTTAAACCACCTTGTCTATTTGAAGATTCATTATTTCTATTTTATTGTTTTGTGTTTTTTTGCAGTGGCATGCTGACGACAATCTTACCTACCATAGAAATATAACATGCTATTTGGAATGCGTAGAAAAGAAAATGTGATTTTATTTTATTTGATTTGATTTTTTTTAAAGAGACAGACATGTTTTCGATTTTCAATGGTGCTTTATAGATTATATAGCCAGTCGGAAAAGAAATTTGAGCTATCATGAATCACTTTGTCTATTTAAATATTCATTCTTTTAATTGTAGTACTCTTTATTGTTTTGTTTATATTTTAGTTTTTTTTTTTTGGCTTTTCTAACTTGAAATTTTCCGTTTCGTTTATTTGCTACTTTTTATTTACAAGGAATGAATGGAATGGTAGGAGCTCTCCTTATAGACTATTTTAATTAATTCGTTATCATCTTTATTTGTTGCTCTCCTATCTTATCGCATTAATTGCTTAGATTGTGCTATTGTTTCTTGCCCAGATGGGATCTAGAAGTGCGCAACGTTTCATCCATGGTGGATTTGTTTACTCCACAAGGCTCCGCCTCACTCTACTAGATATGATCGGTGGCATAATTGTATTTTAAGTTGGCTTTTATTGCTTTTTCTTCTTCTTAGTCCTATTGTCCTTTTTGTGTTACAGAAGATCTGGATTACTTAACCTACTAATGTATGTTTCTTATGCGAAGGGTGTAAGTTATGAGCAGTCTGTTGATCTCATCCTGTACTCTTATTTAATACTCTCCCTTCCCCGCTTACAGCATTGGTGTATGTCGTTGATCCTATTTTACGCTTCATTTCCATTTTCTTCCCCCTCTGGCATTGCTCATCGATGTTTTTTTTTGGGGGTTGTTGTACTATAGTGGTAGTATTTCCTAAAATAATGATTTCTCTTCATATTTCTTGCTAGGGTGTTGTGCAACAAAATTTCTTCTGTTTTGTGTAGGTCATGAGTGCACTCCAGCTGTGGCCTGGAATGTGGATCGTTGTGTACAAAGAACGAAAATGAAAATGCAATAAGTATTGTACTCCTTCTCATAATCATTATCCTATTTAAACTATTTCGGTATATAAATGACTTTTAAAATTATAATAGTTAATGAAGAAAATAAATCAATATAGATAGTCATGAAACTAAGTACATTTTGCATTTGATACACTCTTTGATACAATCTTTACCAATCATTTCATAAAATCTAAAACTAATTGGTTATTGGGACAATTTATTTTCATTTCTTTGATCATATCGTTAAATTTATGTACTGAAAGTTTATTATACCACGTTTCAGAATATAGGAGGTCAAATAGATTTACACATGGTGTTCATTGATTTGGAAAAGGCATATACCGGTTTCTTAGGGAGATTCTATGGAGAGTAATTGAAAAGAAAGAAGTGTGTGTTGCATATATTGAAGCAATAAAGGACATGTATGATAGAGTTATTACTTTTATACGGGCGACTGGCGATGAGAGGAAAGAATTTTCTATCACGATTGGTCCACACCAAGGCTCAGCGTTAAGCCTGTACTTATTTGCCGTAGTTATGGATGAGATTAGAAGGTATATTCAGGATGAGGTGTCATGGTGTATGCTATTTGCAGATGAGATTGTCTTAGTAGATGAGACGAAAGGAATGAATGCTAAGTTAGAATTATGATGGGAAATGTTAGAAACAATAAGGTTTAGATTAAGTAGATGTGAAATGGAATATATGGAATGCAAAGTTTAGGCAAAGTAGAACAACTGAGGATATAGAAGTAAGTTTGGGTACACAAAAGATTGTATAGAAAGAAAACTTTAGGTACCTTGGATCTATGGTGTAACAGAATAGAGGGATTGATAATGATGTAAGGCATAGAATTCAGGCCGGGTGGACCAAATGGAGGAGTGCTTTGGGGGGCTTGTGTGATCGAAAAGTACCCATTCAAGGTGAAAGGAATATATATAAAATGGCGGTAAGACCAGCGTTATTGTATGGTCAGAGTATTAGACAGTAAAGCATAATCATATTCAGAAGATGGCGGTTACGGAGATGAGAATGCTAAGATGGATGTGTGGGATCACAAGGAAAGATAGGATTAGGAACAATGAGAGTAGGAGCAAAGTAGGAATAAGCACCAGCTGAAGATAAAATGAGAGAAAATCGTTTAAGATGGTTTAACCATGTTAGAAGACGTTCAATTGAGGCACCAGTTAAAAGGTGTGAAAGCATGGAGATTGCTAAGAGCAGGAGAGGGAGAGGGAATGGGAGACCTAAGAGAAGCTGGAAAGTAACTATTAGACATGACATTGTCTCTATGAATCTAACGGAGGATATGACTCTCAACAGATTTGTTTGGCGTCGTCAAATCCATATAGTCGACCCCACCTAGTAGGAAAAGGCTAAATTTGGTTTAGTTTGGTTTTTTGGTTTTGTTGAGTTGCTTGTGCCTTTTTGGTGGGTGTGTATATTGGTTATGTTTTATTTGAGGGATTGCATAATGGGTTATAAGTATTACTATGAGATAAGTTATAAGATTGGATATAACTTGAGAGCAATTTTTTTTGTGAGATTATCTTTTTAATGTTTGTTGGTGCGATATAATGTGAGATAAAAAATTTGATTTCACAAAAAATAATTTTTGAGTATTTAGATTTTGGTGGGAAACAAATTCAGAGGTGGGGCATAAATAATATCACACTCGTTTAAGTTTTTTAGTCCCATAGTTTACTGGATATACAATCCGAATAGGCATTGCGTCCGAGCAAAGAAGTTGCAAATCAAACTTTACTTTTGTGGGACCCATGGACAACATCTACTTGTCCCATGTTTAAGTTCGATGAACAAACATGGCCATGGGGTATGGATAGCTTTGTATTAGTGCTTGAAAGTAATGAAAATTTTTATTACGTGTTGTGTTGAATGGGACAGCTATATTGTGTTGAAGGTTTGGAACAAGGCTGAACGTTGTTTTGGGTTGTACTTGAAAAAAATTTGCTTCATTATAGCCCTGCACAATATCTGCCCAAGCATGCATGCGGATGTTGTTACATTGGGCAGGATGTTGTGTTGTTTCCATTTCATTATAGAGAACCTTGCTCTAGTGTTTGCAATTTGGAGTTGCAATCACTCTCCTAAAATTTTTTTATGTATTGTGAGTCTATTATCCTTTACTTCTATTTAGCTAGGAGTATCGAATCTGTGCTCCGCATTATTTTTTGGGTTTGTTCGTGCTGAGTTGCTTTTATTAAGTTTAAGTTGGTCCTAACAATTTTAATGTTTTTAGAAAAATTAGTAATTTAACATTGTATCACGGCTCTGGTTTTAGAAGTCTCTTATCTGTTGAATCCTTAAGTTACTTAGCACATGACATGCTGTATAATATTCGAACAATAGGAATGAGCATTTGTAATATGGATCTGATGTGTGATCAACAATTTTTGTCCTTTCAAGGATACTATGTTTGCATTGTTATAGGGTACTGTGAAGGAGAAATGTAAGTTACTATTGTTGCTTCTAGAATTTATTTGAAAACAGTTCATTCATTTATTTGGGTCTGATGTGTAACTTGTCTTCATGTGCATTTTTTGCAATGTGCATTCTTTGTTGATATAGGGTGGAGGCTATTAAAAGAGCCAGTGGCATTCATTTTCCTGAAAAGGTCTTCAATTTTGTTGCCAACCATGCAATTTCTAATTTATATTTTTCACTTTTTTTTATCGCAAACTTTTCAACTTAAAGTTGATTCCGTTTCATTCGTCAATGTTGTATTTCATGCAAAAACTCTGCAAATGGCTGGTTTAACTCCTGATCCCACTGGATTACTAGCATAAGAACCATAGTCTTCATCGTGATGTCAAGGTTAGTTGGCTCTCTAATATTCATACAACTTTTGAAGGATTAAATGAAATGTTATATCTCCAAAATCTCGTAAGGTGTTCTGATATGCTTATGTTTCACATTGCTTTTAGTGCTCAAATATACTTCTGACAAAAGGTTAAGATATATGTTAAGTTATGGGTATAACTGTAATTTATGTACAATTAGTAGGTTATTTACATTCACTCATGTAATTAGTTTGTAGTTAGGGGCTTATTGTAATTTTTCCTTTTCTTCTCTTGTACATATTTTACATGATAAGAAGAAAACCTAATCTTTTGCCGTACAATCAAACTTTACATGGTTTCAAAGCTGCTGGTCTTATGCCCTAATTGATTTATCAATCTTATTCTCCGTGCACTATTCATCGCGCACTGTTCATATTGTATTGTAGTCTGTTTGGCTCTTTTTTTTTTTTTTTTTGTTTCGAGGAGGGCTATTTTTGCTCGTATTTTAGTTTGACTATTTGGATTGAGATATCTCTCCTGTAAGCATTTCGATATGTCTGGAAGTTCAAAGGTCGTTTCAAATGAAGTTTCTGATAATATGGATTTGTCTAGTCCATATGACAAGCAGTGGGAGAATGTTTCATTGGATATTTATGGCATTAAATTGGATGGTACCAATTATTTGATTTGGGATCGCACCTTTACTCTGGTCATTAAAGCTAGAGGGATGTCTGAGTTCATTGAAGGTGCTGTTACTCAACCTGAGGAGGTCATTGCCCTTGAGAAATT
>QLOD02000017.1:16137050-16152066 GCA_003260245.2 Sideroxylon spinosum | reverse complement strand
TGTGCTAGCTTAATTATCTCATTTCTATGCATTCTTGGTGCTTATGTGTTTCAGGTGATATAATTTGGTGTTTTAGGTGTAAAATATACCAAGAGTACATATGAGGAGAAGCCAAGCCAAGCCGGAACAAAGAAAGTGCAAGAAAAGAACTTAGGGGTCATTAGGTATTTCACCGACCACTTGGGGTCCATAGAGAAAATTGCTTCAAGACATAAATGACAACATGTCCAAGGATTACCAAGATTTCCTCAAATTTTCAATAGCCATTCCAAGGCATAAGATCAATTACCGTGGCTTCCATGCAGAAGGAAATGGTCCGAAGTTCAAGATGGTTGAAGTGGTGTGCAGTTGAAGTTCCAACTTGACACCCTGTCAGTGTTTCGATTATCATTTCTTTTTCATCCTCAGATTGATGAGATTCTTTTTGGGTTGGAAAGAAGACTTGAAGGGCTACAACTTTTATTCTTTAGCCAAAGCCTTATTCAATCGTATTCAAGGTCAAAATTGCACAGGAAATCAGCATAGATGCTGTGGTCCGGATCGGAGCTTCGGGTGGTCCGGACCACTGCAATTTTTTCCACGCAGCATCCATACACTGTGGTCTGAACCGGAGCATTGGGTGGTTCAGACCACTGGACGAGATTGGGCACCATTTTTATAAGTTTTAGGGCTTTTTAAAGGGCTCTATAAATATAACCTTGAGAGGCATGTTCCAGGAGTTCGTCCTAGCAGTCTACGGGCCAGTTCTCCGTATTATTTCAGATTCTTTTTCTTAAAAATAGATTAGTTTAAATAGTTTATATGAGCGTCGATGCAAGTTTTTAGGTCTTCATCTATGGAGTTTGTTTTCTTTACATTCTCTTTTATTTTCTGTTTTGTTTATATATTTATCTTGTTAGCGTAGATTTATACTTGATTGAACCTATCAATGATGGGTGTATCTTTATTTGAATATTATATGTGAATGAATCCAAGCATGTAATATAGATCTTGTATGCTAGTGTTCTTGTTTTTCTAGATCTGTCTTCTAATATTTTCAAAACATTCGAAAACTTGTGTAGTTTATAATATTTCCTTGAAATCACTGATAACTACACAAGATTATAATTTTCTTAATACTATGAAAATATAAGAGACGAATCTAGATTTATTTTTTGGTTTTCTTCTTCTTTTGGTCATCAAAACATTTGAAAACTTGTAACCTCGGTCATATTTCGTTGAAATCCCTAATGACGTTACTTAATTAAAACTTTCTTTAGATTTTGAAATCAAAGAAAAGAAATCTGGACCAAAGAATGTTTTCAAGATAACATCTTTCTGTTTTTATTTATCCTAAACGTGATTTTAAATGCTTTGGAATTAATGCTTTCACGATAAAATCCTCCGGTTTACTTTTCCTGAACGTGAGCTGTAAACTGAGATAAAAATTATATCTAATACGAAAATAAGGTGTTCACCCAGAGTTGTAGGTTGAATCAAGATCCTTAATTATCTTGAATGCTTGGTTTTATTGCTTTTATTTTTTTTGTTTAATTTAATTATTGCAAATTAGTTTATTTGTTTATTAGTTAGTTAAAAGAAACCAACCTTTCTAAAGCTCAAAACCTATTTATTTTTCATGTTTTAAAAGAGAACTGCAGGTTAGAAGAACTTAGAAACCCTAGTGCTCATTCTCATAGTTCCCTGTGGATACGATCCTGGACTCACCAGGTAAAACTACACCGCACGCCCTTATACTTGGGGGTTTTTTTTTAACTGCACATTTGTGAGGTGGTCAGGTAGCTATGGGAAGGAAGTTTTATCCTTACCCAATTCAAAGAAAACTGTTTTCATTTGAGGCCTGGTTTCTCTGTAAAACCAATTCTTCATTTATAGTCAGTTGCATTGTCACCATAGGTACATCTAAGAAGAAGAGTACGCCTTAGTACATTTCATTGTGGTATCAGAGCAAGGGCATGGATGAGCGGGTGGAGAAGCTTGAGAACGAGGTGAGTTCTCTCACTGTTGGCCAACAAAAATTCATGGACCAACTCACGGAATTAACGGGGAAGTTCACTTCAAAGCGTGACGAAGCAGAGAATTCTATGGCACCTGTGAACCATGAAGGATGATCCGATAACAGTTGTGGCCTCACCAAGTTGGAACTTCTCACTCCTATGCTCCTAAATTGGTCAAAATTGACTTCCCTCATTTCAATGGTGGAGAAGACATAACTAGTTAGGTTTTTAGGGTGTAACAGTTCTTTTAATTCCAGAAAACTCCAAAGGATGAATAGGTAGGTCTTACTTCCTTCCATTTAGAAGGAGAAGCTCAATTGTGGTATCAACTCATGAAGTAGGATAACAGAGAATTATCTTGGATAGAATTCTATGAAGGAATACATGCTAGATTTGGGGCTACGCCATTTCAAGACTTCTTTGGAGAATTAATCAAATTGCGGAAAGTTGGTTCGATCAGCGATTAACAAACTTAATTTAAAAAATTGCTCTCTAAGGTGGGATAAATTCCTCAGAATCGGCAAGTTACCTGTTTCCTTAGTGGTCTCAAGGACTCAATCAAGGCTGATGTTCTCGCTGCATGCCCGACTTCTTTAGGTGCTGCCATAGGATTGACTCGCCTATATGAGGCTTAAAATGCTTCGCAGAGAAGGGCTTTTGTTACACCGGAGGCAAGGAAACCAACTCCAAACAACATAAATCCAGCAACTACCTCTTCAATTCCTCCAATTCGATGTATGTCACCAACTGTGTTGCAAGAGTAGTGAGCCAAGGGATTGTGCTATAATTATAATGAAAAATTTACACGTGGCCACAGGTTTAAGAAATTGTTCTTGATAGAGGCTTGTTGTGCTGAAGATGATGGAGATGTTATCATGGATGAGGAAGAAGCTATTATAGAAGAAGCTAATGAGGAAGACTCTTCAGCAGTGCCAGAAATTTTGCTGCATGCTATCTCTGAAAGTCGTGCTATGGATACTATGATGGTAAAAAAAAAAAAAAAATAGGTGAAATACCAATTATAGTATTGGTTGACATTGGAAGTACTCATAATTTCATAAGCGAAGACATGGCCCGAAGAGTTGGACTACAGTTGGTTCGAGGAGGGAAAATTGAAGTCACGGTAGCTTCAGGTGAGAGATTAGCTAGTTCAGGGCACTGCTCCAGTGTAAGAATTTTTTTACAAAATGTTCCACAAGAAGTTGATCTATATTTTTTATCCTTAAAGGGATATGCTGTTGTGTTAGGAACTCAGTGGCTTCAAATTTTAGGCCCAATTACTTGAGATTTTTCTAAGTTACAAATGAGGTTTTTTCATGATGAGAAGCCAGTCATCCTCCATGGCAGTCCAACCCTTGAAGATATGGTGCTGCTAAGTTCAAGCTTGGAACGAGAAGCTAGAAGAGGTAAACATGGCTTATTGTTTTGTTTATTCTCTATCAATAATTCCCCAACTATGAATGGCATTAATGATGTTCATTCAAAAATTAAAGAAATAATTGAAAGATTTGAAAGTGTATTTTTCGAGCCAAAGGAGTTTCCCTTTTCACGCCTTCATGATCATAAGATCCCATTGATGAAAGGAAGTAAATCTATATGTATTAAGCAATATAGTTATCCTTACTTCCAAAAGGCAGCAATTGAGCAGTTGGTAGCAGAAATGTTGTCCGCTGGAGTGATTCATCCCAGCAACAGTCCTTTCTCCTCTCTAGTTCTCTCGGTTAAGAAGCATGATGGATCTTGGCGCATGTGTGTCGACTACTAGGCTCGAAATCAAATCACCATCATGGATCGATTTCCCATTCCAATCATTGATGAGTTGTTAGATGAACTAAATGGTGCGACTATCTTTGCAAAATTGGATTTGAAGTCCGATTATCATCAGATAAGGATGGTACCTGAGGGTGTTGAGAAGACAGCATTCCGAACACATCAAGGTCATTATGAATTTCTTGTAATGCCATTTGGACTCATAAATGCACCATTAACTTTTCAATCTCTAATGAATCAAGTATTTTAGGCACACTTGAGAAAATTTATTTTAGTGTTTTTTATGATATTTTAGTGTATAGCAAATCATTGGAGGAGCACTTGAGCCATTTGGAAATTACCTTGTTCATATTAAAAGCTCAACTGTTTTTTGTTAAGAAGGAAAAATGTCAATTCGGTTATGTCATTTCCAATGAAGGGGTAGCAGCGGATCTAAGTAAGATATTTGCGATAAGGAACTGGCCAAGGCCAAAAACTCCTAAAGCTTTAAGGGGTTTTCTGGCCTTAGTTGGATATTATCGTAAGTTCATCTAAAATTTTGGAAGAATTGCTCACCCTCTCACCAGTATGCTCAAGAAGGATTCTTTCAAATGGTCACCTCCAGTCTATAAAGCTTTCCAATAGTTGAAGGAAGTTTTAAGCCAAGCTCCTATACTTACATTACCTGATTTTTCAAAGAAGTTCATCATTGAGTGTGATGCTAGCAGCTCTGGAGTAGGTGCTGTGTTGATGCAAGACCGTCCCATTGCATTTTTTAGTCGTGCATTGCAAGGAAGGAACTTATTGCTACCCACTTGCGAGAAAGAAATTCTTGCCTTGGTTCTAGTAGTACAAAAGTGGCTTACTTATTTGTTAGGCCGACAATTTATAGTTAGAACTGACTGGAGGAGTTTAAGGTACTTATGGGCATGAAGAATTACCACTACTGCTCAACAAAGATGGTTGCAAAAACTTATGGGGTATGATTTTGTGATTGAATACAAAAAAGGGAAGGAAAACTTGGTGGCTGATGCACTTTCTCATAAAGAAGAAAATGATGTGGAAGAAGTAGCTTTTATAGCCCTTTCTCGGCCAATTCCAAGTTAGATATCTGCCATTAAAAAAGAAATCAATTCAAGGGTGGATTTGCAAGAGTTAATTCGAAGAATTAAAGAAGATGAAGCCATTGGACCATGGAAATTCAAGGATGGAGTAATTTTCTTTAAGGGAAAATTTTATTTAGCCAAGTATTCTGATTTAATAGAAAAAATCACCACACAAATTCATAACAATACTCATGAAGGCTACCACAAGACCCTGTACAAAATTAGGTCCAATTTCTATTGGGCAAGTATGAGGGATCGGATCAAAAAGTTCATAGCTGAATGTGACACTTGTTAACGTAATAAGATAGAGTAAGTCAAGCCCGTTGGATTACTTCAGCCACTACCTATTCCGAAACAACTCTGGGACGATAAATCAATAGATTTTTCATTGAAGGCTTGCCAATTTCAAGAGGAAAATCGGTAATTTGGGTGGTGGTGGATCGTTTATTCAAGTTTGTGCATTTTCTTCCTTTATCTCACCCTTTTACGGCAACTAGGATTGCTCAGATTTTTTTTGATCAGGTATTTAAGTTGCATTACATGCCTCAGTCCATTGTGTGCGATCATGATCCAACATTCACATGTAATTTCTGGACTGAGTTGTTTCGACTGTAAGGGACTAATTTCAAATTCAGTTCGTCTTACGATCCTCAAATCGATGGCCAAAGTAAGGTTGTTAATAAAACTTTGGAAATGTACTTGAGATGTTTGGTGGGATCAAACCCTAAAGATTGGGTTAAATGGTTGCCATGGGCAGAATATTGTTACAATACAAGTTGGCACTCTTCCTTAAAGACTACTCCCTTTACCGTGTTGTCTGGCAAAACACCACCAACCTTGTTGTCATATATACCAAGAACTGCAAAAGTTGAGGCAGTAGAATGAAAACTCGTTGATTGAGATCGAATGCTCAAGGAGATTAAAGAAACACTGAAAGAAGCTCAAAATCGGATGAAGAAAATATACAATAAGCGAGACCAAGAAAGAGAGTTCAATGCGGGCCATTGGGTTTACTTGAAGCTTCAACCATATAGACAAGCTATAATGGCTCTGCGTAGAAACATTAAGTTATCACTTAAGTTTTATGGACCTTATCAGATCATTCAGAGGATAGGTGCTGTAGTTGACAAGCTTGATTTGTCGAAGGAGTCACGAATCCATCCCGTGTTCCATGTGTCCTTACTGAAGAAGAAATTGAGTCAAAAGACAACTATCCAAGCTGAACTTCCAGCAATTAGAGATAGTAATGATGTTGTAATTCCACAACTGGAAGCCATACTTGATCAGAGGGTTCACAAGAAAAAGAAACAACTTCTTGTCATTGGCGTGACCTGTCACGGCTGAAATAAGATGGGAAGATTTCCAGACAATTGTGGCTCAATTTCCAAAACCGCATCTTGAGGATAAGACTTAAATTCAGGGGGGAGGAATTGATACGTGCATCAAATATTGAGTGGTTACCATATGCCTTCTTGTATGCATGTGATCTCCCTTTTTGAACTTGATGATTGTTGAAGTCCCATGCAAGTCAGACCTAAAAATTTAGCTTAAGGTGAAAAAAAAATCTTCTACTATAAAAGTTTTTTTCTCATTCTTCTTGTTTTTTGAGCTTGAAAATTACTAATCAAAGTATGATATTCAATGCGTTCTAACATGTGCAAAATTACTTACTAAAGTATGATATTCAATGCCTTACTAACATATTAATTAATTTTTTTGTCAAATCATTCATTTTAAACTTTTGGAAGTTATACATTCGAATTTAAACTCTTAAATTCAATATTGTCAATATGTGTAGATGAGCTTACCCATCATATTAGATTGAATAGTTAGTTTTTCAACCACGTGCTAAATCATGTTTAGATAAGTTTGCATAAGAGATTAAACTGATTAGTTTTTTTTTTTTTTATCCCAAAACATGTTTGAAATACCATCTTTTAAAAATGCAATAATTTTTTAATTGATAGTATATTTGCACACACTTAAAAAATTGACATCTACCTACACTTTAGATTTAAAAAATGGTATATATTGCAAAAACAATGGTATATATAATGTCCAAATACAAAATTATGAGAGTATTTTAGAATTGTGGGATCTAAGGTATTTGTCTCTAAAGCATTTGTCTTAATAGTCAGGTGGTAAGGGTGTGCATAGGTTGATTCGGTTTAGGTTCATAGCTAATCCTAAGCCGAATCAATTATATTTAGTTCTTGAAAATTGGTCCCGAAATTGAATCGATTTCAACTTAGAACTGAACCAAACCGAATCAAAAATTTTAGGTTAAATCGGGCTGGATCGGGTCGGTTTTGTGTTGGCCTAGTTTATCTTTTTTGAAACATAAACATTCAAATAAATAATATATTTTATATTAATTTAATACTATAAATATTATAATATACATATTTTTATATATTATATATATCATGTACAGCCCAGGAATTAGCAAGATAATAAAAGAAAAAGATAATAACATTCAAAATCTAAGAAATTGAAAGAAATAGATATAAACTGAAAACTTAATATGCAAATTCTTGGATTCTTAATAAAATTATTTTTTCTTAATAAAATTATTTTTTCTTTTGCTTTGATATCTTCTAAATCTTTCAAAAAAAATTAATAATAATAGGAGTTGTATTACGTCTCCTATCAAGATTGATATGCAGATGTTCGAAATAATTTTCTAAATGTCTTTGATATTTTCTGTTGTTTGCAAGAATGCGTTTAAGATAATACAATGCAATCATAATATAAACATATAGAAATGATATTAAAATGATGTTTTTATTGATGCTTTACAAAATACAGAAGATGGTTCTTAAAAGATAAAACTTACTTGGAGAAAGCTTATCTTCCAAAGAACTTGATACATTTGATGGATAAGGGTTTTTTGGAAGGTAGGGAATGTAATATAAGCTTAATGGGAATTCTGGGATTCAAAAAACTATCCCTGAGCAAGGAGAAAGCCCTTGCTTATATAATGGAGGGAAGAGCCTCGAATGGGAATCTGGCTACAGTTTTTCCTTTGTCAGGCAGTGATAAAGGGCCCGTGACTTATTGACATAAATGTGACATAAAGTTTTGATGTTACATAAAGAAAAAGTAAAAATCAAAAATAATTACAACTTTAATAAAGATGACATAAAGTTTGATGTCTTCAGTGGCTCGCACATGTGTTGCTACAGGCATTTGAAGCTGATGTCATGATGATACTGGTTTGATGGAGTCCAATCAAAAAGTCTTGAAAGCTACAGTGCCTTCGCATGATGCTGTAGAAGCTGAAACTCTTGATAATTGATGGCTTGATCTGGTTTGATATTTGAGAAAGAAGGTTATTCCAGGTTATTTTTTGGACTTGAATTTACCCTTTTTCTTGATGCTGGATTTTAAGGGGGATTGCTTGAGAGGCAGGAAAATTCCATAGCAGTCATTTTTATTGTCATCGCTTAAATTAACCGAGCTGAAGCTTTCTGCTGAAGTGTTGGAGTCCTCTCCGGATTCTTGATCATGTTCTGACAGGGATTCTAGGGCTTGTAAAACTTGTAATTTTAATTCTTCTTTGGATGTTGTGATGCAAGTTTTGATAATTTCTGCTCTTTTGAAGGAAGAACTGGGGTGTTGTGGTAGATACAATTGCAGGGTTTTGTTGAAAATATTTGTCCCAGGGGTAACCCTATCAATTTTGAATTAATCCCGCCATTTTACCTTGAATTTTTTGATTAAGAAAGAAATAGTTGGACCATGGAGAACATTTTCTCATTGGACAATCCAGGCTATGGAAAATGTTTTTTAACGAAATAAAATAGATGGGGGAATTTCTTGACAGGATGGGTTGATGGAATTTTGAATTTTTCATGATAAATCTGGAGGCCTTGATGGGCTGGTTTGGGTAGGACGTCAGGGACTAGCCCAAACATGTTCCACGATTTGGTGGACCAGACAGGAAGGGTTTGAGAAAATTTGTTGTTTAAATAAAACATCCATAAGTGCCTGAATGTTTTATTTTGATGAAAGAAAGCTTAATACCAGGCCTGCTAATAATCCTAATAGTTGTAGGTTGATGGAACAAAATGTTAGGAAAATGGATGGGTTTGGTTCGGATAGGTGGCCCAACCGTCGATGGTTAGGATTTTGATATTTGGCAGGTTGAATAGGCGATTTGGGTCGGGTCATATTTATTTGTATAGTGTTTGAAAGATACTGATTCAGTATCAATAAGGATAAATTCATAAAATTATTGGGTTTTCAAAGGGTTTGGTGAAATGAAATGGTTGTTTGATATGTAAATGGATTGGCGAAATTCATGGGTAGCTTGATAGTTTGATGGGGCCAAAAGCCACCATTGAGGAAGAGGGACGTGCTGCCACCTTTGTTGATAATGCTGGTGCTGTGACTGTTTGAGCAAAACTCTTATCACTTGCTTGGCTTAATAGTTTTCGTTGTTGGGCTTCTTCTTCTGTGGTCTGGTTATACCAGTCTAAGGTAGAAAATAGTTGTTTTTTGGGGACATTGGTGGATAGGCTTGATATCGGTGTTGTTGTTGGGATGTTTGGATTGATGGGTACCACAGCATATGATGCCTTGGTGGTTATTGGTTGGGTTTGATTAGAGGATGCAGGTTTGGTAGTTTTAGGAGGCATGGTTTCCCTGCAAGAATTCATGGGTAAGGAAGTCAGGGATAGAGTTTGTTTCTCCTTTGATGTATTCAATATTATAATAAAAAACTGACGAGATTACTTGCCACCTTGCAAAGATTTGTTTTGATGCAATATTTTGAACATCTTTTTGTAAAATATGTTCGGCAGCTTTACAATCAATGCGAATTAAAAATTGTTGATTTAATAAATCACTTTGAAATTTTTGAACACATAATACAATAGATCAAATTTCCTCTTTAATAGTGCTATAATTCCTTTGAGCATTGATCTATGTTCCTGAGGTAAACTGGACTAAATGCTCTTGATGATCAGCTAGGAGACGTTGTTTAAGAATACCAACATATCCTAGGTCTGATGCATTTGTTTCTATAATCTTAAAGGCACGAGGGTCAGCTATATGCAGACACGGAAGAGATTTGATATGTTATTTGAGCTATTTGATGATTTCAGTATATTGTTGTGACCATGGAGGAGGACTTTTCTTAAGCCTTTCTCTTAATGGAGCAGCAATGATACTGAGGTTTTGATAAAAATCAGAAATGTAATTAAGATTTCTAAGAAATCTTTGCAGTTGCTATATATCTTTGATTTCATCAAGAAATTTATTGGCAAATTCCAATGCTCTTTCAATTGGATTAATCGTTCCTTGATCAATGTAATATCTAAGAAATCTTACTCTTGTTTGAAAAGATTGATTTTTTATGGAGAAAGCACTAAACCTTTTTTCTTTATAATAAAAAGAAAAGTATTCAAATGCTTCCAATGAGATTGGATACTATTTGAGAAAATTAATATGTCATCGATATACACTATTGACAAATGAGAATATGGATTAAATATATCATTCATAATTGTTTGGAACTCACTTGGGGTGTTTTTTTAATCCGAAAAGTATATCGTCCCATTCGTATTGTCCAAATAGTACCGTAAATGCCGTTTTATATTTATCTTGTTTAGATATCTGGATTTGCCAAAATCCAGATTTTAAATCAAAATTTGAAAATATTTTAGCATGAACAAGTCTTTGGAGAAGATCTTGCTTATTAAGGATTGGCTATCGTATCCACTGTAAGTCATCATTTAAAGGCTTGTAATTTATGACTAATCTTGAAGTTCCTCTTTCCATTACTGTATTCTTATTAACATAGAAAGCAGCACAACTCCAAGGAGATTTTGATGGTCTTATTAGTTTTTTATCTAATAAATCTTGGATTTCCGTTTTACGGTAGTCCAAGAGTTCTTGATTCATTTGGATTGGTCTTGCCTTAGTTTTGATTTTTGATTCATGGAAATCTTTGATGTAGGGAAGGCTTACTATATGTTGCTTCCTGTTCCAGAATGCATTAGGAATGGTGGAAGAAACTTCTTTGATTATTTTACTTTTGAAGTTTTCAATTGCTAATTGCAACTGATTATCTTCAAGTTGATTCTTAATTTATTGGAATATTTTTTCTTTTTTTAGAAACATTAAATGTTTTTCTTTTGATATGATTTTTGAAATAGTATTTATTTGAGTTTTATTTGTTACAATATTTTTAGAACATTTAAATCTTTTATAGTTGGAGGATTTATAAATTCAAAAATGATTTCTTGATCAAATATGTTTGTTGAAATCCCTTTAGAGGATACTGTCAGAGGTTGTAGAAGATTCAAGAAAGGTGTCCCTAATATCATCTCTCTATTTAAATCTTTTACTAAGATGAATGGAGTTTTAATACAAATTCCTTGGTTACATACATGTGCATTTGGTAACTTATATTTGACTCTTAAAGGCATACCATTTGCAGATGATAGCTGTTCTTTGGTGGTTTCAAAATATTTCATTGGCACTAATCCCTCTTAGATACAGTCGAGATCATCACTAGAGTCAAATAATGCGGTTGTATTGATAGTATATCTTTATTTATTACAATTTTTAATTTGGCGTTCCATTTTTGATAAGATATTTGAGTTAATAGGAAAATGTCATCTATTTCATGTTCATTCTCATGGTTTTGGGAAGTTTCAGGTTCAAATGTTGAAGCTCTGGTATTATCTAGTTGTTGGGCTTTTAGGATTATTATTTGATTTGTTAAATCTTCTATTTCAAGTTTTGATAATCCTAATTCATTTTTTAGAGTTCTTATTTCTCGTTTGATTTCTTTTATTGGAATTTTTTGAGATTTTTGAGGCTGTTTAGCCTTTTTTAATATCGAGTCAAGGTCATAACAGTTTTCGATGATTTTTTTTATTCTTTTTAGTTTGTTGAAGATTTTCTTTGAGTTTTAATAAATAATTTCTGTTTAGAAGAGGGTCTTCAATATCCTCTATCATTTCTATGATTAATTCTTGTTCTCTTGTAATAACATTACAATAAAAATTATTTTTACTGCTTGATGAATTATCAGATATGTCTTGATTAGATTCAGTTGATGAAGTGATATTATCTATTTGAAAATCATCTTGGGAGTTTGATATTTCTTGCTCTGAGTTAGAACTTGCGAGAATTAATATTTCTAATTGTTTTTTGAGATGTTCATCTATATCTAATGAATTTGTTTTATTTTTCATTAGAAATTTGTTCTTATAGTGTCCAACTTTTTCACATTTATAACATGTCAGAGGTGTTTTCTTATTATCGACATATTTTTTTGATTTTTCTTTTGCCATGATTGTTGTGGCTTTTTAGAATTTTTTTTTTTTTAGAAATTATCTTGACTAGGTTGGATATATTTTTTCTTTTTATAATAAGGTTTTGATGCATATGATTTTTTATGTTTTTTATGTTTTTTTGTTAGAGGTATGTTTTGCCTTACTAAGCCAAATTGTTCACAAAATGTGCCTAGTTCTTTATGTGATTGGGTTTTAAATCTCTTTGCAATCTCTGATTTAATTGGAAGTTTGTGCATATTTCAAATGCTATGTCTTTTATTGTGTCTGATATATCTAGGAAGTTTAATTGTTCATAATGTATAATCCCTTCATTATGTTCTCTTAATCGAGTTTTTACCTTTTCAGTAAATAATCTTGGTAATCCATCAATAAAATTTTCTTTTCAGAACGGGAGACGTTGGTCATCTCTCATTCTAAGTTTTGTTAAATTTTTTTTTTTCATACTAGTGATAATCTTGTAGTTTTGGACATTTTAGGTTTGTTAAAATTACTGAAGATATTTTTTCAATTTTTGATGTGTTTCCTATAAAATATTTGACGATGGAAAATATTAGAGTGTTGACAGCATCTTCTACTATTGTTGGATTATTATCATCATCTTCAATTTTGATAGGTTCACTATTCATCTGTTTTAATAGCATTTAATATATAATCGCTTTCAATTTCGATAAGATATTTATACCACCAAGTTTTTAGTCTGCCAGAAAATCCTGATATTAAGATTTTTACGTTTGCTTTATCTGAATATTTTTTTTTCATTTTATAAGCACTTGCGACCATAATCATTTCTTGAAATTTATTGGTTTTTTGATATTCTGTTAATCCATCTAAATTCCATTTATAAATTCCAGTACCTTTAAAAAATTGAGTTGGTTCAACTAATTCTTCAAATTGTTGGTCAGGAAAAGATGGTCTTAGGTAATAGTTTTTCATTTGTTTTGTGTTATATTTGTTATGATTCCATCTGGCCATATTTAATGTTTGATCTTGAGGGGTAAAAGCTTCTAATATTTCCTCAACTTCTGTTTCAGCTAGTTGAGACAATCTATGGATGGCTTTGATTCTTGTTGACGGAGTTGATGTTTCAGGTGTTTCAAGAGCAACTACAAATGTTAGAGTAATTTGCAGTTTTATAATTTTTTGATCGATTTCTTGTATAAAATCTTTATCTTTTAGTTGCTTATTGATATTCCTGGGGCTTTTATGAGGAATAAAAAGAGGTTTAATAGTTTGATAAGAACCTTGGCTTGATTCAGACTCTGTTTCATGGAGAGTCGTTACAATTCTATTTAATTGATCACTTATTGTTTTGAGATTTTGATTTGTAAAGTTATTTTGTTCCATTATCTTTTATACATCTCTTGATGTTACATCAGATTTTGATGGAGATTTCGCTTTACAAGGTGTGGCTTTTATTGTTGTACTCCAATGTTGGATTGATATTTTTTCATGAGGTGGATGGACAGATTGTTTGATACCATCAGATGTGTTCCATTGTTCGGGTTTTTGTGTAACATTTATTTCTTTTGAAAAGGGATAATCTATAGAATTATTTGCTGCATAGATTTCAAACCAATCGAAGAATCTAAAATGAGTTTTATAACTTTGAACATATTTATAAAAATTTCGTCTTAAAGGGATTCTTGCGATTTAATCAAAGTTTGACAGAAATCATTCCCCTTTTTGAGTATTTTCAAGAGATTAAAAGTCTTGTTTTAATATTTTTTTATCCATAATAAATTCTCTATCTATAACAAAGATATGATGATCGTCTTGCATTTGAGATTATGTTGGAGACATATGCGTTGAAGATTTATCATCTTCATCTTTGTCTTATTGATTTGTTTGATCTTGATAAACAGATTGTGGTATAGATCTATCTCTAACTCTATTTATTTTAAGAGGTTCATAGTTAGTTGATGTCGGAATTGATGAGCAGGAAGATCTATGGGGTGTAAAAGATTCTTTTGGATATCTGGTGGAAGCTGTTCGGAGAGACTTAAGGTCTTCTTCTTCTTCTTCTTTAATTATTAGATTTGAGAATTTGGAAGATGAAAACTTTAGAATATATAACAATAATTGTTATAAACAGTGACTGTTTTATATATTAGTTTAAAAAAACTGTTTTACGTGTAATATTATATAACAATATGTATATTATATAATATATTATATTTTTTGAGTTGGTTTACTTGGTTCGAGCTGGGTTATTTTCGATTCAGTTTCGATTCGATTTTTCTTTTTTACTAACTTGAGAATCGAATCAAACATATCAGGTTGTTATTTTGATCGGAATTAGAACCAAATCAAACCAAACCAAAGTGTTTAGATTTCTTCTTTTTTATTTGCTTGGATTTTTTTTATTTTTGTTTTTCTTGTGCATCTCTATCAATTGGCAGCAAAGATAGAAAATGTGGTGGATGCTTATGATCTTCTCTTAGTGAAGAAAGAAAACAGATACACCGTAAGCGTAAGATGATCAGTCATACCAATTTGAATTTATAAACGATGAAGTACCAGTTGTATCTACATAAAGATGCATAGTAAACTCACAATTCTTCTTTTCTTAATTAATAGGGTGTCAGATAAGAAAAATTGGTTTGAATTTTGAAAACATGACCTACCTAGACATTTTGCCAAACACCTAAGAGATGACAATGAAATCTAATTTGGAAAGCGTAATGAAAAATTTAATGAAACTAAAAGCAACTATATCTTGGATCAATTCAATTCAAATAGTGATTGCAATGGATTTTTAAGGAGAACGTTGACTATTCAATTCAGTTATAAAATAAAGTTCACTTGGTTGAATCTCTAGATCAAACACTTATGCAATAATCCATATAGAATACAT